>OX456523.1:58536171-58937860 GCA_949748255.1 Eustalomyia histrio | reverse complement strand
AAAAAAAAATTAGTAAATATTCTTAATATTAGTTCAATCAAATTAGTATACAAAAATTAGTAAGCTCTACTACTAAATTAGACAAAATCAAAAAAAAAATTCAAAGGCTTATAAATAGTAAAAACATAAACGAATTTATCATATTGTTTTAATTTGCTAATTCTTTTTTGAAAAATATTTTTGGTAATTTTTATCGATTTTAAAGGCAAATTTTTAAGGACTAATTTTTAGAACTAAAAAAACTTTTTAGTGCTATTTTAAGTGGATGTGCTATTTTTGGGCATTAGTCGGATGTGAAAAGTATCTTCACTTTTGATTCCTTTTTAACCTATGCTAAATTTTAAGGCGATTTTAGTTTGTATAAGTTTTAATTATTAGAAATAACAATTCCTTCAATATCAACTTTTAAAATTTTTTTTGATAGATAAATAAATAAAAAAATAAATAATTTAAGCAAAAAAAAAAAAAAGTTTTAGCAAAACAGTTTACCAAACAATATTTTTTTTACTAAAAATCAGTACAAAAATAGTAATGTAGGATTGAAAACCGTTTACAAATTTTTCTACTAACTTTTTTCTGAGTGTACTAAATCCTTATTTGATGCAATTTCACATTAAATATTTGCTTTATTTGTTAAGTGTTTTTTTTAAATAATTTAAAATTTTCAGTAAAACAATTTTAAACAAAAAAAGTATTTAACATAAAAGCTATAAATTACGCCATGCTCAATATTGTTGTATTAAGTATAAAAAGGTTTAAATTTATAAGTAATACCAGCTTGAAAGACCGATATTTTGTTACCGGTAGTTTTTGTAATATGAAAATAAAGGGTGGTTAAATTTTACGGGCCGATTTTGAATGTGAACCACACCTAAACGTCAAGTTTTTTTCTGCATTTCATTTGACATATCTCAATTTCAGACAACCTCAATTTGAACCATGGAAAGATACACAATCGAGCAACGCGTTAAAGTTATTCAGGCATATTATGAAAATGGGCGTTCAAATCAAAATGCATAATCGACCAAATTTGTCCAAAATTTCAGCAAACCGGATCTGTGAAAACACCTGTGCATGCTCGCCCAGTTCGTTCTGCGGAAAACATTTCTGTTGTTCGCGATAGTGTGTCATGAGGTCGGCCAAGCTTTTACCGTGAATGGTGTTCGCTATCGAGAGATGATAACGAACTTATTGTGGCCAGGAATTGAGGATATGACCCTGGACGATATGTGGTTTCAACAGGGCGGTGCCACTTGCCACACAGCTAACGAAACAATGGCTCTTTTGCGCGACAAATTCAATGGCCGTGTTATCTCATGTGATGGCGATGTCAATTGGCCGCCAAGATCATATTTGAAAGAAAAGGTGTACGTCGATAAGCCAGCAACAATTCAAGAGCTCAAGGATGAGATAATTCGGCACATTAACGGCATAAAACCTCAATTATGCCTCAGCATCATCGAAAATTTGGACCATCGGATAGAGGGGTGCCGCCGAGGTCGCGGCGGCCATTTGGCCGATATTTTGTTCCATACATAATTGAACCATACCATACTATCATAATAAAAGGAAATGACAATAATTTCCTAAATATTTTGTGTTTTATTCAAAATCAACATCGGTCCTTAAAATTTAACCACCCTTTATATTAAGAAGGAAATTGAATTCTTTGTTCTACGAATTCTTCTTTTTTTAAAAAATTTCTTTAACATTTTTGTAGCGAATACATATTTAAAATTTCAGATTTTTAGCAGAACAGGTTTTGGGCAGGACATTAAGAAGGGGACTTTCCCTTACCGCAAAAATTTTTAAGTACCCCATTTACACCAAATGTCAAGCTCCTTTTACCTTTAAAACCCCACTCATACCATGATCTTATTGGAAATTCCAAAAAGTATCTCTTCTCTTCGTAGCTTCTCTTCGAGAACACATACTTTAAGTTTTAGTATCCTAGCCAAAGGCGTTTGGGCAGGATGTTAAGTGGAAGACCTTACCTTTTCGTCCCTCTTCGAAAAAATTTAATAAAAATACCAATAGTGGTGTATGGGTACGCCAAAGGAGGAACCTTTATGGCGAATTTCAAGTTTCCAACTCTAGCAGTTTAGGCTCATTGATTAATGAGACGCTTTTCGTTATTTTCACCCCATTTTTAATACGTTCTTTTTGCAAATTCTAAAGAAATATCTCTTCTGTACGTTAGTTTAAGACCTAAGGAACTCATATAAAAAATTTCAGATTTTAAGCCATAAGGGACATTAAGGAAAAACATTTCCCCCTTTGAACCCCCATTTTCCTACATTTGGGGCAAAAGTTTCAAAATATATGTTATCAAAACAATAGCCCATACCCAGGACCAAACCGCTTTATCTCCAACTTTCTGGCTGTTAACCCTCTAATGCTCTTTCTTCATATATCGAATTTTTGATTTTTATTAAAATTTTGATTTATTGCTTTATTTAAGCGATATGCACAATAAGGGTTGAAAATGATTCCAGGAATCTGGTGATACACTAGTTTCGTCTTTTGCTTTTGCCTCAGCAAAATAAAATTACCTACCGAATATTGTTGATCTGGTGTTATTATTTTAGAAGTTAAAGCGATATTCGCTTTTTGATAATTGTGAAATTTAGCGAAATTGACACTTAACATTATAAAATTTTACCGAAATTGATTCCGCTTACTACAAAGTCTGATTTCTGTGCTTAATTTCAAACAAATATGTTGATCAGTTCTTTGAGTTAGGGGGATTTTCGTAAAACGGTTTCCTGTGACTTATTTTGTAACTAAGTAGACATTGTTAACTTCCTTTGCTCTTATCAATAATGTATGCCAGAGCGTTAATATATTTTTGCCAATTTTTTAAATATTTTTTTTCTGTTTTAAAAAGTACATTTTCTCAAATTTACGAAAGTTTGACTTTACATCCCAGCAAAAAAAAAAAAAGTTAGCAGTTTATTTTTTAAATTACTTTATTCGAAATTCAAAGTTTAAAATTGAAACAAATCACTTAAACCTAATAACTTGTTTCAAAATAACCAAACTTTAGTACTTAACCATAGTTATAAATATCTAATTTATATGAAAATATCTTTTGTTAAATTGTAACGTTTATTATTTTTGGAATAAGTTACCCGTCATAGATTTAAAAAGAGCTAAATTTCATTAAAAATTACATTTTTGGAAGTTGTAAAATTCTTTTTCTATAGAATGGGAAAATCAGAACTAAATGATAATCAATGAAAAATTGATTTCTTAAGAATCATTTCCATTTATTTTTGCTGGGATCCTTCTCTCTTAAAAATCGTTCATTGATCACTTTTCCCCTTATGAATGGAAATTTTTATGAAAAAACATCAGTCAATTAGTAAAGTTTGTGTAAATTAGCCCATAGAACAATGAACAAATAGTGATTTTAAATTACCGATTTCTAGCCAATCAAATGTTTTAGTTGCAGTAACACAATTTTTCAGAGGTAATTATTGAATTGTTTAGGTAACAAAAATTCTACAAATTTAGTTGTCAGCACGAATATGTTTTCTCTGTGCACTTTTCGGTTTTCTAGACAAAGCGGTTTGTGGAGGTCGTTAGGGGGGATATTTTCTGTTTGCCCCTCCCCTTAAGAATTTCTAAAAGTCGTGTCTGAGGGGAGGTCTACGTTGGAGGAGGAACCTTAATCTTAAATTTAAAATTCCTCTATTATCTAAAGCTCCAGTGGCGATGTTGAAGAGGTCATTCGTTCGGTCAGTCATGTAATTATGTTTTACAGTCAACAAAAGAAAAAAAAAACTTGTACACTTCTAGTAACAAATTTGAACCACATTATTTCTGTAATTCGTTAAGCTAATTTATTAATTAATTGACAAACTTTGGCTTATGTTTTAGTGATTTTTCATAAAAATTCCCATTCATAAGGGGAAAAGTGATCAATGAACGATTTTTAAGCGAGAAGGATCCCAGCAAAAATAAATGGAAATGATTCTTAAGGAATCAATTTTCTCGTAAAGTTATCCGTTAGTGAACTGTTAGCATAACCTCATAAATACTACAACTTTTAAGGCAAAAAAAAACTTGGACACTGCAAAATTTTTAAAATAAAAACCAAACAAAGACTACCAATTAAATTAATTGCTTATATATATTTTGAGTTCAATAAATATTTGTTTGTATATATTTTGTGTGAATGTTTCCGTAGGTGTGAATCCAGGCTGTTTTAATACAATTTTTAAAAAAAATTGTGTTTCAAACTGAAATTGTTTACTCTAAACAAGGTTTAATTTGTTTATTTAGGCTCGAATGCATATGTTTTTAATGATTAAATATAACAGTTTTGTAAAATAGTTCCAAAATTCTTAAACATTTGATGATTTTAGATGTTGTTACTTTCGATCCTGGAAATCATATTTGTTGGATGATTTTGAAAAATGTTATCTTAAAATGTGATTTTAGGTGTCTAATTAACCGTGTAGTACCCGACACTGTTTTACTTTCATATGACTTTTCAAATATTTTTCATATGACAGCTACCCAATTTAAAAATTTTTAGAAAATGTAAATGAATAACAAATGAATATTTTTTGCTTTAAATGCATATTAATCAATTAAAAATATATATTTTATGTGCTCTAAATACGATAATAAATAATGACATATTAAAAATTGTTCAAATGGTTTTAGAAATATGACAACTCCGTATATATGCAGAATTAGTTCATAATAAACGAATTATTCTCAGAGGTAGATTTAATTTAATTATTTTTGATTATACCGCAAATAGACGCCATACATAACTTGCCCAATTTTGTAGTAGTATGGGTAAATTTTAAGTAAGTGTGTTCGATTTTTACACAAACTTTTTTCGTTGTGTGGGTGAGTTTGTGCAGGTGACTTGTGTTGTGTCCCTGTAGTAAATGTCGATAGTGAAACTGTACTGATTCACTATTGACTTTGTCACCAGTACTACTGACTCATTATGCCCCAGCCAATGCTTTCTGCTGTAGACATTTAACATCTGCGTGTCACTGCGAATCTACACAACTATTGACTAGGTGTTGACATTGGAACCAGAGATTCACTAGTACATTTAAGTAATTCTAGTCTACACTTTTGGAACTTTTTACTACATTTCCCCACTAAGAAGGAAATAAGTTAAAACAGGCGCATTTATTTTGTTAAATTAGATATTTTATCAATAAAATCTTCTTTATATACATACACTCTAATTAATTTCTGTTTAAATTTACCCAACTTATAGTAGGAAACTGTACTCCTACTATAAGTTGGGTAAATTCACTCTGTGTGAAAAAATACACACATTATGCGTAAGTTGGTAAACACAAAACGAGTAAAATTACATTGAAAAAGAGTAAAACTGAAATTAAATATTGAAATTTAAGAGTAAATTTACCAAACACATTTTACGTGTAAATGTACACATAAAATGCGTAAAAGTCCATTGAAAATGCGTGAAAATTCCCCAAAAATGCTTATATTTACCATTCATAAATATCACGAAAAATGCGAAAATATTTTACCTCTATGTTAAAAATTATTTATTCCACATATAATAAAAATATTTAAATTATTATGATGGTCAAACCTGACGACTTTAAAAAACAATCGTTACATTGTTTCGAGTTTTTCCTATAGAAAAGTTCATAGTAATCCAAGAAATAGCCATTTCTACAGAAAAAGCTTCAGATATTAAGCACCTTTTTCTTTATAAAAAACTTGAAAATGTATTAAAAATTGCAGCGGGTTGAATTCGGTCCTGAAAGATATTTACTTCGATCACATCCAAATGTTCATTACGTCCAGTTAAACATTTTTATCGAGACAGCTTACTGCACATATTGTAAACCATCGGCACATCTTTTACCACTCGACACCAGTCAATGTTTGTTGTATTCATATAGCGCTCCTTCCAAATTCTTTCATTGCCAATTCAAAAATTATATTGTCAATGCTACCACTGATCCCATTAGCCTGAGGACAGAAAGAAGGAGTATTGTTGTTAACACAAATAATTGCGAAATTAACCTTACCTCCTTATAAGTCAAACAATTTGCACTAAAATAATGTAGCCGTTTTTATAATTTGTTTTATTTTTCTGTTTTATTCATTTTGGTTTTTAATATTTTTAGTTTTTTTCCAAATTTGTAAATGACAAAAATGACAATGTTTTAATTACTATTACAAATTAGTAAACTCACAAACTTTGTGTGTAAAACTTGAATTTAAACAATTTAATTTTAGGCACAAAATGTCGAATTATAAACACATAATGCATATTATTACAGTGTATGTGTACTATTGTATTAGAAAGTGTGTACAATACAAGTTCACGCATTTTGTGTTTATATTTACTCACTGTGCGTTGTATTACACAAAAATTTACCTATTTTATAGTAGTAAATTTAAAGACATTTTTTAGAGTGTATATAATTCTACTGTACGTGTGTTGTGGCTGAACTCCTACTAAACGGCTGGACCGATTTGCATAAATTTTGTATGCGTTTGGGTGGTGCCCCGGGTATTTTAGATTTACAATTCGGTCCAATTGGACAAAGGGGCGTGGTACCTCCCATACAAACCACAAATTAAAAATCTATTATTTCTGCTCCTGATAACGGTATTTGAACAAAATTTGTTACGTCGGTTTGGTGTGCATTTTTTAAGTGCTGCTGCAAATATGGGCGGGATTTGATAAAGACGCGTGGTACCTCCCCTACAAATCTTCTTTACAGGTTGGTTGAAAAGTTCCTGCGCTCGAAATGAAAGAATACTGTTTGTGTTACGAAATATATTTTTTCATTCAATTTTATCTCCTAGAAGCTCAATACACTTGTTCCAATGATCTTCCAATAATTTTTTCCCATCCTTATAATGGTTTTCCGGAAGCTCTGCAAAATAACCGTCTTCGGCTGCTATGGCCTCTTCATTGGACAAAAAATGTTATCCACGAAGGAATTGTGTGAGATTTCTGAAGAGATAGTAGTCACTGGGAGCCTAATCTGGTGAATACGGTGGATGTTCAAGCAATTCGTACTTTAATTCTTTGAATTTAGCCATCGTCAAGACACTTTTGTGAGCAGGTGCATTGTCTTGATGAAAAATGATTCTTTTCTTCTTTAAACCAGGTCTTTTCTCACGAATTTTTTCATCCAGCTGATCCAAAAGGCTGCAATAATATTCAGAGTTGATTGTTTTACCTTTCTGAAGATATTCAATCAACAAAATTCCTTTTGCATCCCAAAAAACTGATGCCTAACCTTCTTTGCTGATCGTTGTGACTTCACCTGCTTTGGAGCTGAACAACCAGCTTCAGTCCACTGTAAACGTAATTTAGGATCATGGTGGTAGATTCAAGTCTCATCCATAGTTATAAAAAGACGCAAGAAGTCGGTTTTATTCGGCTTAAAACGCTCCAAATTACGCTGAGAAATTTGTTTTCGATCCAGTTTTTGTTGAATTTTTAATGTGTGCGGCACTAACTTTCCAAAAAGTTTTTTCATACGTAATTCTTCATGTAAAATAGGGAGTACTCGTTCGTCTGAGATGCCTATGGCATTAGCAGTTTCACGCTTAGTCAAACTTGGATCTTCACTAACCATATTATGTACCTGCTCAATGATTTATGCTGTGGTTGCAGTTCTTGGTCGTCCTTCGCGTGGATCGTCTTCAAGGCTGGTACGACCACGTTTAAATTCACCAGCCCAAAATTCAACGGTACGTTTTGAAGGTGAGGACTCCTTATACACTTCTAACAATTGTTCATAAATTTCCTTTGCTTTTAAACCCTTCAAACAAAAAATTTAATGACTGCACACTATTCAATATTTTCCATATTAAAAAAAAATCAATGACACGTCAACTTCAAATGGCTTGTAAACAAAGAAAGAATTGACAGAATGACTTGCAACTTTGCATGTGTTCTCAGGACAGTTTTACCAACTTGAGAAAAAAAAGTTTAGAGCTAGCAGTGCCATCTTTTGGTGTGCGCAGGAACTTTTCAACCAACCTGTATGTATATAATTCTACTGTACGTGTGTATGTCACTGAATAAATTTTTTTTGCATGCGTTTGGGTGCCACCTTGGATGGTTTACATTCGCAAACCAGCCCGGCAGATGGCGCTCCAGTCGGTATCTAGGTTATTCAACTACACTGCAACTACACGACTGGATCGACTTGAATGAATTTTTGTGTATTCATTCATTCAATGCATTTAATAAAATTTGAAGGCAAAGCAACGTTTGCCGGGTCAGCTAGTTTTTTTTATACATTTCATTAAAGTAAAAAAAAAAATCGTGCAAATTTAATTTTGGAGTAGACAAATCTTCAAAAGACTGCACAAAATCATCCACAGGCTCCTTAAAATCTTCATCAGGCTCCACAAAATCTGTAGAGTTGAAATTTTCACTAAAAATTGTTGCCTCTTGTTATTTTTATTTTATACAAAATTGATTGTTTTTTTTCACAAGTTTTTTGTAATTTCTTTTGCTCATTATATATTTTGTTCCAATTTGTATATTTAACTTTTAACTTCATTTTTCTTTATATTTTTATTAAAAACTTTATTTTTGCATGCAGCTATGCACATGTATTTTCAACAAAATAAAACAATAAAAAAATCAAGAACAAGCACATCTTTGCAGCTGCAAAAAAGGAATGTGAAAAGTATAGACGCTTTGTGGACATGTCATCAAAAAGTCACCCAAAATAGTCGACAAAAATGGTGACTTGCAGACACTTGACCCCAGGCTCCTACAGAGTTGTGTTGTGTATTTCTCACATTATTGAATTATTTTCTTAAAGGCGTATGTAGGGTATGAGTGTTGTATTAAAATTTGTAATAATCATACGCCACGTGGGTTTTAACTTAATTTCAACGAAAATTATCTACGAAGTGTTTTTGTAGCCAATATTTATATAATTTTTTTTTAATTAATTCACACAAAACATTTGAATTTTTGTATACTAAAAAATTCTTTTAAGGTATTGTGTTTTATATAAAATATTCTACATATTTTTATAATATTACACAAATCAAAAACATATAAGGCTTGTTCGTTTACTTATTACAAGTTACTACATTTACTACAGCTGGAAAATTTCAATACAAAAAGTTAACCAAACTTTTCAAATGTAATAAAAGTACTATGAAAAATCGAACACACTGTTTATATACTTATATTTAAATAATATGCTATTACATAATTTTTTAACCATTAAAATCTACGATATAGATTTTTTCTACCTATAATATATTGTTAATCAATTACGTTTTTTTTTTTAAATAAAAATATCTTCAAATCTTGAATATCTTCTTCAAATGAAAATATAAGACATTCGAAAGTTCTGTGTTAACAAAAGAACCGTGTATACAAAATGGGTTAGAAAAAACTTTATCGTTTCATCATAATGAATGTCAAGTTTATTAAAATTTATATAATCGATAGAAACACGAAAGTTTTTACTTGAATATAAACAAAAGTTACATATCCCTAAGATAAACGCAGGATAAATATATCGGTTGTCATAAGTTGATACTTCGTAATTGAAAATTGTATCACAGCTTGAGTTAAGCATACCAAACGATTTGTCAATAATATTGTAGCGATTTGGCATCCTTATCTATACTCAGGAAGTTATGTAGGTAGAAGTGACAGTTAAAATTAGTGCATTTACAGTGGAACTTACAGTTAAATGAAATGCAATATTAAAAATCAACTAACAAATGTAGTAAAAACAACATACTAATGAAGTAAAATTTACAGTAAAAATGGCTAAAAATTTTTTGTTAACAATATCAACAAATGCAGTAGAAAACGAATACAAATGTTGTTAAAAGCAACTAAAAACGTAGTTAAAATAACTAAGAATACAGTTTTACTAAACACAGTTCACTTTGTCAACTTTAAATTCATATATTTATTGCAATTAAGAGAATCTTTATTTTACAATAACCCAGAAAAAAACATGGTAGTCATTCTGGGTCAATACATTTTTTCATTGCTTACTAAACTTCAGTTAACATTATTTTATGGTTGTTTGATGTTCTTCTTAGGAACTCCCAAAATAATTTAAATCACTCTCTTCATTGCTTTAAAAGCATAAGTTATCGAATACCTGAATCTAACGCATTTATTAAAAATATTGTTTAATGATCATTTAAAATCAAAAATTTCAATTTGAGAATAGTTCTGATGAACTTGTATAAAATCTTGTTTAAAATCTCATGCGGGTTAATTAAAATTTTTTAATAAATGTTTTGAAAAATCTAGTTAAGCAGACATTTTTAGCCTTAAATTGAAACTAACTGCGATTGACGCAATCTGTGCATTTTATTAAACACTACACTATTTCTAGTTTTTATTTAGATTTTTCCAATATAATTTTAAAATTTTGCAAAAATGTTTTTAAATAATCCAAAATATTTTTAAAATTGTGCAAAAATTACTTTAAATTGTCCAAAAAGGTTTAAAATTGTTCAAAAATTATTTCTAATTGTTCAAAAATATTTTGAAATTTCAAAAAATGTATCTTAATTTTGTATATATTATCGATCTTTCTGTTTTTAGTTATATATTTTTTTAAATTTTATCAGGATCGAGATCATAATTAAATCTTACTAACGAATACTAAACCCTAATTTTTTTATAAATGGAAAAAATTGTGAGGAAAGTGTGCACTCCCCCTAAAGTTTTTAAATTATCCAACAATGCTTTAAATTTGCCCAAAAATTCATTAAAATTTTTGAAAAATTATTCAAAGTTGCCTAAAAATTCTTTAAGCTTTCCTAAATACAATATTTTAAAATGTATTTAGATAATTTTGACATACTTTTTTGGATATTTTAAAATACATATTATACAATTTTCAAATCCTCATAGACAAAGTCCCCAGGTCTGGAAATAATGTTTTGTAAGTTAAAATATAAAGTTAATTTATAATGTAAACCTAATTTTGTAAACTATCCAGCAAAACCATGGTATCAACTACTTACCAACCTATTTACTCTCTTAATTACTTTTGTTCGCGATGAGCCCGAAAGTAATGAGTCAATGGGTCATTACCCTCTCATTCACCAAAAACATAAAGTAATGGGTGGTCGTTACCCTCTCGATTACGAACAGCCAAAAAATAATGAGTACAAAATTAAAAAAAAAAAAATTAAAGGCTAAAAAAATAATAACAAAAACATAAACAAATTTATCATTTTGTTTAAATTTGCTAATTTTTGTTTTGAAAAATATTTTTAGTAAATTTTTTGGATTTTAAAGTAAAATTTTAATTGTTTTAAGGGCTGATTCTTAGAACTAAAAAAGTTTTTTGTACTATTTTAAGTAAATGTTTTTTTTTGGACTTAAGTCGGTTGTGAAAAATATATTTACTTCCGACCCGTTTTTTCAACTTACAGTGGTGTTCAAAACATTTGCAACTGAAATCACATTTTGCCTAATTCTTTATTTTTTTTAACAAAGACTTTCAGCATACGTGTTTTTATTTATTTTTTTTTTTTATTAAATTGCATATTTTTTCACAAAAACAAAAAAATATTCATAAATTTACAACAATAAAAAAATTAATTATAACAAAATTAGTCTAACAAGTGTTCAAAACATTTGCAACTCTTAAAGAAATTATTATTTATTTATTTTATTTATTTATATCAATACAAAGAAAGCCTTCATGCAAATCCAAAAATTCGATTCATTATTCAGTATTTTGTAGCACAGCCGTTATTTTTTATTACTTTAAGACATCTTTTAGGCATTAAGGCTATAAGCTTTTTAATATAATCTTCGGGAATTTCATTGCATTGCTTTTCCAACTCGGCGAAAAGTTCATCACCATTTCGCAATACTTTATTACCAATATTCTGTTTTGCAATCATTCACATGCTCTCAATCGGGTTGATATCGGGAAAGTGTGGCGGACACGACAAGATACTAATATTATTTTCCTCCAACTATACTTTTGCAACCCATGCCGTATGTTTAGGGTCGTTATCGTGCTGGAATGTCCATAAAAGTGACATTTCCCATTCAGCATATGAAGGTTGAGGGTTTTCCAATAGGTACTAGGACAACTTTGAATGTAATTTGTGAATGCACTATTTCACTGATCATCTAACTGTTACATATCTTTTTTTTTTTAGTAAATTCGACATTTTCATCATGGTAAATTCGGAGTCGGTGACCGCAACTTTAAGAGCAATGTGCTTCATGAATCACCACTTCATCCACAAAAAATAACTGTCAATAACGATCGTTGTCGCGCCATGATTACCGATTATTTTTGGCCCGAATTGGAAAACATGGACTTGGACGACATGTGGTTGCAACATGACCGTGTTACAATCGATTTATTGAAGAGCAAATTTGGTGAGCGTGTTATCTCAAGAAATGGACCAGTCAATTGAACGCCTCGTTCGTGCGATTTAACGCCTCTAGATTTTTTTCTTTGAGGCTACGTCAAATTATTGGTCTATGCCAACAAGCCTACGACGTTAGAAGAACTCAGAGCCTACATTGAACGCGAAACAGCGGCCGTTACGGCCGAAATGTGTGACCGAGTCATCGAAAATTGGGTCCAACGAATCGACCGCTGCCGACGTGCCCGCGGTGGCCATATGAACGAAGTCGAGTTCCATTCATAAATGGTTTGATTGTATTTCAAGTCGTTCATAAAGTTTTGAAAATATCTCAAATGGTTTGCGTTTTATTAAAAAAAAAAAAATTGTCAAGTCTTTATTGGAAAGCCCATTATAATTGAGCATAAAAGGTCTCTATATATTAGTAATCCGGTGAATTTTGCCAATCCCATTTCCCGGAAAACACCCCCACACCATAATGTTTCTACCTCCGTGCTACACTGTGGCGGTTTTGTATCTGTGTTAAAACTTTTACCTCGTGGTCGCCGAATGTAAGCTCTCCATATAAACCCCTGAGGTTGAATTCGGACTCATCGGACCAAAGTACGTTCTTCTATTGCGGTTTAGTCTAATTTTAATGGGTGCGGGCAAAGTTAAGCGGAGCTTTTCTATTTTGTCCGACACAAAGAGTTTTTATGCATCTAAAACTTCTAAGACCAAATTCTCGAGCTCTCGTAATGGTCGAAAGACTGGCATCTATGTAAAGTTAAATTTTAACTTCTCTAGGAACTGCTTTAGTATATTCTCGTGAAACAATTCTTGATTTTTCTGTCTTCTCTTACAGTAGTTGAATGGGGTCTTCCTCCTTCGTGAGTTGTATGGATGTTACCACTATTAATGCGACAAACTGTTGATTTTGGAACGCAATATTTTAAGAAAATGTCTTTTTGAGAAAGTCCATTTTTAAAATCATTTAATACTTTGACCTTGAAATCAGAATTGCATTTGTTTCCTGCCATTTTTTACAAAAGTAATTCTTACGATGTTATTGCTTCCATTAAGACTCTTATAGGAAAATAATTTTGATGAGTTTTTAATAAAATACAAAGATCTAAATCACGTATTAAGGAATGCGATTTCCGTTATTTGTTAGCATTTAATAGTGTTAATAGTAGAGTTAAGAGTAAGAGTAATAAGAATTGCAAATGTTTTGAACAGCTGAATTTTGAATACATCATTTAAAATTAAATTCTTGTTATTTTACTTTAACAGAATTTGTTTTTTTTTATATTTTTGACAAAAACAATACATGATGACATAAGAAAAAGTAAATTTCAGTAACGAAATGTGATTTGGAGAAAATTTTAGCACATCGATTTTCAAAAATTTGTAAAACTATTTCTGAAGTTAGCAACAAAAATTTGTAAATATTCTGTAAATGTTCTATTATTTGTAAAATGTAAATAACAAAAAAAATTACTAAATAATAATTTTTTACTAACTTTTTTCTCTGAGTGTAATCATTGTATTATTATTGCTTACTTAGAGTAAAGTATGGGTAATGCTAGTAGCTATATTTGAATACTTCCATTCTATGACACACCAATGTTAAATTCATCGATGAAACCAGCGGAGAAGAAGTGATACCTTTGCCATGGTAGTGATGCTTTGGAAGCTTCATTTTTGCTGTGAAAGGAAACGAAAATTCGTATTCCAAATGGTACCAAAATGCAATAGTTGTTGTAGGTTAGTAAAAAAAAAAAACAACTGTAAAAATCATTTAAAAATTTTTCCGAGCTGAAACAACTACAATTACAGTTTATAGTTGTAATTTATTCGTTAGTTACGAATTATCAACTTATGGCCACCGAAAAGTGCTGAATGTTGGTGTGTTGAATGTTATCTTGTTTTAAATAGTGTGGAGATTTATCATATTTAGCGCATTTTAAAAGGTGTTAAAATAAATAAAGAAGTATTTTAGAAAAAGGAAAATAATACAATTTTTTTTTACAAAAATCATTCAGTTAAACAAAAATTTTGTTTTACTGTTGCCAAACGCAAACTAAATATCAAATTATAATATAGGATTTAAAATATTTTTATTATAAATCGTAACTACGTAATTACGTTAATTAAAATCGGTTTGTTAATTTAAATATTTGTGCAGTCATAATAATCCATGCACAAAAATAAGAAATTAATGTAGAAACAACATATACTGTTGTAAAATAAACCAATTTTCGTTTAATTAACAAAAGTTTTTGTTATTTTTTATATTTTTTCGTATTTTCATGTACTCACTTTTATCAGTGTGCTCATGTGCTTCTGTGTGTCTTTGCTTTTATAAAAAAAGTTATTAGTGTATTTTTTCTTAATGTTAAGTAAGTAGAAAATTGTAAGTGTTTCACATATCGTTATTTAAAGTTATTGTGTATAAAACTAACTTTAAAGTCCGCAACATCTATTCAGAAAAATAATATGTATAAGTTTACTATACCTCATACATATCGCAATGTCCGCCTTTGGTGTTCCTCGAGCACTTATACCACTCAAAGTTAAATAACATATCACGGTTATGAACTAAAAAGCTTTAACACTTTTGCCAACTCTCCATCACATGGTGGTTACCAACAGTTCTAAGATTTATCATCCCGCCCTTCATATTTCACCACCTTTCACATCTCCTCTATCCCCTTTCCAAAGAAAGCAAGACATAAATTAGTAGGAAGAATTTCATGAGTGTTGTTTCCCTCAAAAAAAAAAAAATATAGCTAATTTTGAAAAAAGATGTGTTGAAATTGGTAAATATTGTTACGGAAATACATTTAATCAATTTTCCTTTATTCGTAGAAACATAAATTCCCATATTATAGCCCTGAAATGTAAAAAAGTTGCCATCATTGGCAACTCTTCACCCTAACTAATGTTGCATCAGTATTTCTTCCAGCTTTAAGCGAAAACTAGAATATACTCGGTATACAGCATTGCCATCTGGCGACAAATATTTACATAATAAGTATAGCAAAGACTAGAATCCAGAAAGTTCACGCATATTCTAGTGAATCTCACCACCCATAAAAATACACAGAGAAAACAAATTCCGAATTATTTGATTGTCACAACAAAAATCATTCGTTATCTGAATGAAATATATGATTTCAACCGAAATTCTGTTGTATTAACCGAATTTCGGTCGCCGCTTTAGAAGTCATGACGTTTTTTTTTTTGCGTTGGTTCTGTGATATGTTTTTTGGGGTTAGTTGTTTGCTATGTTCTTTTAGACCAGTCCAGTGACATGTCTCAGAGGGCCGGTTCTTTTCATATACAAAAACCGGTCCCGTGGCCGGTCCTTATCACAATAAAACGCAGGGATATTTTTGGAAGTTACAAACATCAGCACAAACTGATAATTCTCTAACAACGTAGTGGTGAAGGGTATAAAAAGTTCGGTTGCAGACATATTGTTAATGGGTAGAGCTCTTGTCTTAAAACTGGCGGGATGGAATCAAACCCCGCCATGGAAAAAAAATTATAAATTAACTTTTCTAATATAAATTATTATTTTGAAAAACTTATTTTTTAGTTCACCTAATTTTTGATTTTGCCAAAA
Organism: Eustalomyia histrio; assembly: GCA_949748255.1. Lineage (NCBI taxonomy): Eukaryota > Metazoa > Arthropoda > Insecta > Diptera > Anthomyiidae > Eustalomyia > Eustalomyia histrio. The sequence goes on along the minus strand of OX456523.1, from coordinate 58,921,875 downwards.
GCTTTTCCGACGCTCTTTTGTCATTTGATTCTATCATTTTGGGAGAGCACTTTTACCACCCTGCGGTAAAAGGACCTATCCCAGGACACGTCACGTGATCGGTTCATTGTGATAGATACCGGTCACTTTAACATGGGCTTGTCCTAGGAGGGGGTCAATTGTCCTCTGTGATATATCACAGGACTGGTCTAAAAGAACATGTAATGGCTTTTAAACCGGTCACATCATAGGTACTTTAGGAACCGGTCCTCTATTAAAGTGTCTCGTCATCTATCCGGATATATACAAAATATCAGATCATTCGGCCAAGCAGTTAGAGATGCGCGATGTTGAGTGAGTCAGTAATGTTGTTCTTTTATGTGTATAGAGAGCTTTACTTTTTCGTTGCTGATAATCGAAATCTTTTATTTATTTAAAATATATGTCAACATATTCTATCTTTATATAATTAAAACTGATAAACCAATTTTTGGATTCTTACGTTATATAAAGTTGCTTCTATGATAGACATTTAAATATGTTAAGTAATAAATTTTTCTTGAAAATATTTCCTCATAACAGTTTTATCATATTTAATATTTTACGCTTTTATTCCATTGATTTATAAAAAAAAAAAAGTTTTGCAAATAGCAGACTTAATAATAAATATCAATATTAAAAGGTACACGATGATATATTATTATATAATTTTATTCCATATGTCTTTGTTTATCATTAACATATAAAATCTTTATTATATTATTGTTATTAATATATTATTGTAATAATTAAAAATAAAAATATAAAAACATTGATCTGGGATTATTTATTTAATAAATTAAATGATTATCAGCCAATTAATTAGTTTATCTTTACCATTACACACACAAAAAAAGGTAAATTTATAAATAATATCCCAGCAGAAACTACTTATTGTTTGAAAGCAGGTTCGTCAGAAAAAATAAGCAGTTTAGCGCTTGCATTATTGGTCGAATTTATTATGGCTTTTGTTCAAGGTAATTAGCTTTAAATAATGACAGAAGTTTACTACTTTTAACAAGTAAAATTTATTAATATTGACATTCTTTCATGCTGCTGAAAAGAAACAGTAATAATTTTTACCGCTTCAGATTTTCTGCTGGGAAACTTACATACAAATCCATAGCAACATGAAGCAACATGAAATGACTGAGAAAATAGAGTACCTTAGAGGCACGTTCTTTTGGGTTAATTTGATTAATTATTTGTGGTATATATACATATTTATGGATGATTATAGATATAGACTAATAAAGTAGTATATAATAAAGACAATTACGAAAGATGAAAATACAAAAAAAAAAAAAATAAACTGTAATCTCAAGAAAATTGTCAGTGATTAAATGAAGATTATTTATTAAGATAGTGAAAAAAGATTATGCGACCGAAACATATTATACAATATTTTTTAGGAAGTAAAAATGGTCGTATGAAAAATTATCAATCATTTGGTTTTATGGACAGGGATAATTATTTTTGATCAAGATTATATTTTTATTTGTAATATACATTTCATTTCCGGCAAAGCAGCTTAGGGTTAGTAACTTATATCGAATGTTTAATTTAAAATTATTTTCATGTCATACAGGCTTTAATAAATCATTCAAAAGTACCCTGCGGGAAAAAGGGGTCAGTTGAGAATTGGGACCTGTCCCGCCATAGGTGAAAACTGGATCGGTTCCGAAAATACATATCACGAGATAGGTGCAAAGAGGACCGGTTTCTTAAGTACCACCACGTGACCGGTTTAAAATTCATGACATGTTCCTTTAGGCCAGTGCTGTGACATGTCACAGAGGGCAATTGACCCCCTACAAGGACAGGACAATGTTAAAGTGACTGGTCCCGTGACCAGTCTCTATCAGAATTAACCGGTCACCTGACGCGTCCTGGGATAGCTCCTTTTCCCGCAGGGTACTTAAAGAATTTGTTATAAATACAAACCTGCTCTCACATCACTTTTGTTTTTACTACACACAAAACAAAAAATTACGTATTACACGGTAAAATTGAAAGCATTTGCACTTGTTTTCACAACCACGTAACCATAAGACCCACGTGCCCACCATTATATATTATATGGGTGGTCGTCAAAAAAATCAGTTTTGTTGTCCCAGTATGTGTACATTAAGGGTGTCAAAAAAAGAAAGTCGAATTCACGAGCCACACAACCCTACATATATGCCGTTATGGAAAAAATATGGTGCGCCAAAGAAATTAAAAAAAAGAGTTTTTTTAGAGGTAGCACATCGCCATTGAATTTTCAAAGTTGTACTTGGTATATTATTTAAAATAAATTAAAACTTGAGAAAAATTAAATATAATTATTATGTTAGGATCGCGACTCATTAAATCTAATATAATTTTGGGTGTACACTGCGAATATAAAATTTAAATTAAATTTGAAGTCGCGAATTTCGCGAAAATTTTATATAAAAAATGTACGATTTTCATCAAGAAATTTTCCCAAAACTCATTTTTGAATGATTATGTGTCCATGGAATGTCTTCTTATGTGAGACAGAATTTTTCTTAACAATTTAATTTTAATCCGCTATATAATAGCGATAAACTAAAAAAAGGCAAATTTTACATTCAGCTGTAAGGATAACTACTATCCTTTAAAAAATTAAAAACAATATCATGTCTTTTCCATTTTGCTTTTTCGGATATCGACAAGTTGGCGCTACTAGAATTTTCCAGAACATGATGTCGCCACAGGATGTTTTCGACAATATCTAGAACATGATCTGGTGTTTGCTATTGTTGATTTGATCCAATTGGGAATTTCTGTTTCCCCGGTTAAAGGAAAATTGATGTATCGAATTTCTGAAACACTACACTCAGAATATTATGTAGTTAACTGTTTGTAGTTTAATAAAAAAGTTTTCCGTTCCATTTAAAAATAAAGGAACATACATTTATTTTTCAAAGAAATATCTATATTAACTTTTTTATACATTTATTCGAAGTAATTTACTATCATTTACCATTTTTTTCAGTTTCATTTATTTTTTTCATTTGTTTGAAATTTAATAAAAATTTACCCACAAAACGGAAACTTGTGGTTTATTTGTGTCCGTAACAGTTATTACAAATTTAAATTTTGTTTGCTGTCTGTTTCAAAAAAAAAAATGTTCAAATAATTTCAATTTGTTTTTTATTTAAATTGGTTGTATATATACAAAATTTTTTAATACAAATTACAAGAACTTCATAAACACACATACATACACAAAACATTCACACAAAAAGTGATAATAGCTTCATATGCATACATACATTTTGTATTATACGAGTATATTAAAAAAAAAAAACAAAAAATACAAAAACGGAAATAATTTCAAATAAATGAAAAAAACATTTATTTCTTAAGGATTGCTAGGTAAAATTTTGACATTTATTTTAACTGATTATATCATTTGTTTCTTACGGATGTGTCAGTTGATTAATCAGCATTTAAAAATAAATAACAAATGACATTTAATTTAAATGAAAATTAAGTAGACCGGTTTTTAAATGAAATATCATTTCTTTTAAAGGATATTTTCAGTTATTTTAACTTACAAACTTTTTTAAGTGTGGTATCTATGAGGTAAATATTTATGAAATTTAAAACAAGTTTTACGGCGATGTGTGCAAATTTATGCTGTTTTGCAAATAAAAATATTGTCAGACAATTTATAATAGATTTTCTTAAAAAAAGTGCAAATTTGCATTGTATGCTACATCATTTCGTAAACATTACCAATTTTAACCTAAATTAAAATTGTGTTTTTTTTTTTCAATAGGCCATAACCGCAGTAATGTATAGAGTTGATAGTTGTGCTGGAGATGAATATATCATTTAAATAAATTTTTAAGATTTTTGTTATTTTATTTAATATCTTTATAAATAAATTTAAAGAAAAAGAACTATAATTTGTAATTCAAAACTAAAAAATTTGGGCATTTACACAAATCAGTATTATGTTGAAAAAACGGTATGAATACGGACCGAATATGGATCCATAAATGGTCCGTCATTGACGGACTTTCAACGGTCAACTCCGTTTTTAATCCGATATATCGGTCCGTCATTAACGGCGTTTCCACGGATTCGAATCGGTTTCGATGTTCCTCTGTAAACAGAGTTCAATTTCCGTAAACGGAACGTATTGCTTGTTGGGCAGTTTTTTAAATAGAATACAAAACACCATTATTGGTGACCCCGACGTTTTTTATTGATTCGCTAGTAAATTTTAATAAATTTTTATCATAATGTCTGTTGAGAGTTCGGAAGATTTTTGTACTGCTTCGTCGTCTGAAATATGTCGTGTTACAGTTTCCGTTCCTCCCTTTTGGCGTCAAAATCCCAAATTAGTGAGTTCTATCGAAAGTAACATTCTGAAGCACGTGCCTCCGATTGTTAAAGAGCCTCTAGCAGAAAATAAATATGAGACTCTAAAAGCATCATTCTTGAACGAGTTTGTGGAATCTAAAGAAAAGAGACTCACAACCCTGTTAAGCAAGATGCTTGAGTTGGCTGGCGGTAAGGTTTCTTAGGATCTTCTTAAGACTCTGTAGATCCAGCGACTTCCAACAACAACTAAGGCAATACTTTCGGTAAGCGATGACAAAGTTGATAAGCTTGCGATAATGGCTGATAAGATTCACGATCTGTCGTATTCTATCACCATAAATGCTGTTTATTTAAAAAGTTATGATCGAATTACTAATTTGGAAAACAAATTTGAAGAGATTATTTAAAAAATTGAAATCAACGTCCTCCTAGAAGTTCTTCCAGAAACTCTGTGCAAAATCGTAATCGTCCCACTTCTTTAAGCTCTGGGACTGTCATGGAACTCCTTTAATATTTCGTTTATTTTAGATGACGGCACCACAATTATGTAAATTGGTCTCAGTTTTTGGTTCCATTGATCACCTGCGAAAGCATACCTCCTATTCCGTATCCGCTTTCAACGCTGGTAAGAATCATCTGTAATACAATATGTGCAGAGGCCTAAAAAATTGCAACTCGTGCATATTTTTTTTTTTTAGGCGACTCAAATTCTTTACAGCCTGTATCTTTTCTTTATCAGTTGATATACCATCTGCGGTTACCCGATGCCCCAGATACTTGAGTTTCTGCTGTACATGTCTTCCAGTGTAGTCCTTTCAACACACTTTCCATTAAACTCTCGAATGTTGCTGGAGCATTGCAGAGTCCAAATAGAATAACATTAACCTGTCATAACCCGTTACTTGCGCTAAAGGTAAAAATCGTTCGTTTCCTTGCACTTTGTAAGTAAAAACTACCGAAATCGTTCGAGATAACATCAATAGTCACGTTTCCTGTCACTTGTATAAATATGTAAATCTATGCCTATTTTTCTCTAGCAGAAAATAATTCAAAACTATTTATTGTTTCATTTAAGTAAATTTTTTTTGTTACGGTTTACGCCTCTCTTTATGTAGCAATTAACAAAATGACAAAAAAAAAAATCAGCTTTACTTCATGATGGTTCAATTTATGTTTTATATTTTGTATTTTTATTCGCTCGTTTGTTTGTTTGTTTGTTTGTTATTTTTGTTGTTTTGTTTCGGAAGGGCTAATTTGGAACGGCGTCAAATATGTTTGAGTTGTTAAAATAGCAAACTGCTGCCAACTTGACGACATGATGCCGACTTCCGTGTAAAAAGAAGTAATGTGAAAAAAAAGTTGTGAAAAACTAATGCTTCATAGTAGTAGTAAGTAGTACAGTTAGATTTTGCAAGCTTATACTTATTTGCTGTGAAACCAAGCAACAAAATCCATATTGAAACTACTTTCTAAGGGCAGCTGTTTACGATTACAACTACTGCCACTGCCACTGCTACTAAACGTTGTCATGATGCTTTTTAGATTTTTTGGCGCCAAGAAGCCATTTTGTTAATTTGCTGCATTTATCAACTAGCAAAAATAAACACACACACAAACACATATACATACACATTCAGAGAAAATTACAAAAAAGCTAACATTTGATTGTATGTGTTTGTTTTTTTATACATAGAATCAAAATTAAAACATTCGGTATATAGAATTTTTATACTGCAATTTTACATTTAATTTGTATTTCATTTCGAAAGAATTGTTATAAAAAAACAACAACACAACACTAATAAATATATAACAATAGCAACAAAATGTATGTATGTAGAATGATTGTATGTTATGTATATGAAAGTGTTTTCTAAAATTTATTGCAATTGTTTTGGGTATTTTATTTACCAATTTCTTTTTTACCCTACACTTAAGCAAACTTTCTATCTAGAGAAAATGAACTTAAAATTTCAAACAAATTAAAGTTTCCTTTAAAAAATTAATGAACAATTAATTAATATTATTATAAAATGTTATGATTTTAATGAAACTCGTTGTAACCAGCCAAATTAGTACTTTATAAGCGAGGTTCGTATTAACCTGGGTTTAATATGTTTTATCTTTTGCATTAAAATGTTTCTACAATCTTTTCATTAGGTTTTTCAAAATAAAGTAAAAAACAACAAAATAAAATAAAGTAAAAAACTGTAAAAAAGTAAAAGTCGTTGCATAATTTAAGCTAACGGTTCCCAAATGGGGCATCGCGACCCCCTGGGGGTCCGGGAAGGTAATAATAATCTGTTGGTTTCCATGTAAAAATCGAAATATATATGATCATACATGGGATTGTATATGATCATACATGGGCATACATGGTCATATACGTCCATACATGATCTCATATATGACCATATATCTTCGGATCCGAAATTTGAGGGAATATGGTGATATATGTGCATATATTATCATACATTCTCATATATTATTCAAGTATGCTCGTATATGATCATATACGTCCATATACCCTCAAATTTCAGATCCGAAGATATATGATCATATATGTGATCATGTATGGTCATATATATTTAACAATGTATCGACGTATATGACCATGTATGCCCATGTATGATCATGTATGCTCATATATATTTAGATTTTTACATGGGTTGCCATAATTGTATTTAAAAAATCAAAAAAAGGAAACTAATAAAGAGTTGTGGTTTTCCAATTCTTAAGACTTTTCAGACTCTGGCATTTTTTTTTAAATTGAATACACACTATTTTTTTTATTCTATACCCAGCAAAAATAAATTGAAGTAATGCTTAAGGAATCAATTTTTCATTGATTCCAAAGTATCTTTTAGTGCTGATTTTTCTCTTCTAAAGTAGTTATTTTTCACAACTTTAAAAATGTGATTTTGAATAAAATTAACACTTCAAATCTATGAGGGGTAAGCAAGGTTAAACATTAGCTACATATATTAACATATAAATTTCAAAATTTATAACTACAGGGTGGCGCAAAAATAACCCTCCGATGTTTTTTGGCTGTAATTAAATAAAAAATGAAAAACTTTGATTCTTCTTGTGGATTATTTTTATTTGGTCTTTTAATTTTTTTTACATCAAGTCGAGAATATGATGTCATGTAAATGGCCGCCGCCACAGTTGATTGTCATTTGAGCCCTTTTTATGGCATTTTCCATCACTTTGGCCAAAACTTCCGGCGATAGGTCCTCACATTCTTGACGGATATTGTCTTTAAGAGCTGCAAGAGTCTGAGGCTTGTTGACATAAACCCGCGACTTCAAAAAGCCCCACAAAAAGAAGTCCGGAGCAGTCAAATCAGGCGATCTTGCTGGCCCGTGCAAATCGCCAAAACGGGAGATTAGGCGCCCGGGAAATGCATCCTTCAGCATATCGGTTGTGGCACGTGCAGTGTGTGGCGTTGCACCGTCCTGTTGGAACCACATGTTTTCCAATCCCAATTCATCAAGTTGCGGCAAAAAGAACTCGTTGATCATTGCTCTGTAGCGCTCACCATTCACAGTAACCGTTTGGCCCGCGACGTCTTCGAAGAAAAAAGGTCCGATGACTCCTCCAGCGAAAACAGCACACCATACAGTGACTTTGAGCGGGTGTAATGGCTCTTCCTGGGTTACACGCGGATTTTCAGTGCTCCAGAAGCGTAAATTTTGCTTATTTACGTACCCGCTAAGATGGAAATGGGCCTCATCACTCATGATTATTTTTGATGAAAAATCATCTTCATTATTGCTCAAATAGTCACCAATATTCCGCGTTCTGGAGCAGTGTAGCGTAACATTGTTTATTAACGTGTATTTCGCATGTGTTTACTACACAAATGTCAAAACAGAACTGACATTAGGGGCCAATCGCAAAATTTATAGCATTTTCTGATAGGAGGATTACTTTTGCGCCACCTTGTATGGTTCAGTACTAAACTTTGGTTATTTTGAAACATGATATAAGGTTTAAATGAATTGTATCAATTTTTAAGTCACAAAATTTAACAGATTTTAAATTCTTAAAAAAGTGGCTATCAATAGAAAATGTAAAAAATTTATTATAGTAAAAATTGCAAGAATTTTGAACAAAGTAATTTAACAAGTATGTCCCGATTACGTAATGCTTTATAATATATCAAACAGTAAAAGACAAATTCCCAGGTAGAAGCTACCGGGAAATGGTGAAAATGTGGCTAAGGCCCGATTACTGATGTGATGTTAAAATTTAATTTAAAAATTCTTTATTCATTTGGGAACATCAAAAGGTCTCATTTTTCACTTAACCATAAGAAGGGCTTTAGATGCAATGAAAAATAATCATTAAAGAAAACTTCCACCCTATGACACCCCTATGTAAATATCATTGGTTCCGATCCAAATTTTCACAACACCGGAATCAAAATCACTGCTCCTTATTTTTTTCTTCTTTTGCTACTTTTTTTACTGGGATAGAACACGTTCTATATGTTCAGAATGTGCTTAAGAATCAATTTTTCCGATTATAAAATCACAGATACTTAGAAGCTTTTTTTTTTTATAGAAAACACCTCAAAACCCTAGAGTTTTTAAGTTTTTATAGAGTAATTTAATTGAAAGATTCTTCCAAAACTTTTATCCGGTAGATCTTTTAAATTGCGAAAATTCTACAATTCCTCCTGTTCTATATTTTACTACTGCTATTTTTTCTGAAAATCTTCGGATTTAAATGTTTTTATTTAAATATATTTAATTAATTTTGCATATAATGACTAAATCGTCAGTATGAATCCAAAATTTATATAAAAAATGTAAAATTAAAAGTAAACCAGTTTTTAAAATAAAATTTTATATATTATGGTAAAATAATACGAATTCAAAGCTAAGTTTAAGGCCTGATAGTTTTGAATCTTTACGACCCATTAAAAAGGAAATTTGATTAGCTCTTTTCGCATATGGGTCATTCCATGTCAAACCGCACAGCATTCGGATTTGTCATCTCCGATTTTAATCAAATTCGCCACAAATATTGTAAATAGTTAGTGTTTATCAAATCATTTACCTTTCGACCCCAAACCCTTTCGGTTTTCGAAATATGACGTTACGAAAATTGGCAAAAACGTCAAAATATCGAAAAAGTGTCCATACAAAGTCGGCCATAACTTCTAAACTATATAACCTAAATTTTTTCCATTAGTACCATTTAAAAGGTGAAAAGATTACGTTGTATTAAAAGGTTAAAGGTAATTTTTTTAAGTTTAATCTTCAAAGACCCATATCTCAAAATCCATTTTTTTACATTCTGCAAAAAATATATGTTAAAATTTAAGGTCTCTCTACATTTGTGGCAACATTTTAAGGTGGAGACTCATTTCGTTCCTGAGTTATGAAGGAAAACGTGATCGTAAGCAAATTTATCTTGACGGTTTCATACGAAAAATCTTTTACATGCTATGAGTGTGTATGTGTGTACAATATTTAGTATACATATTGTTGTTGTGTGCAAGCTTTTGCATACGAATTCGTCAACGAATGAACCAAATGAGTCTCCGCCCTGAAATTTTGGCGCAAATGTAGAGAGGTCTTTGTTTTTAACATATATTTTTTTCAGAATTTTAAAAAAATTGGATTTTGAGATATGAGTCTTTGAAGATTAAACTTATAAAAATGACATTTAACCTTTTAATACAAAAAAACTTTTGGCGCGCCATTTTGAAGGCATGATTTTCACCTTTAAAATGGTACCAACAGAAAAATTTTGGGTTGTATGGTTTAAAAGTTATGGGCGACTTTGTATGGACACTTTTTCGATATTTGACGTTTTTGCCAATTTTCATGACGTCATAATTCGAAAACCGAAAAGGTTTGGGACCGAAATGTTAATGATTAAATAAACACTACCCATTTACAATATTTGTGGCGAATTTCATTAAAATCGGAGATGACAAATCCGAAAATGACAGTTTTCTGTGCGATTTGACATGGAATGACCCATATACAGGGTGGCAACATATTACTAAATAGGTTTGAGTTCCTTATATGGATATGAGCTACGAAAATTTTGATCAATATTTCCTACTATATAGACGACGAATTTCCAAAACTGTCATTATTGGTAGTTTTTGTCTTAAATCTTTTATGCTGGATCTCTGTGATTAATAAATGGTACCTTTTTAGTAGTTTTGTTTGAAGTGAGTTTGTATGAGCAAATGTTTATTATGTGCAAATTATTCCCAAAATTTTGGGACTTTGAAATTGTTGAAAATTGTAAATTAAACTGCTGGTCCCTGCATTAAAGTTTCTCAATGCCCAAAACAAAGTTATAAATCTTAAAGTTTATTTTAATTTTAAAATTAATATTTTCTTTTTTAAATTCCAAGCCAGAAGAACTTTCTTTTTCAAAGTCTGAAAAGTGAACCAACCCTGTAACGGTGAAATTTGGGTACAATATAATCAATGTTTGGTAAGCAGCATTTGCCACTTTCAAAACAAAAAGTTGATGTACGATATTTAGGGAACTACACACACAGAAATATAAAGTGTAAACTGAATTGTGCTGTGGAAACGTTAATTAATTAATTGTATCAAACCATTTCAGTCGTTGAAAGCGAATTTCAGTTAAAAACTGACTAAATTTTTCTGTAAGTACACCCTGTGTGAAAAATTGCATGAAACACTTCATTCAAGATAAAGCTGTAGCATCTAAATGCAAATTAACGTGTTCCTTCATATTTATGAAAACTTTGTTAAATTTGATGAAGGTTTTTAAAAAAAAACTAAATAAGATTTATAAAATTGAAAAATAATTTATTTATAATGAAGTTTCATCAATATCTATGATGAAGTTTTATCGTATTTATAAAGAATTTCATCAATATAATGTACTTCTCTGTTGTAATTTGTTTCTTTGTTTTAAATTATTTGTATAAATAAAAATTTAAACTTAATGAGAATCGTAAACAAAATAAATAATTTTTATAGAGTTTTTAATACATTTTTTATGAAATGATAAAGATTTATGCAGCATTTGTAATACATTTTAATGAAGACTTCATAAATACGATAAAGTGAAGTGATGATAAACGATTTATGAATTAGTTTTATCAAAATGATGGAACTTTTCTCCCTATCTGTAACACATAAGGCAGCACTTATTTGTAGCATGTGTTACAGATAGTTAACTCATTATGAAAAGTTGTTATTTAAAGTAATTTTTGCATACATTTCCATACATTTTTTGTGCCGGTTTTATTTTAGTAAAGGGTGGGAACACTATTAAAAGTTTAATTTTTTACACCTTGGCAAGACCCAATTTTTCCACTTGGTGGGAGTTAGTCCGAAATTATAATAATTTTAGAAAACGGATTCAAAATTTAAGGGTATATGTTTCTATATGATCATATAAGGGTCATATGTGAGTATACCCTCAAATTTAGGATTCAAACTGGTATGGTCATATATTTTCATATATTATCAGCTATATGCATATATAAACAGGCAATTATGCATTGCTATATATGATCATATACGTACATGCATAATTTAATATATATCCACGTATACGAAATTTGAGTGTACACTTCCGCTCACTTGATTAGGTTCACAATATTCCTTAAATTAAAATTCGTTTTCTTTTTAGAAAATAGTAGAGAAAGTAGTTATGATATTTGATTAAATTGTAAAGTATTTTATTTTCAACCATTTTAAAGAAAAAAATTACAGCAATAATAAATAAAACATTTTTAATATTTTTTTTCCGAAAATTTATGATTTAGAAGACAATATTTTTGGCTCATTTGAATAGAATCAACACTATTAAGGCAGAACCAGAAAAATTAATTTATTTGTCAATTTATTTATTTTTAAAGTTTTTTTTATAATGTTTTTATAAAGTTTTAATAATGTTTAAGTAAAACACTCCTTATTTGGGTTTTTTATTTAAACGTTTTTTATTAGCAGCACTATGTGCTTATTGACTTCTTAATACTAAAATAAATGAACAGCACCACTATGTGCTTTATTAGTTCTTGAATCTAAAGACAAATGAGGACTGACTTAATTTCTACATAATAATTATTTATTAAGGCAACCAACAATTTAAATTTGCTGACTTTGTAGAACGTGCAGACTGACTTACTGAAAATTTATCAAATTGCAAAGCTACCTGACACCGCTGCTTTGACCTTGACCATAGGATTTTAACATGTATGAAAATGCTGCAAAATTTACTTGACAAAAAAATATAATTCAGTAAAACTATTTTGCAACTAATGCAGAAAATTTGAGTTGATTGGGAACGAATACAGAAATATTGGTGTAAATTTAGTTATGTTGTCACGTTAAGGGCAACGTGCCTTAACTTGTGTATCCTACTTTATTTGATATAACTTCAAAAATACGATTTGGTAGGGAGTTATATAGTTTTTCAATTAACGGTTAAGAAATTTCGGCCCAAGCTTTTTTAATTTCTTCAATTAAAGTTTCTTTTGTTTCATATTGTCTATCCGACTGATATACCTTACGAGAAAGCAATCCCCACACATTTTCTATTATATTCATGTCAGGAGAGTATGGTGGCCACTCCAGTTGGGACATTATCTTGTTGTAATGTCCACGGAATGGGTCCAAAAACTGTAGCAAAATGTGGAAAAGCCTTTTCAAGCACAACTTTGTAAGCAGCGTTCTTCTTTTCATAAATCGTGGAAATAATAATTATTACCGTCAGGACCCCCCAAATTATTTTTTTTTTCATCCGAAAAAACTATACGTTGCCATTCCCTTTTGTACGTATGTATTCGCGTGCAAACTGAAGTCTATTTGCTTTACGAGTGGCATTTAAAGGTGTTTTTTTTTTTTAATTTTTAGTCTTTTTAAATGCTTAGCACTGCGTATAACACGTTTAACAGTAGCTAAGCTTGTAGCAGAATCAGTGGAATTTTATGCAGCTCTTATAATTATTCTTCTATCCGCTTCTGTACGTCCTTTCATATTTTTTCCGTTTGATTTCTTACAAAGTGTCTGACAACATTTTGACTTCGTCCAATTTTCTTTGAAATATTCCTATGGCTTAGGCCGGATTCTATAAACGCCCTAATTTTGCCTTTTTCGTCCTCGGTTAAGGGCTTACCGCGCCCCATTTTTAAAGATTTTTCAATTAACGTACTGCAATTATTTTAAAAATCAAAAATTATGACAGATTCTATCCGCTGTCTAACGTAAACTGAATTTATTCTTAATGAACCTAATCAAATGAGCTAATATTTACATATCTTTTTGATGCATATTTACATAGAAGTACAAAATTAAAGTAACGGTTAATTTTATCGTTAGTAATTATTTTCTAATCTATAAGTATACAAAACATCTCTTAATTTTGGTTTAAATAAATCGTTCTCTTAAAGTATATTTTAAGAGAAATAAAGATAAATTTTGCAAAAACTTGTGAACCTAATCAAGTGAGCGTCAGTGTATATGACATTCTCATATATTATTCAGAAATGCTCCTATATGCTCCCATACGGCCATATATCCTCAAATTTCAGATCCAAACATATATGGTCATATATGAGATCATATACGGTCATATATTAAACTATTCTTGGACGTATTTGATCATGTATGCCTATGTCTGATCATATACAAAACCATACATAACCATGTATGTTCATATATATTCCGATTATTACCATGTGGTTGTGTTTTTGAAAAATTGTACACCTTTGCAGCAGTACTAGACAATATTATTTTGAGTTGCAATTGAGACGTTTCACAAATTCTACATTAAAATTCGGCGTTGGCTGTTTTTTTCTTCCTTAAAAACAACAATAACCAGTTAGAAGGTTTTTGTTATATTTCTTTTTACAATTGTTTCACTTTCGTTCTTACATTTTAAGTAATTGAAAAAAATAAAAATATTGTGCTCTAAAACAAACATTTAATTTAAGTTTACTTTTCTCCAAAGCCATTTTCCTCTATTTCATTTTAATAGCCTACTCTCGTATTTGGTACTGTTTTTTTTTTTTAACATAATTATATTTTTTCAATTGTTGTTGCACCTAAAATGTGATTTATTTAACACTTAAATGTTTTTTACGCTAACAAAGTCTTTCACACATTAGTTTTCCAAACATATAAGTAAGAATATGTGTCGCATATTTTATGTACAATCAGGTTCATTTTTACTGCAGTTTTTGTTTAACTTCTGCATTTAGTATCAGTTTACTATTTGTTTTCCACTTTGAAAATCTCCACTTCTTATGGAAAATAAGACATTTTCGTTTTGGCATTTTTTTTGTTTGTTTTAATTTATGACTATTTGAAAGAAGAAGTTTTTTTTTTTTGCAACAATTTTCATATAATAATTTATTATTTGGCACACAGCTTTTCTACGCTAAATTATGTCACATTTTCTGTAAGTTTCAGTTAAGTTTTATTTAATAGTGTCATTGTTTTAATTAACGTTCTTAGTGTTGTGTGTTTTTTGTTACTTTTTATTTAAAAACTCCCAAGTTATTATTCTTGTAGAATCAATTACTTAGGGTTGTAGATTTGAAATTCCATGAATAGTTGTGATGCAATACATATGTTAGTAAAAACTTATGGATTTTGATATTAAATGGAAATTTAAATGTTGAATTTATTTATAAAATGGGAAAATAAAACTTGCCAACAACATTTGTTTTTGTAATTATAAATGATTAATTACTTTTATGTTTTAGCTATCTTAAGGAAATTACTTCCGGCTTGTGAAAAACAATTTAAAATTTAATTAAATACAAAAGATATTTTTAAATATGTACATTAAAGTTTCACTAATAGCCTTTGTATTATGCTAAATTATTAATTAATTTATTTTCTAGACAAAAAAAACTATTTTTTTTCATTAGGATAAAATACACCTGCAATATAAATATTTTTTATAAGACCGCTTCATTTAACTGTTAGTGCTTTAAGTGTTTTTTGGAAAATCGATCCTTAATTATCAAACTTTTAAAAGTCGTGATTCAGGCTAATTTGTTATGACACTTTCTTCATACATTTTTTTTAGGGAAAACCTATAAAATTTGTTAAGAAATATTTCATTTTTACGAGTATATATCACCATTGGCAAGGTGATTTAATTAGAAAAATTTGCCCAATTAAATCATATTATTTAGGTTTTCTTTTAGCTATAGTCTATGAGGAGGTTTAATATTTGTACAAAATTATATACCTAAATATATAAACATATTATAAAGCGAATGAAAAAAAGTAAATTTGATTTAATTAAGCTTAATTGACCTTTATCGTATCGTTATAAATATTTAAATTCAATAGAAACAATATTAAATCACTGAAATGTTGATGCACTATTAGGATGTTAGTACGCGCAGTAGTTTACTGTTTGTAGTTTAATAAAAATCATTTCCATTCCAATTAAAAATTAAAGAACATATATTTTTTTTTCAAAGAATTATCTATTTTAGAATTATCTAATTTACCGATTTTTTCAGTTTCATTTATTTTTTCATTTGTTTAATAATTGTTAAAACTTTACCCACAAAATGGAAATTTGTGGTTTATTTGTGTCCGTTACAGTTGTTACAAATTTAAATTTTGTTTGCTGTCTGTTTCAAAAAATATATTCAAAAAATTCCATTTTGTTTTTTATTGTTTATATTAAAAAGATTTTTAATTTAACTTTATAAACACACATTTGGTCATTCACACAAAATGTTTACATACACTGTGTGAGTACACAATTTAGAGATGAAAAAAAAAACAATTTAAATAAATGAATTAATTATTTATTTTCTACGGAATTGGTAGGTCAAATTTTAACATTTATTTTATCTGCTTAATCATTTGCTTCTTACGGTTGTGTCAGTTGTTTAAACAACATTTAAAAATAAGAAATAACAAACCATTTGAATTAAATGAAATATTATTTCTTGAAAATGACATTTTCTGTTATTTTAACTTGCAAGGGATTTCTCCCAAGTGAGATTTCCGATAGCTCCGTTTTAATATTCGATACAGGAGATAATCATAAGGGGTCCTTATTTATTCTAATCGGTCCACTTTTATGATCTGGAAGTAAAAAGGGCGGGGAAAAGGGAAAGTAAACATGGTTTATTTTAATTTTTTTTTTATATTTATTCCAAAGCCGCAATATAATTGGATATCTTATGAAAGAGCTATATTATGGTGTACATAGCATCAGGTTTAAATGTCTATATTGGATTTGACTGAGCGTATCTTTTAGGTTTTTCGATATTCGTGCCATTTTGGATTTTTTTTATATATTCGAAACTTCTGTGGGTAGAGGCAAAAGGTAGAAAATATATCCATTAGTGTTCTGCTCAAAAACTTTCTGCTAGAATTAGATTAAGTGTCACTACACACCACGGCCAGCATAGGTCTTTTGTGCCGCCTAATGTTCCCTAAAAATTCAAGCAAACAATACAGCCAATTGGCCTATTAAGCGCAGTATTTGAAATATCCGAAGGCGATATGAAGCGGTCACTTAGAAACCTAAGTATCATATCACAAAGCCTAGGAAACTCGCATAGATCGTTCTTCATAATCTCAGATTACAAATAACAAAACCTACAAATGTTGGTGTCCGATTGACCCTGATTATATTGATGGTTCGGGACCCACAGCCTTCAATAAAGTATCTCATTAAGGTCCTCATATCCCCCACCACTAGAAAGAGAAAAAAAATCTTTTAGCTTGCCGTTGTCCAATAGAGGTTTCTTAGACCCTAAAAGTTTCGGAATCTCTCTATAACTTAACATATCCAGTTGGCACTCCACAGAATAGTTCCAGAGCCGATAGCCCGGCAATTGGCCATAGAGTCAGCTCTTTCGTTACCGTCCCCCACATGGCTAGAAATCAGCCCCAGTGTAAGCGAGTTGCTCCTATGAATTGGATTAAGAGCCCGAATTAGGATATTAAAAAAACCAGCCTTTCAAAAACCAGTTTTTTGAAAGGCTGGTTCTATTCGAAAAATCGTTTAAAAAAAACCAGTTGGGGTTTATACAAAAGCACCGTTTAACCGGTTTGTTTTGGTTTTTTATTCTACATTAAAACGGCTGCGAAAAATGGTTGAACGGTTATAAAAGATTCAAATAACAGTATAAAAAACAAAAATCTTAACAGATTTGTAATATTTTTAAGAAAAACCTACCAGTTGGGTGGATTCATGTAAAAATGGATACACTGAATCGTTTAATCTTTATCACATTAGCTGAAATCAAACAAAATCAAATAGTGGCTCTTCGTCTCACAGACACAAATAGCGAAATTCTCCCCTGAGACTGCATCGTCCATAAAAATCTCATCGATTATCATGTGACCCCTAGGTCACCACTCCTCATGCTTCTGAATCACCGTTTTACAAGGGTTCTCATATTGGCAGATTCTGTTAAAGAAATATGCAATGGTACATCGGAAACATTTTACAAGCATCCGTTATAACAGCACAGCCAAGACGATAAATTTTCTTAAAAATAGTATCAAAGGTTATCAAAGGCTTAATAATAGTATTGAACGACCAGTAGACCATATGTGACCTTACACTCCACGTCCAATTGAACTTACTTAAGTTCTTACTACGATAATATGTATGATTAATTTAAATAGTTTGCATGTAAACCTAAGCTTATGAGTAATATTTAACAGCATTTTGGAATTGAAATAACGCCACAAAATCATGAATTGAATGACATTGAAATGAATTAACACATAGTATATATTTGGTGGTTTTTTAACATTTCAAATATTTACATATTGTTACGGAAATTCGAGTCATATGGAAACTCTTCCACAATAGCAAGTGCAACCAAAGACATTAATTTATTAAAGAAAGAACATTAGTTGAATCTATTTCCCAATAGATGGCGCATCTGAAAATAAATTCTCCTTATTAGGCATATTTTGCTACAATATGCAACAGGGTATTATTGATTTTCTATTTCGTTCGTAACATAAAAGAATATTTGCCAAAAACTATACAAAAATATATGTTTTATGTGTATATTATACTTTAATTTTCTACATAAATAGACATTTAGATGTTTAAGAACACAGTATTACAATTTTTCGTATGTGTATATATTTTTTTTTGGAAGAAAGAATTAACATAAATATGCAGTTTGCAATGGCTCAATACAGGGTGGCGCAAAAATAACCTTCCGAGGTTTTTTGGCTGTAATTTAAAAAAAAAATGAAAAACTTTGATTCTTGTGGATTATTTTTATTTGGTCTTTTAATTTTTTTACATCAAGTCGAGAATATGATGTCATGTAAATGGCCGCCGCCACAGTTAATTGTCATTTGAGCCCTTTTTATGACGTCTTCGAAGAAAAAAGGTCCGATGACTCCTCCAGCGAAAACAGCACACCATACAGTGACTTTGAGCGGGTGTAATGGCTCTTCGTAGTTACACGCGGATTTTCAGTGCCCCAAAAGCGTAAATTTTGCTTATTTACGTACCCGCTAAGATGGAAATGGGCCTCATCACTCATGATTATTTTTGATGAAAAATCATCTTCATTATTGCTCAAATAGTCACCAATATTCCGCGTTCTGGAGCAGTGTAGCGTAACATTGTTTATTAACGTGTATTTCGCATGTATTTACTACACAAATGTCAAAACAGAACTGACATTAGGGGCCAATCGCAAAATTTATAGCATTTTCTGATAGGAGGATTACTTTTGCGCCACCTGTTACTTGAAAATTATACGAATTTACCAAAAAAATACCATTTTGATCTATGAAAATTTGTTTTTAACATAAAAATGTGAAGCAAATGCTTTTATCACGTCGAACATTTCAAAAATTGACTTTAGCATTATTAAATAAGTCTGCTAGTGACAGTTTAATGTACCAGAATTTGAAATATGTATTAAATGTCATATTTGTGATTCCTAAGATAATTAAAAGCCAAATCAAATGCCATGCCGACCTAAGCATGGCGCAGGGTATTGTTTTTTAGTTACTTGAGCGCCATCTACTTCTAAGTATAGACACTAAAGCAATTATGAATTTTGCTCTATTTTTATATATACATTTCTTTGAGTGCAACCTTCCAGATTACCCAGATACATCTATATGGTGACATCATGTGCTCGATATTTCCAGAAGACACGAGAAGGCTCTAGTACTAGCAGAGATCAGAACCTTCCATCATGTTTTGGATATTTTTAGTAGATACAAGAGAATGCTAAAACTAGATATCTCTAGACACTTCAAATACTTTCCACAAGAGGTCGCTATCACATAAGAGCGCTAAGACATATGGACTCAGTTTGAGATAGAGCGTTAATACGGCAACAATTGTCTTAAAGTGTAGTAAAATTAAGTTTCAGGGTAAATAAAGAGTTGCTATAAAAATTTCAATTGTACTCATATTTTGTTATTTGCCATATAAAAAGAAATCGATTTATTTAACAAGGAAATATTTTAATCAATGATTTTAAAAGGTAAAATCGTTAAAATATATTTTAAACATTTTCCTAGTGAAATGTATAATATTAAATGAATTGCTTTCTTTGTTCAATTGTAATTAACACTTGGTCATAGATACCATCTGATATGCATTATATTAATAAGCAAAATGCATTTGTTTACCCTTTTAATGTGTACGTGTGTTTTCTTTGTACAAGTACAATAATAATTGTTTAAATGTTATAAAGGAAAATATCTCATACTTAAACAATAACATAAACAAATGTTTCAGTATGTTTACTTATGCATATGTGTGAGTGAGTGTCTGTGAATTACCATACACTAATAAATAGTAAGGATAAATAGCACCTGAAGCGTGATTTCGCAGCTTAAATATATACCACACACACACATATGCACCAGCCTTTAGATACACAAACACAAGTGAATAACAACACAACACGTATGCTTATTTAAATCTATGTATACTATGTAAATTAAGACTTTGTATGTATGCTAACTCTCATATATACACATTTGTACATGTATTTGTAATTGTTAAATTGTTGTGTAAGTTAGGAAACGTATGCTTTTTCAGGCTTTTCTACAAGTAGGCACAATTACGACTGCTATATAAATAAAACAAAAACTCTTTTAAAGCTTAAACAATAACAAAACATCACTGCTGCTGCAATTTTGTTCATTTATTGTTTTATTATACCCTTCACCACAGGTGGAAGGGTATATATAAGTTTGTCATTCCGTTTGTAATTTCTACAATATTGATCTTAGACCCTATAAAGTATATATATTCTGGGTCCTTATGAAGAGCGAAGTTGATTTAACGATGTCCGTCTGTCCGTCTGTCCGTCTGTGTGTTGAAATGGGTTTTCCGAAGAACCCAGACATGATGAGGACTTGATTCTTTTTTATTTCTGTTACATGTGATCCATTTCTGTTTGCTATTAAAAATCAGACAGATCGGTTAATAAATGGCTGAGATATTAGCAAAAAACCAGGACTACCTCTAATTTTTCCAGTAAAATCCCTTTGTTTAATATGTATGTAGAATTTTGAGCATAACAACACATCCATGTGTTAAAATTCAATACACAAACAACACACATACAAAGATTTGTCATTTAAATAAAAACCAAACAAATCTCTAATTAACGAAGACTTTTATATATGTACCTCTATTGACGATGATTTTGTGTGAGCTTCAATAGCTCAGTTGTCTAGACGCTGTGTCACAAATACTTTTTTTTTTCTCTAAGGCCGTGGGGTTCGAGTTTCAAATCTCGGTGAGGTCAATTCACTTTTTTTTTTGTACATTTTTTTTTATTATTTTCTTAAGACTTTTTTTTTGCTTATTTTTGTTTTTTTTTTAACATTTAATAATTAATTTATATAAAATTTTATATTTTTTTTTAACATTTAATAATTAATTTATATAAAATTTTATATTAATAATTAAAATTCTTTTCTTTCATCTCCACCTTTTATACACAAACAACACACATATAAAGATTTGTCATTTAAATAAAAACTAAACAAATCTCTAATGAACGAAGACTTTTATATATGTACCTCTATTGACGATGATTTTGTGTGAGCTTCAATAGCTCAGTTGTCTAGACGCTGTGTCACAAATACTTTTTTTTTCTCTAAGGCCGTGGGGTTCGAGGTTCAAATCTCGGTGAGGTCAATTCACTTTTTTTTACATTTTTTTTTTATTATTTTCTTAAGACTTTTTTTTTTTGCTTATTTTTGATTTTTTTTAACATTTAATAATTAATTTATATAAAATTTTATATTAATAATTAAATAATCCATAAATAGGCTAAAAACATCAACATTTTTATAAAAACCCTCTGATACAAACAAAATACAAACGTTTTTATACCTTTCACCACAGGTGGAAGGGTCGCGGGTTCGTTAAGATTTTTTTTTTTGTTTATTTTTTGTTTTTTTTTTTACATTTAATAATTAATTTAAATAAAATTTTATATTAATAATTAAATAATCCATAAATAGGCTAAAAACATCAAAATTTGTATAAAAACCCTCTGATACAAACAAAATACAAACGGTTTTATTTCTATTTTTTGCTCCGATTTAAAAGAATTTATAAAAACATTTTTAAACCATTTTATTTCTCACATATTAAGAAAATTTTATACATAATTTACCTTTGAGGGCAACTATTTTAGGTCATAACTTATAATAATTTATAAAAAAAATTATAAACAATTTTCCTTCAAATTTTTAAAATTAAGCTAAAGAAATTACAAATATTTCTAATAAAAAAGCTAAATAAAATCCTAAATGCAAATTTGCCAGCTAAATCAAACTATTTTGTAGAAATAAAACACATGCAGTTGTAGTGATTTCTTTTAACGATTTGTTGAAATTCTTTTCTTTCACCTCTTAACCTTTTATACACAAACAACAAACACTATTCTAGAGCTGTATTATGACCTATGGATACGTCTTATATAGCAAAAGTTCGAAAATCTTTAGTATAACATATTTGCTGAAAAACTCAGAAATACCGGTTCAGATACAAAAAAGTTATGCCCAAAACATAAATTTTTTTAAAATACATATTTTCTGGAACCATAAATCTTCCCGAGTCCAAGTTTTATCTCCAAACTAAATGGTTAATTTCCTCTTAAAGGCGTCCGTATATAAATCTGTCCATTTCATATATGTCCATATATAAACTTCAGTTTTTTCCCAACCATGGTGAAGGGTATATAAGATTCGGCATAGCCGAATTTAGCCGCTCTTACTTGTTTTATTTTATTTTATTTTATTTGTTTTTTTATTTTTTTTTTGGAAAATCAAATAAAATAATTCTTAAACTTTTTTATTCGTTCGCTCGTTCATATGAGCCTACTTGACAAAGTTTTACTTTAGGTATTAAATATATATATGTATATGTTATATATATAGTATGCATCTATGTAGAAGAAGAGTTCAAAATAAGGTTTCCCATATGTTTATTTTCGTAGGCTTAAGTTTTTGAATTTAACCTGTGTACATAACTGTGTATGAAAAAAAGCCAAACAAAAACAGCATATAATAAAAATAAACATATAAACTTCAATTACTACCATAAAAACCTAAAAACAATTCAACCTTTTACAGCAAAAATATAAACATATAAAAACAAAAACTATTAGTCCAAAGTTTACTAACAAAATTAATTATGCGCATTAAACCAAGTAAAAACACTTTAAGCCTACCTACATATCCTACACATACATACATATGTACAATTGTATTTCGTAATTTGAAATGCAAAACAACGTAACTAACATTATCATTTTATGATTTTTTTGTTAAACAGGAAAAACAAAAAAAGTTGATAAATATTTGAACTAATTCTTTAAAAAAACAAAAAATTGATAGTTATGATTAAGAAAGATGCAATTTTGTGAAGAAGTATAGTTTAATGCAGTGCTTCACAATCACTCAACCCCATGTTTATTTATTTACAGGGCAAAAAGAAAACAAAAAATGAAACCAACGTAAAAAAAAATTTAAAATATTTTCTATTTAAATTTTGTTCATACACTATAAAAAATATTTATAAATTCACTACAATAAAGCATGTAATTTTTTATTTAACATCACCCAAATTTTCTACTTTTAGATTCCAAATGTGTAAATCTTTTGTGTAAACAAATACACACAAAATATATAAAAATACATCCCAGGAAAACTTTGGTAATGGGAGCAATAAACACATGCATTGCCTTGTAATGTATACTTCTTACCTATATCATTATTATTCAATATAAAGTAATGAGTTACCGATAATTGGATACCGATAAAGTATACTCCTTACCTTCAGCATTATTTTGAAACATAAAGTAATAAGTTACCTGCACTTGGTTACGTAATGCATTACAATTTAACAAAAAATAATGACTCTTAAAACTGATAAATTAATTGAAATCATACGTAACATAAAAATCAATTTTTGATATATAATTTGTATCCCATCCCATCTATATTAAAGAAAAAAATCTTAGCAATAAGTACAAAGCTTCGGCAGAATAACGGCACAAAATTGCTGATCGCCTAGCATATGTTAAATTGTTTTGGTTTTTCTCATAATTTGTTAAAATTTATTTATTTCTTTTAAATATCTTCATGTTTTGTTTGATTTTTTTTCCTTTCAACTTTTTTATAATTGTCAAATGAAAACGGCAGTTGAGTTTTACGTAATAGCAACAATTGATAACGAATATTGCCGGTGAATTATTGCAACATAAATTGCCGGCAATGAGTATATACATACGAAATCGAGTCATCCACTCAGAAGATAAGATTATTTTGACGTTTGCTGCAATATATGTCCACATATTTGTCTCCATTCTAGACTACGGGGTATGCATTTATTTATATTGCACACTACTGTAAAATCTAAAAACTACTGCAATCTATTGATAACAAGCAATTTTAGTTTCAGAAACTCTAGCATTAGTGTTTTTATTAGTTTGTATTTCTGCAGAAAAGCCTAAATTGGTTTGAAATATTTAAGTTAAATATAAAAAAGGAAAAGACAATGTAACCAATTATTGTTGACCTCTTCGTAATCATTTAGGTAACCAATTATTTTTTGACCCACTATCTGCAAAAAGGTAACCCATTACAGGCTCATCGCCTGTAAAATTCATCAATGAAGTAAGGTGTAAAGTAATCCATCGGCCCCTATGGCTATACATTACTTTAACCATTATTTGGTAATGTGTGGTTTTGCTGGGATGTTTAATGAACAATTGCACATATTCCCAGCAAAATCTCATTAATGAGTGCTCTTAACTAATATCTGAATAATAAACAGTGGAAATAGGTTCTACTGCATATATTTCGGTGTCAGTTCGATATGTTCTTAGTCCAACAATGAAAAGCAAAAGTTAGATTTTTAAAATTATATTTATTTTTCAATTTAATCTCCTGAAAGTTCAATACACTTAGTCCAATTTTTTTCTAACAATTCTATCTCTTGATTAAAATAAATTTCTTGAAGCTCTGCGAAATAACCGTTTACATCTGAAATCTTCATTCGAGTTGAAACGCTTGTCAGCAAAAATTTTTTTAGATTTGGGAACCGATAGAAGTCACCGGGAGCTAAATCAAGATAATAATATTGGTGGCCAAACAATTTGTACTTGAATTCGTTGATTTTTCCCATTGCTAAAACACTTTTGTGTGCTGGTGCGTTGTCTTGATGAATTTTTTTATTTTATTTTGTTGTTGATATAAACATGCTATTGATCAAGAGGTTACAATACTTTTTAAATATAGTCCATCAATAAAATACTTTTGTAATACCAGAAAACCGCTTACCAGCCGATTTAATTGTTTTTGTCTTTTTCGGTGCACTTCCACCAGCTTTAGTCCATAGTGTTTTTTTACGTTTTTTTAATTTCTTTTGTGTAAAAATGAATCCATGTTTAATCAACAGCACTGAACGACGTTCAAAATAAATTTTATTTTACTTAAATCGATACGAACACACTTGAGATATTTTCATTTAAATGCGTTTTTGGTCAATTGTTATCAAATGCGGTATCCATCTTGCAGTAAATAAAACTTAATTGAAATTAATAAATTTCAATAGAAATTATTAAGAGTGTACTTGATATCGGCAATATTTTATTAACATGTAACATAATGAGGTAACGTTGTAATTTTGCAACTTATTCCTCCTTTCATTCACCAGGCTTTTCATTCATTCACCTATAAAAAAAATCATATCTAAGTATTTGCTATTGAACAAATCATCAGCATTTTTAACCTGTGTATTTCCAGAAAAAATACAATCAGAATCTTTTCCTATTTAGAAAGACCTCAGAGTCTAAAGCCTTTCATCTTAGCAAAACTATATATTTCCAATGAAGTGTAAAGTAATGTGTATACTCTAATTAATTTCTGTTCAAATTTACCCAACTTATATTAATCATATAATTACAAATATTATCCTAATACATTAACCGAGCACTACCAACAAAGGCGGATTGTTGTAGCGAAAACACACCAGAGACTCTGGTGGGAATTGAACCCGCGACCTCCGCACTGATAAGCTAGCACGCTACCAACTAGCCTCCCGGGGCGCTCTAGGAAACTTTACTCCTACTATACATTGGGTAAATTTACTCCGAGTGTTTATATTAAAAAAAATACGCACATGATGCGTAAGGTTAGTACACAAAAAATATGTAAATTTGAAATTGAAAATGCGTAAAATTTTTTCAGAAATTATGTGCAATTTTACTATTTTTGTGCGTAAATTGTCCAAAAATATGATATAAAACCAACGATTTCATGAATAAAAAAATTTGTAAAAACATTTAATTATTAATTTCATTTATTAATCATATAATTACAAATTATATGTTAATACCTGTTAATACCTGGTGGGAATTGAACCCACGACCCCCGCACTGATAAGCTAGCACGCTACCAACTAGCCTACCGGAGCACTCTAATAACATTTAAGCCTAATACAAACCTATGGAAAAATGATTCTGATTACTTTTCCTCATATTCCTACACTCACAATATATTTTCCGTTACCGACTGTAGTTTATTTCAAAAGTAAAGTTTGTTTTTTAAATAAAGAATCAATTGAAATTCGTAGAAATATATATTTTAACTATTTGAATAAGTCATTTAAAAAACAAACTATAAAAATTTACAGATATTCTGTAGGTGTTAAATGTAAAATTTTATGTTTTCTGTTTCTAAAAATTGAAATTTATATAATTCCTAATTGTTTTTTTTTATCAAAATAGTTTGTTTATATACAAAATTATTTCAATAAAAATTACAACAAATTATTCAAATATAGATACACACATAGAATATACACATCTGTGTGTGTTGTGTTTTGTAAAATTACACACAAATAAAAAATCGAATTTGAAAAACAAACCACAAAAATAGTTTTTTCTACTTTTTGTCAGTTAAAAATTGATGGCTATTTTAAACGACTTTTGATTGCTTTTACTACTTTTGTCGATTATTAAACAATGATTGAAAATAAACAACAAAATGGGCTGAATACAATGCAAAATCAGTAGCCCTCTTTTTGGTTGTATTTTTAATTTAATATGTATTTTAGATTAATTGTAAAGAAATAATATTGTGAGTATATAGAATATGAGGCCTATTCAATAGGAAAAATACCTTAGAGTCGGAGGGAAAAAGTGCTCGGAATCTGAGAATTTTTCTAACATGCTCAGAAGCTAAGGTTTTTCTATAGAAATTTATTCAGAATCGATTTTTCTTAAGAATAAAGCTCTAAGAATCAAAAATTTTTTCTGTTTGAAAAATACTCCTAATTTAAGCATTTTTACACGAAACAGTCATAAGAATCTGAGGGATTTTCAGAAATACCTTAGAATCTTAAAGTTTTTCTATAAAAAAGTACCTCAAATTCAGTGGGATTTCCTGATGATTTTTTTCTAAAGCCAACAGAAAAAGCATTAGATTCTGGCCATTTTTTAAAGTCTCAGATTTTTAGCCCTACCAAAATAGAAAAGCCTCAGTTTCTAAGCAATTTTTCTATACAAAAAGGTGCATGTTCTAAGAAAATGTTCCTATAGAAAAAGTTTCAGATGCTACAACTCTTTATAAAAAAAAGTGCTCAGAACCAGAAAGTCATTTCCTATAGGAAAAATTGAATAGAAAAATCAAGCACTTTATGTCGCACAAATGCCTTAAAATCTAAGGAATTTTACCAAAAGAAAATAACTCAGATTATGAACACGTTTTCTTAGAAACATCCCTTTAAAAATATCCAATAAGAGAAAGCTGTTTCTTTTAGAAAAATAACTTTGATTTGTCGCATATCCAAGTCTTATGAAACTTCCTGATTTACCGATGTCAAATTACACAAGCCGGGGTGAATAATCTAGATCTTTGAAAAACAAATTTTATCGGCTGGCCCGGTTGGAGCCACTGCCGATAACGTAAGTACATGCACTACTATCATAGTCGGCAATGTATGTTAATGATTTACTGGTGTAAACTTCCACAAGCCGGGTGAAAAAAAGAACGAATAAAGTGACAAATCGAAATATATAAAAGACCAATAATTAAAGAAAAATAATTTAAAGTTACGTCTTCAGAGTTGATAATACAATCATTAGTCATTCAAGAGCCAGTGCGGATATCATTTTTACATAATTAGAGTCATCTTCTTGTCTAAAATATTTAAAAAAATAAATACATTTATGAATATACACTCTAATAAATTTCTGTTGAAATTTACTCAACTTATAGTAGGAAACTGTACTCCTACTATAAATGGAGTAAATTTACTCTGTGTGCGTAAACGAAAAAAAGTACACACATTATGCGTAAGTTGGTATACACATAATGGGAAATTTTACATTGAAAGTGCGTAAAAATTAAATGAAGTTTTAAAAGTAATTCCAAAATTTACAAAAATTCTGCGTAAAAAAACTATTTTAAGAGTAAATATACGCATTAAATGCCCAAAAATACATTTCTGTATGCGTATTTATATGAAAAAATGCGTATATTTACCAACTCAATAAAATTAAACAGCAGAAAAATATTTTTTTGAAAGAATAAATTTATTTTATGTATGTTTTAATAATAATGAATTATACCTTATATATATTACATAATATATTTCGAATGGGTATGTGCTGTCATGATGGTCATATTGAAATTAAATTCACAATATTCACAAATATATTTATAAACTTTTGAAAAATTAATTTTTGTTTTTAGCTTTTTTTTATTTTTTTTTATATTTTCCAATTTTCAAATGTCAAAATATTTATTACCATTCCAAGTTAGTATATTTACAAAATTTGTGCGTAAAATTTTAATTTAACAAAAGAATACTAATTTTAGGCACATAGTGTTTAATTTTAAGCACATTATGCCTTAAAATACTTTTTGTGTGTATTATTGTATATGAAAGTGTGTACAAACCAATTTTAGGCATTTTTTGTTTATATTTACCGAATTTCCGTAATATTACATAAAACTTTACCCGTTTTATTTTAGTACATTTACAAAGATTTTTTAGAGTTTGGCCTTATATAAAAAAACTTAGCACAATTTTGTTGCATCCACCTGAATATTTGTACACATCACAAATATTTACTTTTTCGGTATTCAATTATTTAGTAATTCCACGTTTTGATAAGCATTTTTTAGAAAATGATTTTTACTTATAAAAATTTATTTTATATTTTTCTATTTCTTGAATTTTTTCAAATGCCTAAAATTAAAATTTATTAACAAAATAAAAAAATGTACGCGCAGCATGTGTAATTACAAACACATAATACCTATAACTTCTCAGAATCTGATGTATTTCAATAGAAAAATGTCCTGAATAAAATAATTTAAAAATATTTTTTTTTAACGGTATATCGATTTTTTTAAGCACAAAATTAGTAAAATTATACATAACTGGTAAAAAATTGTATATGCATTTACAATGTAAATTTACACATTTTGTGTTCATTCAATTAATTATTTAATTTCCACACTCGGAGTAATTTTACTCAATTTATAGTTCTACTATTTCTATTATAAGTTTGGTAAATTTAAACTAAAATTAATTGGAGTGTAAACCGGCTAATTTTGTTATCGTGAAAGCTGAAAATTTTGTGTTGCCATGTAGTTTAGCCAAATAAATCATTATCAATCAACAAAAAAACTGATTTCGAAATATTTGTTAGTTACGTTGTTTTGCATTTCGAATAACGATTAATAAGTGTATGACTAAAAATTATGGTAGCACTTTTTTTGTAGTAAATACTTTTTTAAATAAATTAAATAACCTCTGATAACCCAAGTTTTGTGTTTTAATGTTTTTTCTTTTATGTCAATTGTATGTTTACTCCAATATATACACCACGTAAAAGCATTTGTTAATTACACTCTTATAGATGCATATACAATTTTTTTGTAAAATTATAAAAATGCGTAATTATAGGCACATTATGTTAAAAAACTTATCTACGCACTTTTGTCTACAAAATTACACACATAATCAGAGAACAAAAAATGCAAAAAAAAAAAACAAGTAAGAGCGGCTAAATTCGGCTATGCTGAATCTTATATACCCTTCACCATAGTTGGGAAAAAACTAAAGTTTATAAATAGACATTAATGGAATGGACAGATTTATATACGGACGCCTTTAAGAGGAAATCAACCATTTAGTTTGGTGATACAACTTGGACTCGGGAAGATTAATGGTTCCAGAAAATAAAATTTATGTTTTGGGCATAACTTTTTTGTATCTGAACCGATATTTCCGAGTTTTTTCAGCAAATATGTTATACTAAAGATTTTCGATCTTTTGCTATATAAGACGTATCCATAGGTCATATTACAGCTCTAAAATTTTAGTTTTTATAAAAATTTTGATGTTTTTAGCCCATTTATGTATTATTTAATTTCGGTCTTACCATTTTTAAGATATAAAGTAATCTATTTTGTGCCACGCCCAATTCATAGATCCTGCCCACATTTGGTCAGATGCTCGTACCTTATTTTGGAACTTTTCCTCTTTCCGTTCTCCCATTATACAGAAAAGCTGACCGAAATCGTTAAGTCAACTGTGTACGTATTTGTTATGTTAAAAAAAATAAAAAAAACAAAAAAAAAAAAATCTTAATAAGATGTAAAAAAAAGTTGAATAGACGGGAATCGATCACGCGACTAAAACAAAAACTATTTATGACAAAGCGCTTAGACCACTAAGCCATTGAAGTACATACGCAATCATCGTTAATAGAAGTAAATTAACAGTTTGCGTTCAAAACTAATATGTTTGGTTTTTAGGTTAATCTTTGTATGTGTTTGTTGTTTGTGTATAAAAAGTGAAGAGGTGAAAGAAAAGAAGTTTAATAAATAAAATAAAAAAAGAACAACAACCACAAACATAATGCCAATCATATTATTTTTTAGTTGTAAAAAAACTATTTTCGACCAAAAAAATATATTTTTACAAATCGTTAAAAGAAATCACTAGAACTGCAAGTGTTTTATTTCTACAAAAATGTTTGATTTAGCTGCCAAATTTGCATTTGGGACTTTTTTTATTAAAAAATATTTTTAATTTCTTTAGCTTAATTTTAAAAATTTGAAGGAAAATAGTTTATAAATTTTTTTTATTAATTATTATAAGTTATGACCTAAAATAGTTGCACTCAACGGGGAATTATGTATAAAATTTTCTTAATATATGAGAAATAAAATGGTTTAAAAATCTTTTTCTAAATTCTTGTAAATCGGAGCAAAAAATAGAAATAAAACCGTTTGTATCAGAGGGTTTTTATAAAAATTTTGATGTTTTCAGCCTTTTTATGGATTATTGAATTATTAATTTAAAATTTTATTTAAATTAATTATTTAATGTTAAAAAACAAGAAATAATGGAAAAAAAAGAAAATATAAAAAAAATTGTACAAAAAAATAAAAGTTGAATTGATGGAGTTAGGTATCGAACCCGCGCCTTAGAGAAAAAAATGTATTTGTGACATAGCGTTTAGACAACTGAACCATTGAAGCTCATAAAAAATCATCGTTAATAGAGGTATACCTATATAACAAGTTTTCGTGCATTGTTGTTTGGTTTTTATTTAAATGACAAATCTTTGTATGTGTTTGTTGTTTGTGTATAAAAGGTGGAGGTGTAAGAAAAGAATTTCAACAAATGGATGTGTTTGTTATGCGTAATATTCAACATACATATAAAAACAAAGGGATTTTACGGAAAAAATTAGAGGTAGTCGTGGTTTTTTGCTAATATTAAATTAGACAAAAAAGCAAAAATAAAAAGTTGGGAAAAACTATTTTTTTTTTAAAACAAAACTAGCAGACAAAATATTGTTTTTTTTACTAGAAAAAAGCACTTTGAGGCATCTTAAGAAAAAGCTACTTTAAAGCTAAAAACGAAAAAAGCTATTATGAGTAAAAAAAGCAAAACAAGCTAATTTTTCCTCTCTGCACATAATGTGGTATTTAGCATTTTGATGTTTTAAAGTTAATACACATTTATTTGAAAAATTTACACACATATGCGCAATATTTGAATCGAATTTTATTAACAGTTATAATTGAAATCAATAAAAAGAAAAACATAAAAAATAACAAAAAATGTCTTTCAAAATCAAAATGAGTATTCCTCTCTTTTAAAACAATTTTGTATCTATAAATCTAACAATAAATTCCTTCTTAATATACGCAAACACCTTCCTGTTCTTGAGCTTTCGTTCATATGTTATATACTGTTATTGTATAAAAGAGGTTCCATATGAGATGTTTGTTTATACTTGAAAGTGCAGGTTAATTTTCGTTTATTAGTTTTTGAACTCTCTAAATTCGTATGTGAATAAAAAAAATAAATATTTTTTAATTTTTTTTTTTTTTAATAGTTTATGAAAAAATAAACAAATATACAATTCAAATATCCTAGAAATACATATATATATATATATACATATATATTTTTTATAAACATACATATTTCTATATCGAAGATTTGGGTCAATATTTTAAATATGGGTAGAGAATTATTAAACATTTTAAACAGTTTGTACATTGTTTAAAAATTTAGGGTTGTGCGCTGCACTTCCTTTTAAGCGCATGGAGGGTTGTTTAAAAAAAAAACAAATTTAAAATTTTCTTTAAAATTAATTTAAACGGTTTCTTCCTTTACTATGTAAAAAAGCTTGACTGTATAACTATTTACAAGTAAATTTCTAAAAAAAAAATAATAATGTCAAGAAACCAAGAGACTCAACCTAAGGTTGAGTAAGGAAGTTTAGGGTAATTTTCATGATCTCTTGTAATTAGATTAAATATATGGTGATTTTGAGCTCGAAGACAAGGAACGGCCGGGTCAACCAAAAAGAAGAATTGTAATCGTTGCTCTATGTGGACGAATGAAAAATGCAGGGGTTGTAAAATCATTGGCAGTAAATGCGTCGACTGTCAGTAAACGCCTAATAGCCATGAGATTAATTGAAAAGCAAGAAAACTGGGTGACATACGAGTTGAAGCCGAGCGACGTCGAAACGCGATTTTTCGCTTGTGACAGCTCCTCGAACGCCAAAAAAGGAATTGTTTTTGGCATCGCATTGTGATTGGCGATGGAATGTGGATCCATTACGACAACCCCAAGCGGAAAAAGTCCTGGGTTTTGCCCGGACAGCCATCAACTTCCTTCACAAAGTCGAATATTAATGGCAATAAGCTTTATGCTCTGTATGTGGTGGGATAGTGTCTCGTGATCTACTACCAGCTGCTCAAACCGAGTGAAACAGTCACAGAGGAACGCTATCGGCCTTAAATCATACATTTGAGCAGCGCACTGAAACAAAACGGCAGGAATACGACACAGTGTTTTTGTAGCATGACAACACTCGGCCACATGTTGCAAGATCGGTTAAAACCGACTTGAAAACGCTCAAATGGGGAATCCCAATTCTTCAGACATTGATCCTTCCCACTACTGGTTGATCGCACTTGCATGGCCTGTCCCACTGCATATGAACAATGCAAAAAATGAGTCGATGAAGTCGTGGCCAGCAATGGACAATACTTTGAATAATATACTTGTAACCAATTCTGTACAATAATTCCGTAATTGTCGAAACACGCTCATTATTAATTCAAAGTCCCAATTTTTAAATATAAAAAATTAAACATCATGAGTTAATAAATAGAGAGATTTTACATATTGTTGAAATGATATTTTAAGTAACTTTCCAAGGTTATATTATTTGTATTGATATTTTAGTGAATAAATAACCCAATGAATATTGTTATATATGAAAATATCTTATTTGCTGCTCTATATAATGACAGGAACTATGAGCGGCAAAAACAACAAAAAAGTGCATTCTCCAAAGTAGAAAAAAATTCCATGTTTAGAAAAAGTTTCTAATTCTAACGCTGAGATTTCTTAAAACTATTTTTTTTTAGAATAGTATCAAGTTACATCAAATTATATACAACAACATATATCAGATGAGTTCTCACTGTATTCCCATGAGATCAGATTATGTATGCCATTTTGTCGATCAAATAATGTATATCATTAGAAAAAATTGCCCATTTGACTGTTCTTTAATACAATTTTTTTTTTTTATCTATTCAATTTCGATATCATCATCTACTCGTTGTTTCTGAATTAAATATTGCAAAGAATCACACACCTGATTTCTTTTCTATTTCTAACAAAAAAAAATTATTGCGATTTGAAAAATTTCTCCTACCATTATACATCTTTTCCATTTCAAAATGAATAATTGTTTACATGACCCAGTTTCCTTTACTTTTAGCAAGATAATTCAACGAAATCTTTTTTTTTTTGCTTAATCTTCTGTTATATTTTTGTTTTTGTTTTGCTTTATCAAACTCGTAAAGCTAAATTAAAAATCAAAACAATTTGAAAAATAACATTCAAATATTTTAATCCAAAATCCCGTTTAATTTATCTTACTTTTTCCAGTGTGTTGGAAGATCTAGCAATGTGTGCAATGCATGTGTGCATGTGTGTACCATGTACAATAAAAATTGTTAAATATTTTTACCTTTACATACTTGCTTTATATCTCAAGCAATCAACTTATCGTTGACTACAACAACAACAACAGAAAGGGGGAAAACAAAATAAATAAAATAACAAAATATACTGAATAAAAGAAAAACTGACAAATGGAATTTGGAAAAGATTCAATCGTGTGCAAAGCTTGAGAATCAATGAGATTGTAAAATCTAACACATACACTGCACACATACATATACACATTTAAACATGGCATACACACACACACGTCCTTATTTAAAAAATATCTGTTTGTATTCAGAATGTTAGACAATGAATTCATAACATTTTATCATTATTTAGGAAGCTTTGTCTTAATTTTTTACTTATGATTGATATACAAGGTGGCGCAAAAGTAATCCTCCTATCAGAAAATGCTATAAATTTTGCGATTGGCCCCTAATGTCAGTTCTGTTTTGACATTTGTGTAGTAAACACATGCGAAATACACGTTAATAAACAATGTTACGCTACACTGCTCCAGAACGCGGAATATTGGTGACTATTTGAGCAATAATGAAGATGATTTTTCATCAAAAATAATCATGAGTGATGAGGCCCATTTCCATCTTAGCGGGTACGTAAATAAGCAAAATTTACGCTTCTGGGGCACTGAAAATCCGCGTGTAACCCACAAAGAGCCATTACACCCGCTCAAAGTCACTGTATCGTGTGCTGTTTTCGCTGGAGGAGTCATCGGACCTTTTTTCTTCTAAGACGTCGCGGGCCAAACGGCTACTGTGAATGGTGAGCGCTACAGAGCAATGATAAACTAGTTCTTTTTGCCGCAACTTGATGAATTGGGATTGAAAAACATGTGGTTCCAACAGGACGGTGCAACGCCACACACTGCACGTGCCACAACCGATATGCTGAAGGATGCATTTCCCGGGCGCCTAATCTCCCGTTTTGGCGATTTGCACTGGCCAGCAAGATCGCCTGATTTGACCGCTCCAGACTTCTTTTTGTGGGGTTTTTTGAAGTCGCGGGTTTATGTCAACAAGCCTCAGACTCTTGCAGCTCTTAAAACAATATCCGTCAAGAATGTGAGGACCGATCGCCGGAAGTTTTGGCCAAAGTGATGGAAAATGCCATAAAAAGGGCTCAAATGACAATCAACTGTTCTCGACTTGATGTAAAAAAAATTAAAAGACCAAATAAAAATAATCCACAAGAAGAATCAAAGTTTTTCATTTTTTTTTTTAAATTACAGCCAAAAAACATCGGAAGGTTATTTTTGCGCCACCCTGTACATATATTATAGGTAAATAAATATATTAAACATACGCTCCCAAAAATAAAGGGTGGTTAAATTTTAAGGGCCGATGCTGAATGTGAACCACACCAAAACGTCTAGTTTTTTTCTGCATTTTATTTGACATTTCTCAATTTCAGACTAACTCAATTTGAACTATGAAAAGATACACAATCGAGCAACGCGTTAAAGTTATTCAGGTTTATTATGAAAATGGGCGTTCAAATTAAAATGCATATCGCGCACTTCGTGATTTTTTCGGTCAATTTAATCGTCTAAATGTGCGTACAATCGGAAAAATCGTGCAAAAATTTGAGCAAAACGGGTCTGTAGGGGATGTAAAAACACCAGTGCATGCTCGTACAGCTCGTACTGCAGAAAATATTGCTGCTGTTCGCGATAGTGTGGCTGAAGAGCTGTCCAAATCAACTCGTCGTCGTGCCCAACAATTGCACCTCTCACGCTCGTCGTTGATGAACATTATGCATAAAGACTTGCATTTTCACGCTTACGAGGTGCAATCGACTCATGAACTAAAGCCTCTTGACCATTCCACACGTCGTCAATGGTCAGAATGGTGGCAAGAAATGGCAACAGTGGATGATCAATTTTCGAAAAAAATAATCTTCAGTGATGAGGCACATTTTCACCTCAGTGGATTCGTCAATAAGCAGAATTGCCGCATTAGGGCGAATGATAATCCAAGAGTGATTATTGAAAAACCAATGCACCCACAAAGAGTGACTGTTTGGTGCGGTTTATGGGCTGGCGGTATCATCGGGCCGTATTTTTTCCAAAATGAGGCCGGCCAGGCAGTTACTGTGAATGGTGTTCGCTATCGTAAGATGATAACGAACTTTTTATGGCCCTAATTGAAAAATATGGATGTGCATCATATGTGGTTTCAACAGGACGGTGCTACTTGCCACACAGCTAACGAAACAATGGCTCTTTTGCGCGACAAATTCAATGGCCGTGTTATCTCACGTGGTGGGGATGTCAATTGGCCGCCAAGATCATGTGATTTGACACCGTTGGACTTCTTTCTTTGGGGTTATTTGAAAGAAAAGGTGTACGTCGATAAGATAGCAACAATTCAAAAGCTAAAGGATGAGATAATTCGGCACATTAACGGCATAGAACCTCAATTATGCCTCAGCATCATCTAAAATTTGGACCATCGGAAGGAGGTGTGCCGCCGAGGTCGCTGCGAAAATTTGGCCGATATTTTGTTCCATATATAATTGAACCATACCATATCATTATCATAATAAAAAGAAATGACAATAACTTCCTAAATAATTTGTGTTTTATTCAAAATCAACATCGGCCCTTAAAACTTAACCACCCTTTATAATTATAAAATCAAATGAGACTCTTAAAAAATATTTTTAAGAATTTTGGTGTAAATAAAGAATTCCTTTAAGTATCTGTTCTTAAAGTAACATGTATTTTTTTGTTTTTGTTTGGCTTGGTACTTTAACCTACATCTATGCTATAAATACAGCTAAAATCAACTCTACCAATCAAGATAATACGCGAATTTGTGGTAAAATAAAATACTAAAGTCAATTCAATTTATTGAATCTTTTATAGTCTATCTTTTCTTTCGCTTAGTTTTTTTTCCTGGGGTTAATCGCAACAACAAGGAAATTGTTATAGAAATAAAATTAAAAAGGAAGAACTCAATTAAAAAGGCGTAAATTATTAGTATATACACACATATGTTTGTTGGTTTCTTTGAATTATATTATACCAATATAAATAAATACATACG
Organism: Eustalomyia histrio; assembly: GCA_949748255.1. Taxonomy (NCBI): domain Eukaryota; kingdom Metazoa; phylum Arthropoda; class Insecta; order Diptera; family Anthomyiidae; genus Eustalomyia; species Eustalomyia histrio. Next base: position 58,884,412 of record OX456523.1, on the reverse strand, counting down.
TTACCTGTAAAAATATAAACAATCAAATACAAATTCCATTTATTGCAATAACATTGTTTTTATATGTACTATTAGATGGGGGAACAATTTTAATTCAATAATGGGGTGAGGACAATACTTTTTTGCACTTATACATTTTGTTTAAAATGACTGTGAAAATGATGTCTGACAAATGGTCGTCACCCTCGTTGATGTAAATTTGGGATCTTTTGATTACATTTTGTAAAACTGTGCACATCATAAGTTATGTCACGTTGTCAATTTTGGTTCGAGTGTTGTTTTTTGACTCCTTCATTGTGCGGGGATTGTTTACGTACGTCAACGACTTCAAATATCCCCAGAGAAAGAAGTTACGGACAGTCAAAATACTTCCTTTTGGAGCCTACTGTCCAATAAGAAAAACTCAGTCAACATGTTTTATAGTGGCCTTTGTTCACTATAAGAGTGTTTCAGTCGGCTCCTTGCGGATATGTTTGGATATGTTTTGCGGATATGTTCGGCTAGGGATTACTAAAGACGAACATTTCATTCAGAGATAATATATCGTGAAAATGTTGAATTGTCTTTTACCACTTGTATTCCGTTGAAAAATTTATAATACAATCAGAAAAAAAAGTTAGTAGAAAAATTTGTAAACAGTTTTCAATCCTACTTTATTATTTTTGTACTGATTTTAAGTAAAAAGATTATTATTTAGCAAATCTTTTTGCTATTTACATTTTAAAAATTACACAATTTTTACAGAATATTTACAAATTTTCGTTGCTAATTTCAGAAATAATTTTAAAAATTTTTGAAAATCGATTTGCTTAAATTAGCAAAAAATTTACTAATTTTAAAAAGTGGATATTGAAGGAAATGTTATTTTTAGTTAAAACTTACATCTACAAACTTAAATTGCCATAAAATTTTACATAGATTAAAAAAGGGTTCGGAAGTGAAGATACCGACTCATGTCTAAAAATAGGACATCCACTTAAAATATCACTAACAGGTATCTTTAGTTCTAAAAATCAGCCCTAAAAACAATTTAAATTTGACCTTAAAATAAAAAAAAAAAAATTACTAAAATATTTTTCAAAACAGAAATTACCAAATTAAAAAAAAATAAATCCGTTTATGTTTTTACAATTTTTAAGCCTTTATTTTTTTTTTAATTTTGTCTAAAAAATTTTTTGAAAAAATAAAAAAAATTTTAATCTCTATAAAAAAAATTTAAATTTTGTAGTAATATTATTAATGTTTAGTATTTTTTTTGTTGATTTGATTTTAGCAAACCGGTTTTAAATTCCACTTGACAAATAGTTTACTAGAAATTAGTAGCGGCAGCTAATTTCTTCTACAAATTTCGTTGTACTACACATCAGCAGACATGTGTTGTTAAAGCGAAAAATCCGCTGGGCTCAAACTAGCAAAATTTCCCGTTATAACAACAAAATTTTTAGTTGCCATTACAGACATTTTTTTGGTAAGTATACTGTGCAACACAACTTCCGAGCATGAATTATTTCTATGTTAGATGAATGTAAAGGGCGCCCTTTAGAACTTTAAATTTTAAAAAGTAACACAAAAAATTATATACATATTCATAACGATCTCTATTGACCATAATGAAATAATAAGGTGCATGAAGAAATAAGGTGCCATGATGCCACCAGCGTGTAAACGCCACCAAACGGGTGTAATGGAGTTTGTAGGGTATATTGTAGATTGGCTTCGCTGCATATGCGCACAGATAAAACAGATTCATTGTAACAACCGAATGGTTTGTTAAAGCCGCTATGTTCTCTGATAAGAAATATCTTTTCCTTGATCTAATATTTTTTTGTTTTTGTAGATGGGTTAATTAAGTTACAATAACAGGAAAGCAAAAATCAATCAATAAGGCTACAAACATAGATGGTTATTTTATTTTGTATGTACCTACGTTTGAAGGCTTTAGGCTGTATTTTTATTTTATATTTTTTTTATAAAAATAATTAATTTTTATACCCATCTAAAGTTTAGTTTTAAAATGTCTTCTGTTTTAAATTTTTTCCCAAATTTTATATTTTATTTTTTATTATATTTCTCCACAATCTCCCAGATTGTGGTTTTTTTTTGAACAAAATTTCTGAATAAAACAATAATCTTTATTATGAAACTACACATACAGTATAGTGCAGAATTTTTTAATGAGAACATTTATGTATTTCCAACAAAAAATTGTTGGAGTTGATCGAAAAGTGTTGTGTAATAACTAGGGTTGACATTTACAATTGCATTTACGACAAAGGAAAACAGAAAGACATAAACAAATTGTTTTCAATATCAGCTAGATAGCTGAATTGACATATGTATCAAATGGAGATCGTTAAACACAGCTAGAGCTTGTAAATAAATTTAATCTAAACTCAATAAATTAACGTGGTTTATTTTTCATGTAGCTTTCTCAATTTAAGTTGAGAATTGAAAAAGAGATATTTAAAATTAATACTGTTACGGAAATTCGATTTATCAATTCTCATTTCTCAAATTGTAAATCAATTCAGGCTGGCAGCACTTCACTAGTAAGTTCGACAATAGCAAGGATAAGAACCTTCCATCATGTTGACATCTAGATTAAGCTGGAAAAAATATCTCGATATATCAACCACTTGCCAGTAGATCACAAAGCACAAATGTGAGCACCCAGAAGTAGGCCTTCGGTTTGAGACACAAAGTTAATACGGCAACCTCTCGGCAAAATGAAAGTTTCGATTAAATTAATTAATTGTGTAAAAAACGTAATTGAATGAAGTTTTCTTTTTTGTAATTGAGTAAATAAAAAAAGAATAATTTCAACTTTCATTTATTATTTGCAAAATAAAAAAAAAATATTTTAAATTAATAAGAAAATAAATCAAAATCGTAAAATACTATAAGTTGCGAAGAATGTAGATGAATATCATATGTAACTGACCAAATTTCGCTAATGACTAATAACTAATGACCAAGCTTTTTCTTATGAGATTGTAATTTTTCATTTTGAAAAATTTTCAGGATCTTAAAACGAAAGAATAACAGGAAAAATGCAGATATCAGCAATATACACTCAGAAAAATAAATTAATAGAAAAATTTGTAAACGGTTTTCAATCCCACTTTACTATTTTTGTACTGATTTTTATTAAAAAAATTATTATTTAGCAAATCTTTTTGCTATTTACATTTTACAAATTACAGACTTTTTACAGAATATCTACAAATTTTCGTTGCTAATTTCAGAAATCATTTTACAAATTTTTGAAAACCGATTTGCTAAAATTAGCAAAAAAAATTACTAATTTTAAAAAAGTGGATATTATGGAAATGTTATTTCTAATAATTTAAACTTATATACAAACTTAAATTGCCCTAAAATGTTTTATAGGATTAAAAAAGGGATCGGAAGTGAAGATACCGACTCATGTCTTAAAATAGGACATCCACTTAAAATAGCACTAAAGTTTTTTTATTTCTAAAAATCAACCCTAACAACAATTTAAATTTCACCTTAAAAGTAAAAAAAAAATTTTTTCAAAACAGAAATTACCAAATTAAAACAAAATGATAAATTCGTTAATGTTTTAAGAATTTTTAAGATTTTTAAGCCTTTGATTTTTTTTTCATTTTGTATAAAACATCTTTTAAAAAATATAATTAAAATTTTTGATGCTCGATAAAAAAAATAAATCTAAAACTTTGTACTAATATTAATAGTATTTAGTAATTTTTTTTGCTGATTTTAGCAAACGGATTTTAAATTCCACTTTACAAAAAGTCTACTAAAATTTAGTAGCGACTACTAATTTTTCTACTAATTTCATTGTACTACACGTCAGCAGACATGTGTTGGTAAGATTAGCAAAAAATACCGCTGGGCTCAAATTAGCAGAATTTCCCGTAATAACAGCAAAATTTTCAGTTGTCATTACAGACTTTTTTTGGTGAGTGTAATACTATTAAAAAAATTAAATCAAAAAGAAAACGATTGTTTGAACCGGTTCCAAATTTAAAAAATCGATAAAGCGTATGTTTCGAAACTATAATATTATCTACCTAAAAAAAAATAATTATTTTCAGCTAGGCTGATACATATATTTCGATCTGGCAATAATCTCTTCAGAACGCGAAGTTCTATAAAAGCTAGAGCCACCAGAAGAAGGCAGAGAGAGAGCTTTACCAAAAGAAAACCAATTAAAATGTATATTGTGCTCAATTATTTTCTTCATATCAATTAAAGATCTTGTTAATTTGATTTCCTAACAGGCACAATGACGTTTATGACGTTTTCTTTTTTTTTTATACATCGAGAATTTTTGTTTGCTTTTTAAACAATCAAATGCCATATATTTTTAACTGCATTTATATAATTCTTAATATAATTTTTTTCCTTTGGAAAAACATTTCTTAAAATATAAAAAATCTTTTCAGAGTTTCAAATCATAATATAACTATAGGGACCATATTATGGTAAAGTTATGGTTATTTTATAATCATAATATGCAAACTAAACGATTATGGTTCGCACAACCATAATCCCAAAAATATATAATGTTCTTCGAATATGATTGCCCCAACCATGTTTTGTTGAATAAATAATTGTTTGTATATTCTTGCTGTTATAATTTGTATTTAATGATTTTACACTTTCTGTGTGTAAATTTAGGAGTTTTGTGTAAAATTACACAAAATATTACAAACCTTATTGCAAACATTTTTAGGGTGTAGTTTGTTTTCTTTATCATCAAATTTTAAATTATGATAAACGGATATATAAGGATACAATAACTGGAGAGTTTTGAGAAAATGTGACATATGTTTTTTTTGTGAATTTCTTAAGAAACCGATGCTGCAGATTTATTTTTTTTGTTTAATTTTTATGTTTTCATTAAAGTTTATATTAAACATTTCAGATAAATTATATCGATATAAAAAATGAATGATATGCATATGTTTACACACAAAAAGTAAATATTTTACTGTGATATCATGAATGTATAATAAACTCTTGGGTGTATTTGTTTGATTATCAACCCCCATCATCAGCAATTTGAATTACTATAAAATATTCGTATGGTGTAGTAGTTTTTCTGTGAGCTTGTGTTTATCATAGGGGTTGTGAGTGTATGTGTGTGTGTGTGTGTGTATGTGTGATTGTGTTGTATTGAATTTGATTCTTGTAACTTTTCGTTTAAGGTTTAACTCTTCAAAATGAGCATCATCATGATTTTATTAAATAGACTCTGATGTATTTATTGTCCAGCGACAACGTGACTTGTAAATTGATTTCATTTACCTAAAAAAAAAACACAAAACTTTGTTGCAATAAAAGCTTTGTACTTTCATTTGTGGTAGTGTTATTTGTATGGATATCATCGAAATTTGTCGTTCTTCTATAGTACTATAAAAAGGGAAAAATGAATTCGCTAACAGTGGTGTGGTAGTCATTTTAAGCTGCCCTTACCCCAAATATATTGTATTGTATTACACAATTTAAGTATCATCGCAAAATAATCGTACGTTTGCGAATGAGTGAGTGTGTAGCAGGACCAACTATAGTTGATTTCCAAAATATACTTGAGCTTGTCAATAATTATTTTGTTTCAACATTTTTACGTCGGCTGAGGTAATTCAGTCGTATCCAGGGTCTATTTTAGGATCCGAAACCCATAAGTAACAACATAATAAATTTTACATTTTTAAATTTTATTTTAATATTTGGAACTCTCTCGTTATTTAACAATTTATTTCAACTACAATAGATTTCACGAACGGCAACACCCTTATTCTCCACTCGGGTAAAATATCTTTCGGCAACGTGGCCGACGACAAAGGTTCGGCAGGTAGTCGTCTTCCGACTCGGTTACAGGTTCGGTAGGTAGTCATCTACTGACTCGGTTACAGGTTCGGTAGGTAGACATCTACTGACTCGGTTACATGTTCGGTAGGTATTCGTCTTCCGAATGTAAAATTAGAACAGTCCGCGAAGTCTGTAAATTTAGAACAGTCTTCGAAGGCCGTACAATTAGAACAGTCCGCGAAGGCTGTAAAATTAAAACAGTCCGCGATGGCTGTTAAGTTAGAACAGTCCGTAGGCTGTAAATTTAAAGCAATCCGCGAAGGCTGTTAAGATAGAACAGTCCTCGAAGGCTGTAAAATTAGAACAGTCCGCCAAGGCTATAAAATTAGAACAATCCGTGAAGGCTGTAAATTAATAACAGTCCACGAAGGCTATAAAATTATGCTGAGACAACCAACCGAAGCCTATCTCTCCAAAAATTGCACGTTACTGGCCAAGCGGTAAGAACTAACAATAAGACAATCGACCCAAGCCTATTGTCTCATAAAGTGCCTGATTACTGGCCAATGATGGTCAACCACCCCAAGTGATGGCAACTTTAGGCTACTTATTAAAAAGTATTATCAACCAAACGAGAATTGAGTGTGGCTAAAGCAAAAAAAGAAAAAAATAAATATAGTATAAACCGTGTGTGCTTTAACACACACACACAAACAATCTTTGTTTGTATGCCGTATAAAATCGACATACACCTGAACTTTGCAATAAACTTGAATGGGTATAAAGTATACAACTGAATAAGTTGTATGTAGCCAAATTGGAGTGAAAATTTGCGACGTTACAATTTTATAATATTACGATTTTTTAATACTCCAGTTAGAATGTAATTTTCCTTTAATTATGGAAAATCAATGTATATTATTGAAACGAAATAAATAAAATAAAATAAACTGAACTTAATTTCTTTTGGTATTTCTTTGGCTTTATTATAAATATTATATTAATTTTCGCATTATTTAGAGAACACGGTTACATTTACGTGAATATTGCGGCTGGCTTGGCAGTAAGTCAGTCCAGTTTTTTTAGAATTTGTTGAAAGTTTCTATTTCACGAATGTCTCGGACGAAATGTTGATCGTTTCTGGATTATTCGAATATCATCTTACCTTAAAGGCATCCTACAAGAAAAAGTCCAGTCGCGGTTCCGAGACGGCCAATTGACATTGTTAAGACGGCTGAAAACACGATTACAAAAGAAGAAAAAAATGGACAAATGATGCCACCACTACAAAAACCACACCAAACTGTCACTCTCTGTCGTACTTGGGACTAGTTAATTGAATAGGCCAATTAATTGAATGAATTTAATGCAAATGAATTTTTTTAGCATTATCATTGCCTTTTGTCAATGCTAATGTTTTTCAGAAAAGCTGTTTCATTACAGTTACTAAATACAATTGGTATTGAATGACAATGATTTTTTTACAATTGCCATTGGTTTTAAGTAATGCCAATGAAAAGTTCCTAAGTATGCTTTCTGTGAATGCATTTGCATTTCCATAATGACGTGCTGGTTTCCCGATCCCCAGATGCGGCAAATTTTGTTTGTTAATATAGCCGCCGAGATGAAAGTGTGCCTCGTCAGAAAATATGAAATTTCGGCTAAATTCGATGTCCGACTGGAGTTTCTGTAGGCTTTTAACTGAGCAGTCGTAACGAAGTGGATGGTTGTTTGCCTTTAATTTTTGAGTCAATTGGACCTTGCAAGCGATGTTGCCGAGTTGATGTTCTTGGATTGAGTTGCATACTTTCGTCCACAGCAGCCACATTCTCATCGATACGCCCCGTACGACAACGAGCACCATGAGTGTTGTTCACTATAGAAAAAACATTTGTGAGTATCTTTTATAGAAAAAAAATATAAACTTTTAAGTCTGTATTTTTTCAGAAAAAAATGCTTATAACCGAAAGATTTATCTATTAAAAAAATATCTCAGAATCAAAAACTTTTCTGTAGAAAAATGTGATTTTCTAGCGCAAAAAGAACTTACAATCTGATATCTTTTCTATAAGAAAAACTTTTCAGAATCTGAAACATTTATATAAACTAAATTCCTCAGAATTTCCTATTAGAAAAAGGCATCACAATCTCAGATTTTTTATTAGAAAATAAGACTTTTTCTATAGGAAAATTTTTTTTAAAATCTATGGTTTTTTATTAAGTAAAGAATGCTTAAAATTTAACGTTTTTTATATAAAAATGCTTAAAATTAAAGACTTTTTCTATGAAAAAGTGTTCAGTAACGGAGATTTTTTCAATAGGAAAAAATACTCATAGTGTTAAATTTTTTTATAGAATAGAGTCCTCAGAGTAAACGACATTTTCTATAATAAAAAGTGTTAAGAATTATATTGATGTGCTTCTGAGGCTTTTTTTAAAAAGAAATATAACTTCGAATACGAAGAAAAAGTATTCTATAAGCAAAAGTCTAAGTTCTAGAAAATTATGTCTATAGAAAAGTCCATCGATGAAAAAAGTACACTTAAAATAGTTTGTCGTTTATATAAACTGAAAATGTAATTTAAATTAAGTGAAAATCGGTTTTAAGCTCTACTTACTTTTCATTTAAATTAATAGAAGTTTTAATTTATTTTTAAATGTTAATAAATTAACTTACAATATCCGTAAAAATACATGATTTTTCATTTATTTTAACTGTTAAGAAACTAACGACAAATAGGTAAAAACAAATGATATTTTCTTTGTTTATTTATTTATTTATTTATTTATTTATTTATTTATTTATTTATTTATTTATTCCTTTTAACTGTCAACAAAAATAAATGAAAGTCTGAAAAATAAATGACTCTTCATTTATATTGTTTATATAAACTATCAGCCCCCACTACTACACTCAGAATACTATGTAGTTTACTGTTTGTAGTTTGACAAAAAAGTTTTTCGTTCTATTTAAAAATAAAGAAACATACATTTATTTTTCAAAGAAATATCTACAATAACTCTTTTATACATTTGTTCGAAATGATTTACTATCATTTACCGATTTTTTTAGTTTAGTTTTGCATTTGTTTAAAAATTAATAAAAATTTACCCACAAAACGGAAATTTGTGGTTTATTTGTCGTTACAGTTATTGCAAATTTAAATTTTAAATATTCAAATAATTCCAATTTGTTTTTTATTTAAATTGTTTGTTTATGTACAAAATAAGTACAATTAAAAATTACAAGAACTTTATAAACACATACACATTCACACAAAATTAGTCTATAGACATGCATACAAAAATTCAAAAACGAAAACAATTTCAAATATTTAAATGATAAATTCATTTATTTTTCAAGGAATAGGTAGGTAAAATTTTAACATTTGTTTTAACTGATTAAATCATTTGTTTCTTATGGATGTGTGAGTTGTTTAAACAACACTTAAAAATAAATAACCAAAGCCATTTGATTTAAATCGAAATTAAGTAGACCGGTTATTAAATGAAATATCATTTCTTATAAATGGTATTTTCTGTTACAAACTATTTTAAGTGTATATAAATAAAAACTATTTTTTTTAGCAAAACATTTTAAATGCAACTGTAACAGAAAATCTGTGTTTATATTCAATATATTTTGAAAATAGTTACCAAAAGTGTTGTAATATATAATTCTTTGTATATCAACTATTCAGACCACCTAAATTATCTCAGAATAACCAAAGCTTAATGCCTAACTATAGTTATGAATGTCAAATTTATATTAAAATATCTATGGTTAACATTTTACTTGATAACTTTTAAATAAACTACAGTCAGTTACTGTAAAATATTTTTAGTGTACTAAAAATGTAAGTTTTTATTGGAATAATTACTGCTCAGAATCTAATGTATGGACAAAGGATCTGAATATCGAGTTTTTTTTTATATATTTTTACACACATAATTAGTGAAATTGAAAAAATTTGTTAACATTTTCAATGTACAGGTTGGTTGAAAAGTTCCTGCGCTCGAAATGAAAGAATACTGTTTTTGTTACGAAATATATTTTTTTATTCAATATAATCTCCTAGAAGCTCAATACACTTGTTCCAATGATCTTCCAATAATTTTATCCCATCCTTATAATGGTTTTCCGGAAGCTCTGCAAAATAACCGTCTATGGCTGCTATGGCCTCTTCATTCGACGAAAAATGCTTTCCACGAAGGAATTCTTTGAGATTTCTGAAGAGATAGTAGTCACCAGTGGCAGCCAAATCTGGTGAATACGGTGGATGTTCAAGCAATTCGTACTTTAATTATTTGAATTTAGCCATCGTCAAAACACTTTTGTGAGCAGGTGCATTGTCTTGTTGAAAAATGATTTTTTTCTTCCTTAAACCAGGTATTTTCTCACGAATTTTTTCATCCAGCTGATCCAAAAGGCTGCAATAATATTCAGAGTTGATTGTTTTACCTTTCTGAAGATAATCAATCAACAAAATTCCTTTTGCATCCCAAAAAACTGATGCCATAACCTTCTTTGCTGATCGTTGTGACTTCATCTGCTTTGGAGCCGAACAACCAGCTTCAGTCCACTGTAAACTTTCTTGTTTCAATTTAGGATCATGATGGTAGATTTTTGGTCGTCCTTCGCGTGGATCGTCTTTAAGGCTGGTACGACCACGTTTAAATTCACCAGCCCAAAATTCAACGGCGCGTTTTGAAGGTGAGGACTCCTTATACACTTCTAACAATTGTTCATAAATTTCCTTTGCTTGTAAACCCTTCAAAACAAAGAATCTAATGACTGCACGATATTAATTGTTTTCCATATAAACAAAATCAATGACACGTCAACTTCAAATGGCCTGTAAACAAAAAAAGAATTGACAGAATGACTTGCAACTTTGCATGTATTCTCAGGACAGTTATACCAACTTGAGAAAAAAAAGTTTGGAGCTAGCAGTGCCATCTCTTGGTGAGCGCGGGAACTTTTCAACCAACCTGTAAATTTACACATTTTGTGTGCATTCAAATTTTGCATAATGTGTGGAATTATTTAATTTACACACTTACAGTAATTTGAATTGGAGTGTATATTTTTTCTCTTCGTGTTCAGATTAAAATGACTTGAAAATTGTATTGAAATTTACACCGATGCACCAATTTTTTTGGAGTTTTAATGTATTTTGCTATTTATTTATTTCGAAAATATGGTTGGTTGCATGAAGTTTAAGAATGTTACTATGCATCGTTGCATACATTTTGTGTTAACAAAATATACAGTAACTAAAATACATCAACTATTCAAAACGGACATTGACCATTGGCAAAAACTCTTTAATACCACTACAACTACTATCATTGACTTTATAAACAAGGGTCATAACTATTTTTGGCATGTGTATGTATATATAATAAGGTGACTCTTAAATTATGAGTTATAAATTTGCAATGGCAACACCTTCAATTCGATGGCAAAAGTTTAATTAAAAAACTATTGCATATTTTGGGCAACGTCCAAAGTTAATAATTTATAGAAAAATTGCAAATTACTATTTATGATCATAAATCACAAATGCAATTACATTTTGAAGTCGTTAAAGGGTTGGGGTTACACGTTTTTTAATAGAACTTGGAATATTTTTCCCAGATTTTAAACTTTCTCCATTTGATATAAAACAAAATAAAAATATGGGACATTACTCCCATATTTAATGTATACATAATCGTAGTAACAAATACTATGTTAGCAGTAGTATAGTTATATTGTTATTGCTATAATTTTGATAGTGTATCATTTGTAGAATATAAATGTTTATTCTAAGTTTATTCTTTCTTTTGAAACAAAATGTATTTTACGAATCAATGCCACAAATTATTGTGGCCGGAAGTATGGGAGCAGTTGGTGTGCGGTTTTTACAAATGATACCACCCATAAATTTTACCATTTGGTATCTTCAATGTTAGTTAGTTTTAAAAATATTCTACAAGTATTTGTTAAAATTTTTCTCTCGGTTTTAGCTAAAAACTTTTTTTTTTTTTACAAAATTATGTTTTCTAAGTAAATTTGTTGTGAGCACAAAAAAAAAAACAAGTAGAAAACCCCGACTAACAGTAGAGAAAAATAAAGCAAGATTTGGAAAAAAAGTAGTTTTTGCTAAAAGACCTTGAGCTTAATTTGTGTGTGTGTGGTAACATCCGTTTGTTATAATTTATCTTTAAAATAAATAAAATAAAAAAAAGTAATAATAAATTAGGTTGTTCTTGTTACTATTGTAGTTGTTGTTGGTCTTACTTGCATGATTATGTTGGGTTGCATACTAAATAAATTTTGTAATTGCTGCAAATTTGTAGCTAAAACCATATTTATTTTTTTGAAGTGGTAGGAGGTCAGAATAAATAGTTGAAGCTTAAGCATTTTTTGATTAAAATCATTAGAAAATTTTAAGCTTTTTAATTAAAAAACTAAAAAAAAATATGTTAAATAGGAATTATATGTTTTAAGAAATTTTTTTTCATTTTATTGAAACTTTAAATTTGGAAAAGGAACAAATAAAATGACTGTTTCAAAAAGTGCTCAAATTGAGATTCTAGTCCTGTAAATTTCAAATGATTCACAAATAAAAGACACATGTGTCTTGACTGCATCAACAAAAATTCTATAATCAAAACTGATACATTCGGTAGCTGCAATCGATCCATTCTGTTAAAAACTTATTCGCTTATTAGCACCGGCGGCCTGTTTCCTTATTCCATTTTATATTAAAAAATTCACCCTTATTCTAGTTGTCGTCATCGACACAAGACAATGTCGTCTTGGGATTTGTTTTTGAAATTGGTATTCCCGTTTTCGTTATCGAAAATAATTGATAACTGTCGACAAGTATTTGGTATTCTGTAAGAAAATGTGACGACGATATTGTCTTGAAACGACTCTGATTTTGTCGACACAATTTTAAGTAACGACTTGACGAAAAGTAATGACTGAAAAAAAAAACGAAAAAATGGGAAGAAATATCAAATTTATTAAATGCACTTGGCCCACCGAGAATAATGTGAGATGGATGGCAGAAGGTAAAGAAAGCATGATCATATAAAGTGCATTATAAAAATATAACAAAATTTATTTATAGGTTTGGCGAGACTTAAAATTTAAAGTTAAAAAGAAAATGGTAGCCAACAAAGCCGAGTGTAATGCTACAGGAAGATTCAATCAATTTATATTGAGCCCGCTGGAGGAAGCTGTGGCAAATCTTCTAAAGTTTCAGAAACAGCTGAACCCTAAGTTAAAGTCGTTTCCAACACTGAGCCGGTACGACCCCTGGGCTAAAAATCTTAATGTAGCTGCCAACTTTATTGTTTTGGAAATAAATGTGGACTTGATTCCGGTTTTCAAATTAGGTGCTGTTGTTTCCAGCACATCTTTGAAGGCTGTTTTATTCAGCCGAAAGTAACTTTCAAACCTTTTAAAAAAATTAGAAGATTAACATTATTTAAAGTAACAGACTTTGATTTTGCTACTCACTTGTTATCCGGCAGGTTAAAGATATTGGATTTCTGTATGAGTAGTCTTCTTTCCAATACTATATTTTCTTCATCACTCGTATCAGAATTTAAATTACACATAAAAAACATTTTTCGCAAAAATAATAAACAAAATAAATCTGCCGACTCAATTTTTAGAGATGTGTTTTTGTTTAAATCGATAAAACTGTCAACGTCGTTACAACACAGTTTTATAATACCAATTTGCTGTCGAAGTGATGTCGACGTCGAAGCAAAGTGATGTTGACTCAAAAACGACGACGACATTGATAACGACAACTAGAATAAGGGTGATTATTTAAATTTTATGAAAATAACCCAAATATACAGGCGCCTCAATTTCTGGTTGGCCGAACAAAGATATTTGGAAAAGGTTTTATTTTGATTAGGTTTGAAGTGACTAAAGAAATTGGAAGATCACTTCACCCAAGTGTTTTAAGAAAGTAGGTATTTAATTTATAAATCCCACTTTAGCAAGTTGATTTAATGTTTGGGTGTCTAAGATATGTATTCTACTTTTGGACACCTAGGTGGACAAAAATAAAAACAAAAAAATATTACAAAAAAAAAAAAATGAAAAATAATAATTTGGCCCACACAGTGCCAAACTTTTAGGTTGATACATTCGCACATTTAAAAAATCTTTTCCGTTCGGCACCATGATCCTCGTTTTGTTTCATAATTTTTTTCTTTAAACGAGAACAATTTCCTTTAGAACTGGTTCTAGAATCAATTATATAACTGGTTTGGAGCAGTGAAATATTACATTTTGACGTGCAGGAATTAGTTCTAGATCCTCTTCCCTGGAACCGGTGGTAAACGAATCTGTACTAGAACCGCTGCTAAGGAAACTGATTCTTATAAAATTTGCTGGAACAACACATGGGTTTTCTTTAAAACCAGCAGTATTAAATGCAAAGGTCTAAATCAGAGACGTTTTTAGAAAAAGACTGTTCTAGACTTTGGATACGGTCAGCCATACAACCCTTTTAGGAGACATAACCGACTTCTGTCTCCTTCAACGGCACAAAGTGCTGGATAGTAGGCGCCAGTCAATCATGGAGTTGCAAAACAAGAAGTCAATACCACGCAGAATTAAACAAGCAGTCCCTCAGGTTGGAATTATTGTTAAATTTCAAACCTTCAGGCACCACCGGAATTGGTAGAGCTAATATCCTGTCCCGACAACTGTACGATATTGGCAATGGGTCGTAATATTGATAGATAATGAGGTCGGCTGAACCGTTATCTCTTAACAATTGGAATTAAGTTTTCGGCATTACATATTAAAGCCTCTTCATCTCCTCTACGCACGCCATTGCAATCTGCAATAAAATGCAGACTAGGAACAACATCTTGTCGTCGGGAAATTTGTTGCCAACTTAAAAAACGATTGGTTGGTCAGTGGTTAACTATGCAGTGGCTATGTGGTCGCCCAGAGTCAGCGATACTCATTTAAGAAAAAAGAAAATGTTCTCACCACAGCAGTGATGTCAGATGAAATTTTTGAAAATCCCCACGTTTTAAAAAAAATCCCTTTTTTCCCCTACAACCAGCTCTTTTTCTCCCTACATTTTTCCCTACGTTTTAATTTGAATAAAAATTTGAACATATTTTTTTATAGTAAATTTTATTTACTTTATTTCTGATAATAAAAAATTCAGGTATATCAGGTATAAGTTAAAACAAAGAATAACATAAAATTGAATGATAAAACAAATAATAAAATTAAATAACAAAAAAGTTAATTGTACAGATTTTGGGAATTCATTTTTTTAAAATGGCTTTCTGTACATTTGAAATTTGTACAATTTAATATATTTTATTGTAAATGAGATCGAATAATACATATTGAATTTAAAAGATCATGACTTAATTTATTTCTTTTCTTTGTGCGTACGTCTGTAACAATAGAAAATATTCTTTCAGCGTCGGCATTCGCATGAGGTAAACTTAAAATAATTTTTGTTAATTTTGAGATGTTTGGAAATACTAATTTATCATTAAAATTTTTTGATTTAGATATAATTGACCAAAATTCTTCCAAATTTAGCATAGAAAGCGACTTTCTTTCATGTTCTGAAAAATTAAATTCAATGGTCAACCATTCTTGTGTAAGCAGATTAATATCGACTTTATATTTCTTGCATAACAATTTAAATTGAAAAACATTCTTATTATTAGCACTCATAGCTAATTTAGGACAAAGAAATTCCATTTCTTTGAAGATTGATTCGTTTTTTAAATGAAGTCTCTTTTGTGTTTCTTCTAGTGCGGTAATATAAAATTTCAAGCAGTCAGTCTTTATTTGGTAGGCACTTGATTTTGGAAATGTTTTTAGCAGCTCTTCGCATTCATGCCCAACGTAAATATCTTCTATTTGTAATGTAATATGTGGTGATTTAATATTGCAATTAATTGTCAGCTCTTCTTTTTTAATAAAATTTTGACCAATTTTTAAAAATATTTTTTTGGATTCAAAATGTAAAACATGTACTAATGGTTGTTTTGATTGAAATAATGCATTTAGGGCGTTAAAGTAGTTCAAAACGTATTTTAAAAAAAGCAAATAGGCCTTATTGCATTCATTTGTTAACTCACTTAATATTAAGTCTGCTTGCTTTAATTTATCTTGTGTTGCTGCATGTTTAAAAAATTCTATAAGAACAGTCCAATTCTCTAATATTCTTTCTATACACTTCAGATGAGATAACCATCTGGTGGCTGAAGTTCTTAAAATTTTTCTTTTCTCTATGCTGAGTAGTTCTTGAAATTCTTCTAACTCAGAACACCTTTTAGAGCTTCCAGAGATGTATGATCCAATTTGTCTCAATAAATCTTCGGGCGCTCTTGGCAGCATTAAACAAGCTTTATTTGCTATTATTGCAGCTGAGTGGCATATACATTTAATAGTTATAACTTCTGGGTTGTCCGCTAGCAGTCGCGATGCAAATGAATTATGTTGTCCAACCATAACATTTGCACCATCACAGCAAAGTCCAATGATATTTTCATAGGGAATTTCGTATTCTAAAATGCATTTTTTGAATTGACGATAAAGTGCATCAGCTATACAATCGGTTCCAACTTGCAGCAAATCCAAAAGCTCTACTACTGTTTTCTCTCTTTTCTCATCAAAGTAGCGAACAAGAATGCACATGTCTTTTTCGAACAAATGTCAGTACTTTAATCTATAAGAATAGAAAACTTATTAATTTTAAGTTTCTCTATTAGTTTTGATTTTTCTTCGTTGGCTAAAACATTGTGTATTATTTGGGTGCATTTAGTACGTGTCAGTTGACATTCCCTAATTATGGTTGAGTCTGGTACAATATCAAAATTGGCTACATCTTTTCTGATGTTATTTGGCTTTTCTTTTTGAAAAAACAAATTAATAGTTTGAGAATTCTTTATTGCTAAAACCTTTGTTGTGTGTGTTTTTGTTGCAGTGTGCTTTATTAAATCAAATTTTCCACAACTTAATAATTTTTCACAAGCTATACATCTGCATTTGAAAGGATCATTTTTAACTTCTTCAAGCCACCCTTAAAAACAATCTTCTTTTAACCAACTCTTGCAAAATCGTTGGTTCTATGTAGCTATTTTCTGAAGAGGAATCAGAATCTGCAGACATTTCACTAGAATAATAAAATATTACTAAAAAGTTTTTTTTACCATAAAATAAAAACTTACGAGTATGGCATACTATAATTAAATAACAAAAATACCAGAAGAATAAACTTAAATACCAGAAGAATAAAGTATTAAGCACCATTTATAAATAATTCATTTTATTATTTTGTTCTTTTTGCTTCGTTGAATGACACACACACACAAGTGAACAAATTTAAAATATTGTTGCCACATTTGGAAAAAATCACACTAACAACAGCCAATTTATAATTATTGCCACCGAATATTGTTTTACTTCAAATCGTCAGCTCATTGTTTGTTTGCTTCACAATAAATAAATTGCTTGGTTTATTCTTTATTCTGTTGCAAGTATAGAGCAAACCAATAGTAAGCTCACGAAAGTTATCAATCAGAAACGTTATAGTTACCAAATTATCCAAAATTAAAAAAAATCCCTACATTTTGACCTAAATAAAATATCTGTCTTTTTTTCCCTACACTCCATTTTTTCGAAAAAAAAAATCCCTACAAAAAGGGAATTTTCCCTACATCTGACATCACTGCACCACAGTATCTCCATGAGGAAACGATGCTCACGAAGCTGGGATGTCATCGGAGGGGCTATACGAATAACCATATAGCTCAGTTAAAAAAACTATGCCACGTAGAACTACTATAGTGATCCTGACACAACTGCGATATGCACACGCCTATGTCCTATGTCAATATAGATCCTCCCGGCCGAGGTAGTCCGGTTTCTGAGTATGTATTTAGAGGAGTCAACAGAACAGGGTGAGGAAGACTAGGTTATTACATTTTTTAGGTTATGTTGCTATAAAAACAATAACGCTAAAAATTAGGCAATTTTTTTTTTGGTTGCTCAATTTCTTATTTATGCGAATTGATTTACTTCTTTAAAACATTTTTTCTTTTGAACTGTGTTTACACAAAAAAAAAAAAAGAATCACATAATTTAAAGTAATTAAAAATATTTGTAAAAATTCAAATTCGATTTATTACAATTTTTTGTTTGAAATATTTGTAAAAAATTAAAATTGAAGTTTCAAAAAAAAAAAAAAAAATAACAAAAAGTTTTTTGTATTTACAAATTCCATTGTTGGTGCCTTTTTAAAAAATATTTTTTTATTGTACGATGTTCAATATTACAAATATAATTTTGTAATTTTATTCTGTGTACATTACGCTCACAATCTAGTTTAAGTCGGATTTTACTCATATGGAATGTATACCATCATACACGAACTAGATTTCGAAGTCTAATTTAAACTTAAATTCGAGCGTAATGTAAACGCAGTTTTACACATTGTTGACATTAAAAGAAAAATTTTAAAAGAAAAGTTCAGAATTTACTGCTAATGAGGAAAATATTCTAGGTGAAAAATTCGATTATAATGAAATTGTAATAGAGATGTCAAATTTTAACCATCCATATTTTGGTATTTATCCCAGTTTCTTATTTAGTGGGTAAAAGAAGCGGGGAAAGTTTTTTTTTACCCAATAATAAAGACTCAATAAATTTAGCTTAAAAAGGAATATAACTTTGCATTAAAAAGCAAGTGATAATTTAAAGTCTTGGCTATACAAATAAATTAAAAAATTAAATATATATATATATTGTTTCAGGGTTGCCAACAAAAGTTTAAAAAAATCATTATATTTGTTTATTTTGTTTGTATTTTAACATTTGCATTTTGTCTTATAACATCCTTTTAATATATGTTTTCTTTTCAGGTATTTATTCAATTTGTGTTTATCTATGTATTTTTAAATTTTAAATTTATGTGGAAAATTACTGGTAATTATTGCAAACTGTTATGAGTTCATAACATATTTGTAAATTTGTAAAACGTTTGTGAGTTCATTACTTATTTATAACACTACTTAATAGACCTATGACAAAATCATTTAGTTCAAAAACACACTATTTTCCGAAAAGCTAAAAAACCACATTTATCGTTCAATTGAACTGTTTGTATAAAATTTACAATTTATTACATTCTTTTTTAATTATTTTTTTTGCATATAACAAATTGCTAAAGAAAAACACAAATAATATTACCAATGAAATAAATTCTTTTTTTCAGCTGAAATTAACAAAAAAATATTGAAATTAATTTATTTGAGGAGGTCTCATTTAAACTACAAGAATTTTGCAAAATTTTCTTAACTCGATTTAAGTGCTTTTGTCAAAAATCCACATATATGTATTTATAACTTATTAATACATTTATTTTTCTATTTTGATCATTTAAACAACGACAACAAAAATTAACCCTTTACTGCATTGCGTTACACCCATTAGCCATCAAAACTTTATTTAAAACCACATTCAGAATATTATGTAGTTAACTGTTTGTAGTTTAATAAAAAAGTTTTCCGTTCCATTTAAAAATAAAGGAACATACATTTATTTTTCAAAGAAACATCTATATTAACTTTTTTATACATTTATTCGAAATAATTTACTATCATTTACCGATTTTTTTCAGTTTCATTTATTTTTTTCATTTGTTTGAAATTTAATAAAAATTTACCCACAAAACGGAAACTTGTGGTTTATTTGTGTCCGTAACAGTTATTACAAATTTAAATCTTGTTTGCTGTCTGTTTCAAAAAAAAAAAAAAAAAATATTCAAAAAATTTCAATTTGTTTTTTTATTTAAATTGGTTGTATATATACAAAATTTTTCAATACAATTTACAAGAACTTCATAAACACACATACATATACAAATACATTCACACAAAAAATGTTTATAGCTTCATATGCATACATACATTTTGTATTGTACGAGTATATTAAAAAAAAAACAAAAAAATACAAAAACGGAAATAATTTCAAATAAATGAAAAAAACATTTATTTTTTAAGGATTGGTGGGTAAAATTTTGACATTTATTTTAACTGATTATATCAGTTGTTTCTTACGGATGTGTCAGTTGATTAATCAACATTTGAAAATAAATAACAAATGGCATTTAATTTAAATGAAAATTAAGTAGACCGGTTTTTAAATGAAATATCATTTCGTTTAAGTGATATTTTCAGTTATTTTTACTAACAAACTTTTTTAAGTGCACAAATATAAAAAAAAGGAAAATTTTGGACCGTAATTTACTTAGCTACTTTCCAAAAATTTTATTTCTTAAAATTCCTTTTAAAGCAAAAAAGTCCAAGTTTCCCACTGTGCAATATTGAAAATTTAACCATTAGATACCCTGCGGGAAAAGGACCTATCCCAGGACACGTCACGTGACCGGTTCATTGTGATAGGAACCGGTCACGGTACCGGTCTAAAAGGACATGACGTGACTTTTAAACCGGTCAGGTAATAGGTACTTTAGGAACCGGTCCTCTTTTCACCTATATCGTGATATGTATTTTCGGAACCGGTGCTCATTGGTTGAAATTACATATTAGTGGGTGAAACGGAGGGATAAAAGAAATCATTGATGTTTTTGTATAGGATTATATCTGAATACAAAATAGGAAATTCAAATTTATTTCAAACAACTTTCCAACCTCCATATATTCACAAGAATAAAGCACATGAATTATTTTAAGCTAGGTTGATAGATGTATTTCGATCTTGAAAAAGATCTTTTCAAAAACCGAAGTTTTAGGAAAGCTTGAGCCTTTAGAAAAAGGCAGAAACTAAATAGAAAACCATTAAAACGTATATATTTTTAATGCATTATTGTCTTTTTAGCAATCCATAAATCACGAATGAAGTACAAAATGTTATGTACAAAATTTTATCTGCCAGACTTTTACGGTTTTTGACATTATTTTAAACAAATTTTACTATATTTAGAGAATTTTTAAATTTTAATATGGCAATTTTTAAACTTTTTCGCTTGTGGAAAGAAAATAGCTCATTGTTAAAAAAGAAAATGGGGTAACTGTAGCATAATAAAGTTTTAACAAATTCGGAAATTTCTTGATTGAATCTGTTAATTTTATATAAAAACTAGATATTGTATAACAAAAAATTATGAGATGTACTTTATCAAACATGCATACCACTTAATCAAATCACCATACTCAATCAGCATACCACTTCAAGTTTCAAAGGTACTGTACAACAATATCAAAAATTAATTGTTTTTCAAGTTTTTATGACAACCCTGCCTGAAGCAATAACTTTTATAATTATTTAATTTATTCACATGGTCAACACTTTAAACTAAGACATGCCTTTTATTGCATGTAACTATTCAATATATTTAATATAACGCTCTTCTATCTAAATTTATCGGGTCTTGAATGTAGGTGTTGCTTTAACACAGCGGTGCGTATGAGTAATATATTCAAATGTAATTGCGTGCATTGGCCACCACTGCGTATGAGTAACTTTATAAATACGATGTATACATATTTGACTGATCTACGAAAAAAGTAAAAATTTGCCCCACTAAAAGCATACCGTGGTTTGTTATTTAATACTTTCAAAAATATTCGATGCAGACTCACTTTTTATTAAACCTATTATAAAGGGTGGTCCAACCATAATGCACGATGTTAATTGTGAGTCACACCTTAACGTCAGGTTTTTTACCCAACTTAATTTGACATTTTTGTGTTTCAGTGTTTGACAAATTCAACTATGAAGAGGTATACAATTGAACAGCGCGTTAAGGTTGTTGAAGCGTTTTACAAAAATGGGCGTTCAAATCAAAAATCAAATAATCGAGCAAATGTGTCCACAATCGGAAGGATTGTGCACAAATTTCAGCAAACCGGGTCTGTAGGAAATGTGAAAATACCTGTGTATGCTCGCCCAGTTTGTTCTGCAGAAAACATTGCTGTTGTTCGCGATAACGGACTTCTTGTGGCCAGAAATTGAGGATATGGACCTCGATGATATGTGGTTTCAACAGGATGGTGCCACTTGCCACACATTCAACGAAACAATTGCTCTTTTGCGCCACGATCATGTGATTTGACACCGTTAGACTTTTTTCTTTGGGGATATTTAAAAGAAAAAGTGTACGTCAATAAGCCAAGAACAATTTAAGAGATAAAGGATGAGATAATTTGGCAGATTAACGATATTGAACCTCAATTATGTCCCAAGAGTCATTGAAAATATGGACCATCGGGTAGAGGTATTTCACCGAAACCGTGGCTAGCATTTGGCCGATATTTTGTTTCACACATAATAATCATAGATCCTTTTATCATAATAAAAAATATAAAGATATTTCTCTGAAAAATTTTTGTTTTTTTTTTTACAATAAGCATCGTGCATTATGGTTGGACCACCCTTCATATTTTACTATATTTATTGCCCGTTAACTAAAATTTATTTCCGAAGTTTGCTCGGAATATGACCCAAATCGTACAGTGCTATAGGGTATCAAAAAGTCGGTATGCCAAAAAAGAAAGAAAAATTGATCTCAATTAGCAACAAATATCTTGCTTAGGCCGATTATTGTAAATTTGGCACATGTTCGGCGTTGTTCCAAGTGCAATCGGTCAGACACTACTTACGGGTAAATTTCAGAAAACAAATAATTTAAATTGTTCATTTTTAGCCTAAGAGATTTGGGTAGGGCCTTAAGGCAGGACTGTTTTACCCCACTAGTAAAATTTTTCAAAAAATTCTGTATTAGTGCATCTGAATCACATGCTCGCATTCTTCCATTTCTTTAGATTTTCAATTCCACTCGTTCACCGAGCAATTTCGTTCCCTATGTATATTGTTTCTATTCCACTCGTTCCTCGTTCCAATTTGTTCCCCTTGTCTAGCGTTTTAATTCCACTCGTGCGTTTCATTTCGTTTCATTTTATTTCGTTCCCTTGTTTTCTATCACATGTTCGGATTATTCAATTTAGCTACCTATGTTTATTGTTTAAATTCCACTCGTTTCATGAAAAATTTCGATTCCCTTGTAAATTGTTTCTATTCCAATCATTCCCCTTGTATAGAGTTTCAATTAAACTCGTTACGTTTAATTTAGTACCTCTTGACTATTGCTCACTTCCACTTGTTTCCCGATCAATTTTATTTCATTCCCCTTGTCCAGTGTTTCAATTCCACTGGTTTCACTTGTCTACTGTTTCAATTCCACTCGTTCCACTTGTTTGGAATTTAGATACCACTCGTTAGCAGTTTGATTCCATTTCGTTCCGCTTGTTGCTCTCCGTACCTCTTGTCTAGTGTTTCAGTTCCACCGTTCCCTATTCCTCTCAATTTCGTACCCCTTGTATAGTGTTACTCGTTGCTCGTTCTATTAAATTGTATTTCCCAATTAAAATGGTTCAATATCACTCGTTCTTAAAATTTCATATTTCTAGCCAAAGCGGAGCTTGGGATGTGTGATGTTGAGTAAGTCAGTCAGCCATTCAGCCTGGTAGTCAGTCACTTTATACTTTTTTATATCATTTTTGGCAATTATTACAAAACAAATCAAGGTATGTATGTTTTTAGGGCGTATCTTTTTAACTTTTTTTGTTGTCTCGTGAGTCGCCCAATCACTTTATGTATTACATAGACCAGTTATAAAATCTGTAAAATAGTTAATAAATTTTTTTGAAACATTTCCACAAAATACTACTTATCACATCTTTATTTTACTCCCTTTAAAAATAAAACATATCCCAAGAGTCTTCAAACTACAACTATGAAAAATAAATGTAAAAATATTTAATAAAAAGCTACAACCAAAAAAATATTGTTAAAAATGTAAAAAGAAAAAAAAAAACAACATATTATATTAATGAGATCTTTTAAAATGTTGATAGCAACCACTTACATGAGCTATTTGCATCATATTTCATATGTCAAGTATATTTATATATTTGTTGGAATGCCTGTGTGTGTCTCGTAAGTTTTTTCATATACTACTTACTACGGTTACATACAAAATTTTAAAATAAGATAAAAACACAGAATGGAATATTCGTTGACAATTCTATTCTATTTTCTTTACTTTTGATAATATTCTTTAACATTAGTTTGTGTGCATGACGACACATGATGAAGATGTCTTTATTAAAAATAATAATGAAGGAGGGGGAGTGATGATTGTTGTAGTTGTAGTACGTAGATGGAGAAGCACTTAAATTCCATCTTATTGTATTTTACATGTAATATGTATGATTGTAGTTTTGTGGGTGTGTTAGTGTATACTGTTGACTGCATATTTAATGTTCAGTCATCATTTTTAACAGTAGAGATGATTATCATTCTAACAAACACACAAACTTATATATATTTAAACATGCACACATACATATGTACTTTTATACACTCATTCATGTAATTCATTCATTCATTCACTCACTCAGTCAGTCAGTACAACACTAACAAGCTACTAAAAAACAGTAAAATTTATATAAATAAAACGTTCAAGAACATGTTTGTTTTATTTCTTTTGTATTATTATTATTATTGTTGTTACAAAAAAAAAATATATATAAAACCATATAAAAGACAAAAACATTAAAAATAATACATACACATTTGCTACCTTTATAAAAAGAAACAAACAAATATTATGAGAGAAAAAAATATATGTTAAAAAAAATCAAAAAATTAAATGTAAGAGTGTTAAATTCGGCTGTAACGACTCTTGTATATCCTTCACAATGTTGTTAAAATTTTGAGTAAACAAATTTTTATACACGATTTTTTTTTCCTGTTGGCCTGGTAATTAAGCTTGGATTCAAACGAAACTATTTTTTTTTTTGGTTGCAAAATACAGGATCAGTTAAGACAAAAAAATTTCATTTGGCAAATAAATATTTTGCTGCAACTTATTCATTAGATCAGCACATAAACATTTTTGGGTATTGATCTGAATTTTGCTGTAGGGTATTTGAATAATAATAGGAATATAAAAATGAAATATAATTATTAACAAAAATTTAAAAATATTTTTATACTATATATGAGGTTTTTCATACCAACTGTCCAGCTTAAAAGAAAAGTATATCGTATCAATATTAACAGAATTTATTATCATTTGTGATACAAATAAAACAAGGAATGACTATTTCAATTCTTCAAAAATAAAGGTAAAGAAGTCAGTTTGTTTACGATATAATTTTTAATACTTTTATTTAATTTGGCAAATGCTGAGAATTTTACTGTATCAGTAAAGTTTTATATGGGCAGTTTGAGAAATATAAAAAATGTAATAGAAGACACAGTTTATCTAAATATCGAAAAAATTTCAATGTTTTTCATTTTTCAGAAGAAAAATAATTCAGATCTTTTTTTTTTTATTGACTCAGATTGTTTCACTGCTTCGTTTTGGAGAAAATATCCGTTGAAAATTTGTAAATATTTGTTCTATAATTAGTTCGTACGATGTGCGTATTATTATTATATTAATTATACCTAACGGTAAAGAAGATAGTTATAAAGGGTGATTTTTTTAACCGTTTGGTTTTTGAAAATTGAAAAAATAAAGAATATTTTTAAAAGCATTTTGGCCGTTATCTCACCAATTTGAGCTGTAATGTTGTTGGGAGCTGAAATTTAACGTTTATAGCTCCAGCTTACAATCTGGGCGATATTGAGTCAGTCACGTTATTCTTCTAGTATATGTTGGGAATAATAAAACATTTTTGTTAAATATTTTCCATTGTTCATTAACATCATTAGTGCACTTAACATAAAATGTTTTAGTAAAAAAAAAAATATTTAAAAATCCAACTAAAGCATTTGATATAAAAACTAGTTGTGAAATTAAAAAAATATTGCATATGAGTTGTTAAATTTATGGTTAAACATGACTGGTAGTGGTACTCTTGAGAACATATAAGTTTAAACAGTTAATTCGGGTGGCAACTATTTAGCGAAATGCCAAATTTTTATATATAAACCACCTAATTTCTTTAACACATTATCTCAAATTTAAATCGCGGCAAACTGGGATTAAAGATTAGCATTTTCGGAATGCAAAATTAAATCGAACTAACTTATAACGTGTGATTCATCTGTTCTAATAAAATTTAAATTTTAACGATTTAAAAAAAAACCTGAATGTACAAAAAATTTGAATTTTTGATAAAACTTAAGTTCTCGAAAGTTCTTCGACAGATTTTACACATTTTGAATTATTGATGTTATAAGCTAGTATAAATTCTACGTAAGGTGTTTTTCGTTCAGTTCAGATATTATGAAAGTTTTCCTAAATAAATAATTTTATTTTTATAATTATGAATAATACACAAAAAAAGTTACCAGTAAAATGAAATGCATTTTCTTATAAACATTGCTATGCGCGGGTAATTCTGCGTTATAAAATTACTTATTTTATATATTTTTAATTTTATCAGGCTCAAGATCATAATTTTCTAATGATACTAACGAAAAGTAAACACCAATTTTTTTATTAAATGGAAAAAATTTTAAGGATCAGCGCTAGAGGGAGTGCACACTTTTGACCCGAGCAACCAGGTCATCTCCAGCCTCCTTCTGTACCACCCAACACAAATAACTCAAGGCTTTGAACAGGCATTTATGTCACACACTCTAAGGAAAATGACTATGTGAAATTACATTTTTCATTAGTAAATGATTACCCGTACAAATGAGCTTTTTCCATCTATTTATAGAAATACCCTTTGGCAACCATCTTCGACTTTCGAAGCACAAATTGACAGGGTTGCCATTCCAAATGTTAATGTTTCCATTTCTGGGAACGTATTGGGAATCTTTCACAACATATTTGAGTGTTGTTTATTATATTAGATTATAAATTACATCGTGCCCTATGTTTTTGTATATATATAGATCAATCAATATACATAAATTTACATACAAAAACATAGGGCACGATGTAATTTATAATCTAATATAATAAACAACACTCAAATATGTTGATACAACATGAAGGGTACAATTTTCCCCACCCATTTGACTACAAAAGCCAAACACCTAGACAGTTGTAATACCCTATAATTTTAAGACTGTCCCTACAAGTAGCTTGACCGAAGTTTAAATACTTACATTTGCCTGATTCATCATTCCCATAGAAAATAAATAATTAGCAATTCATAATTATAATTTGACAATTCAAATATGAAATTTCTTACGTATAATTTTATTTATTTTAAACAAAACGGACATAACCTAGTCTTGAAATCACTAAGCCTCACTTATTAGAGACTTCTAACATACTAAATTTTAAATAATTAAATTATAATATTCATATTTTGTTTGTTGTACCAAACAACGAATTATATTTACAAAAACAATATTAAGCCAAAAAAAAAAAAAAAATTAAGAGAAATTATTTAAGAAAAAAATATAATAATGATCATTACTTACAATTTTACTAAATGGAGTGCTTAATGTTCTTACTTCCGCCGTTTCGTTTGATGGGCCCAGCAATCTTTACAAGATGCAATTTTTGTAAATAATGATAGAAATGAATAATAAAATATAAATATCTATTGGCGAAAGAAGAATTCAAAATAGTTCTTCCCTTAAAAAAAAAGATACTTTGAGTTACACCCATAGAAAAACGTTGGTTAAATTATTTAAAATTTATAGAAAAAGTTATAATTTTGTTCCCCTTTTTTTATACAAATTAGTACAAAAAATGGGCGAATGGGATACAAAGTGTGTTTACTAATTTGTTTTTGATAGCAACTGTGTGTAACTCAAGTTTAATTTTTTATAATTTTATTTTTTTTTTTTTTTAAATAAGTTCCGATTCATCCAAATTTTAAAATAGTTATGTAAAGGCTTTCAATCAAGTTATTACATGGTTTAAATAATATTAAAAATTCAATGAATTTAGTATTTGAATTCAAAAACAAATTTTTCTTAAAAAAAAAAAATATTAAATGTGAAGTTATTTGTAAATCAAGTTTTGTTTTTAAAAATTTAGATTGTAGACTTTAAGCAAATACTCTGCATGCAAAAGTACATACAAGATAAGTTTTAAACGCTATTTTGAATATATACACAGACTTTTACAAATATTTTAGTTACATCAAGTTAAGCTTGCTTAAAAACTTATTTCTTTGAAAATTAAAATAATTTTTGAAAGTAATAGTTAAAATTTAATTATTACGGCTAATAGTTCAATGCAGACTTAAATTAATTATTGTTTTTTTCTGTATTACCGTATGGCTCCAGTCATGCTGACGTTACGCAATGACCTCGTGGTCTCAGATATGGATGGTGCACCAGACAATTCGGAACTTTCTTCTCCGGGTTAGTAGCCCATGTAATTTTCGGGTATTATGTTGGAACACCAGGCCACAAAAGTTTTCAAATTATATTTTATCCAATTGTTGAAGAGCAAGGATATTTTAATCCTTTTGGCGGATTTACCAAATTATTGAAAATAATTAAACTTTTTTTTCCTTTTTTTTAAGTACAGTTTCTGTTCAGTCGCAATTAGTTTTAAAACTCTTATTCCTCCAACTATAACGCGCTGAGTGATAAATGGAAAATTTTTTAAAATCGATCAAACTTTTTGTTTTAACAAAGAATGTGATTTGTTTTTGTGGTAATGTTAAAGTAAATGAAAAAAAAAATGCTTTTAAATGGTAGGAAGAAGACAAAAAAAAAAATTCCGAAATTTAGGTCATAAATGTGAGATTAGTAGTAGACTTCTCCATTTGTCCATACTTTAATACACAATCGTACATACTTATAGTATCTCTCACTATATAAATTATAAAATCATGTATATGCAAATCATATAGTCAATTAAAATATATCATGATATAAATTGAGATGTATACCCTTATGTCATCTTCCAATATTTATTTTATATAATCATCATCAATTTCATTACCTATAAAATTTGAATACAGAATTTTGTTTTCTGATTAAAATATTAATCTAATATTTTCCCCGGTTCATAGAAAAAAATATATAGTAACAAAGAGATCGTAACAACATTCAATATTCGTCGCGTTTTATGTCGTTAAAAAAGGAAATAGTTATATTAGAACTAATCCATTTTAATCTATTGGGTTAAGATGATTTTTACTAACGAACTCTAGCTGTGTTTAGCAAACTACTCCATTGTTAAATGTACTTAATCACTTACCATCTGATACGCTAAGAAAATAATCTCAGTTGTAGCCACTGAATTTATTTCCAAACGAATTCTGGTAGTTACGACAACTATCTTTATATTAAACCAATATTCACATAAACATTATGTTCCACAAAATTTTATTTAAACTCATTTTTTTTAATATTGAACTTTTTATTTTATAGTCGATCTTTTAAATGTTTATGTGTGAAATGTAATAAACATATTTAATTTTTCTTCCCAATCAGTTTTGCATTGCAAATGAGTAAAATCGGTCCAGCGGTAAAAAAAGTAATGGTTTGCCAGTACTCTTTTTTGTACGCTGGCAATTTCTGCCTGGGTAGTTATAAAAGTAAAAAAAAGTACAGTGAAATAACTCCTAAATAAAATAAGTCACAATAAAGTAAGTCGCAACAAAAATTAAATAACACCGAACTTAAAAATTAAATAACTCTTAAAGAAGAAAATGAAATAAGTCCTAACTAATATTTGGGAGTTATTTCATAACGAACTAATAAGTCCCAAGGGAAATGAAAGAACTCCTAAAAGAAACAAGTCCCAAAAAATGAATTAACTCCCAATCGAAATTATCGAATGGTATTAAATTAGTAATATGTAAGCATATTTGTAAATAGTATTTCAGAAAAAAAGACCTTACCAAATAATTGGTTTTAGAGCGAGCAGTAACTGGTTGAAGTTTGCCTGATAAGCTCATTATTTTAACACAGGGATGTCAGTGGAGGTAGCTAGTTGCCTCCAAGCATACGAGTAGGGAGTAAAATAAGGCAAAAAATAAGTGGTGACAATTGATATAAACTATTTTTTATAATGTTTCAGATTTTTTTTCTATTCACTTTTTTTTACTTTCAATAAAAATAAAAAATAACAAAAATAGATTTTAAGTGCCAATTAAGAATTTAATTGAAACACATTACTAGTATAGGGAAATAATGGAAAATAATTTCATTCAAATGGCTGCCTCGGCTGGCCATGCAGTAGCCTACACGATCGGTCCAATTTTTAAGCACATTATGGATTGTGTGCAGCTGTATTTCACCAATGGCTTCACGAATATTGTCCTTTAAAGCGACAATTGTCTCTGGCTTGTCGACGTAACACTTATCTTTGACGGCACCCCAAAAATAATAGTCCAACGGTGTCAAATCGCAGTTTCGAGGTGGCCAAACGACATCAGCTCTGCGGCTGATAATGCGATATTCAAAAACAGGGCGCAAAACATCGAGTGTAGCTTCGGCTGTGTGGCACGTAGCGCCGTCCTGTTGAAACCAAATATTGCCAATATCCTCCTCTTCAATTTTTGTGAACAAAAATTCGTTCAACATGGCCCTATAACGATCGGCATTGACTGTAACGGCCACTCCTTGCTCATTTTCGAAGAAAAATGGCCCAATTATGCCTCTGGACCAAAATCCGCACCAAACAGTGACTCGTTTTGGGTGCATCGGCTTTTCAATGTATGCGTGCGGGTTTTCTGTTCCCCAAATACGACAATTTTGCTTGTTTACATACCCACCCGCCAAGATCAAAATGAGCTTCATCTGAAAAGATGACATTGAAAAGATGACATTCTGCAACATTACCATGATTTTCAAAGTAATGTCGCAATATTTCCCAGCGTATACACAACCATATTCGTTCAGCGGAAGGATAAAACTAATTATCTGTCAAATCAGACATGAGCTAAGTGTTACCATTTACGAAAAAAGCACTAGTTGAAAAAAAAACGTTAGATGGTGGACCCTATATCTCATTATTTTCACTTTGAAAGCAATGCAGTCAGCAGGGGTAGGTCATTTTTGGTAATACAAAAATCAATGAGCTGCTATTACTAAATTTTTTCTGGGATATTATATAATCATCTTTTGACTTATTATTTGTCAAAATAGTGGAAAAACATAATAAAAGTAATAAGAAATTATTTCACAATATCGTCAGTATACATAAAACTCCTATGTAGCGGCTAAGTCACTCCTTTTCATAATACTCATCCCTATGTACTGGTAGTTATTCATAATGAAACAAGTCCCACTTTGTATAGAAAATATTTGGAAGTTATATCATTTTTTATTAGGGACTTATTTGATTTTCGGAGATATTTCAATGTACCAAAAAAAAAAAAGAAACTG
Source organism: Eustalomyia histrio (assembly GCA_949748255.1). Lineage (NCBI taxonomy): Eukaryota > Metazoa > Arthropoda > Insecta > Diptera > Anthomyiidae > Eustalomyia > Eustalomyia histrio. The sequence continues at coordinate 58,853,259 of OX456523.1, read as the reverse complement.
TAAACTATTTAAAGTATAAAATTCTTGCCTTTAAGCGGTAATTGTAAAGAAGTTTATTATTATTGGAAACAACTGCATTGAATATTGAAATGGTTATAGACTGTGTTACTGTGCATACTTTTTTGGCGGATAAAATTTCATTTGAAGTTTTTTTTCGCATATACACTTTATTTTATATTATCTTTATCAATGTGTGTGTGTGTGTCCATACTAGAGCTTTAAAAAAGAGAATTATTTTTTCCAAGAGAACAACATTTAAAAACAAAAAACTTTAGGCCATATATATATAATATATATAAAAAACAAGTAAGAGCGGCTAAATTCGGCTATGCCGAATCATGGCCATGGTTGGGAAAAAACTGAAGTTTATATACGTAATGGACAGATTTATATACGGACGTCTTTAAGAGGAAATTAACCATTTAGTTTGGTGATAAAACTTGGACTCGGGAAGATTTGTGGTTCCCAAAAATAGGTATTTAAAAAAATTTATGTTTTGGTCATTACTTTTTTGTATCTAAACCGATATTTGCGAGTTTTTCAGCAAATATGTTACACTAAAGATTTTCGATCTTTTGCTATATAGTTCATATTACAACTCTAAAATTTTAGTTTTTATAAAAATTTTAATGTTTTTAGCCCATTTATGGATTATTTAATTACGGTCTTACCGTTCTTAAGATATAAACTAATCTATATTGTGCCACGTCCAATTCACGGATCCCGCCCACATTTGGTCAGATCTTGTGTATTGATAACCAAGATGCTTGTACCTTATTTAGGAACTTTTCCTCTTTCTGTTCTGCAAATATACAGAAAAACTGACCAACATCGTTAAGTCAACTGTGCTATATGTATTTGGTATGTTAAAAAAACAAAAAAAAAAAGTCTTAAGAAATATTAAAAAATTGTACAAAAAAAGTTGAATAGATGGGGGATCGATCGCGCGACTAAAAGAAAAGAACTATTTGTGACAAAGCGCTTAGACCACTGAGCCATTGAAATACATACGCAATTGTCGTTAATAGAAGTAAATAAACAGTTTCCGTTTAAAAGATTTAAAAGACATTTGTTTCGTTTTTAAATGACAACATTTCATGTTGTTTGTGTATAAAAGGTGAAGAGGTGAAAGAAAAGAAGTTCAACAAATGGATGTGTTTGTTATGTGTAAAATAAAATATATATTAAATAAAGGAAGGGATTTTACAAAAAAAATTAGAGGTATTCGTGGTTTTTTGCTTATATCTCAGCCAATTTATCAACCGATCTGGCTTAATTTCAATAGCTAACAGAAATGGATTACATGTGACAGAAATATATATCAAGCAAGTCCTCATTATGTCTGGGGTCTTCGGAAAACTCATTTCAACACACAGACGGACATCGTTAAATCAACTTCGCTCTTCATTATGACCCAGAATATATATAGTTTATAGGGTCTAAGATCAATATTGAAGAAATTACAAACGGAATGACAAACTTACATATACCCTTTTCACCACCTGTGGTAAAGGGTATAATAACCAGAGTTAAACATTAATCACAGATATTTCCATATAAATACTATGGTTAGACACCAAAATTTGGTTAACATAAAGTAATATAATGACTATATGATACCCTACACTAAGTTTAATGTGCTTCCAATTTTCGAAGGTGGTCCAAATTCCGGAAAGGAGCTTGATCCTTTTAGTATAAGCAGGGCGGAAGTATAGGGAAAGATCTGAAGTAAATTTACGAAATAGTTAATTTAAAGATGTATCGAGAAATTGGTTTGATATGGGGATTAGATCCAAATAAGATCCAATTTTTTTGGATGCATGATTTAAGCTTCTATATAACATTACAACCCAAATTTTAATAAAAATGTACGGCTTTATGTGTCTAATTATCATTTAAGCCAAATTCAGAAAATGCCATTCTATGGAGGTTGGTTTGAATTTAGACTGATTCTAATATAATTTATATAGACACATGGATCTGCGGGAATCGTTAAAGAAACTCATAAAATGTTTCTGAGACGATTGATATACATTAAGATGGGGCTCAGCCCCATAGTTTAAGGATTTGACATTAATATTTTTTAAATCGATTTTAAATTCTTTAAATAAATTAATAAAAATAAATTCTTTTACTTATCTGGCACATACAAATACACTCACGTACTTATTATTGATACTTTCACGCGGCCATTGTCAGTTACTATCACTATCAACATCATCATCGTTTTCAATAAATGAATGAATAAATGAATGTATATGTATGGTTAAGAGGATTTTCTAAATCATTGTGAATCATTGTATATTGGTTAGTTTTGAAAGAGAAAAAAAAAATACTATATGTCGCTTTGTGGTTACATACATTCAAGGAAAAAGCTGCATTATATTTATGGAAAACTTCATAAATTTTAGGAAAAACTTCATAGATTTTGATCCAATATAACACTTCATAAATATGATGAAGCTTTTTGATAAAAATGCAAATTGTTTTCTTAATATCTATAAAACCTTTCTTTAATATAATGAAGAATTTTTAAAAAAATATTAAATAAGATTTTTGAATTTCTTCTTTATATTTTAGAAAAAAAAATTGATTCATATTTATGAAAAAGTTTCTTCATATTAATGAAGAAGTTCAATTTTATTTATAAGGAAGTTTTAATTTAATTTTTTATTTTTAATTATTTAAGTAAATAAAAATATCAACTTAATGAAAATTACAAACAACAGTGTTTTGTAACCCCAATTCAAAAAATTTGCAATAGTTTAGCAAAAAATTTATTATTTTTGGTAAAATTTGGACATTAATTTTGAAACATTGGTACATTATAGATTTATACAAAGTTTTTTGCCATTGTTAGCTATGATCTCTTCCCATGCTTTTGGTAACATATGCATTTCGCGCGGAAATAACTGCTCATTTTTTGAGGCCAAGAACGAATCTTATGAAGTAAAGTATCTTCCAGTAAGAGTTTTCCTCATCGATCGAAAGAAATGGTAGTCAGACAGCGCAAAGTTTGGACTATAAGAAGTGCGAGTGAAAAATTTCGAACCACAATTTTCTTAACAGTTTTTAACCGCTCTCGCAACCGGTCTTGTGGCGTTTTCGTGATGGAATATTACGGCTTCATATCAATGCTCGCTTTAAACGAATCAATTGTGATCGGTACGGGTCCCTTGTGATCGTCTGGCTCGTTGTACGATAAGTAGCTCATAATAGATAGGACTCTTCTGGCGTTGATTTGGCTGGTTGGCGGGGCTTCGATGCAAAAATGTGACTCCCAATGATTTTGCAAGTCCTTTTTGAGTTTGACAACAATTTTCATTGAGTAATGCCTCCAGAATATATTCAAGATAAGCTTCGGTGAACAATCTATGCCCTTCAGTTGCACTTTTTTCAAATTGAAGAAGTAAAGCAAAACTTCCCGCAAATGATGATTTCTTGGCATAAAATTGTACATTTCTGAAACAAACAAAACTTTGTTGTTAACACTATTTCGTCCAATGTTTACCCTCTAAAATGCCATATAAATTATTAAAGACACAAACCATGTGTAAAAGATACACCATCTGTTAATCCCGCATTTTTAAATTAAACAAAATATTTATTTATTTAAAGATTTATGAAACATTTGTCATAAATTGTTATTAAATACTTTATCATATTTAGGAAAAGTTATTAAATATGATAAAAATTTTGATGATAAACGATTTATTAAACAGTTAAATTAATATGATGAAATTTTTTCCCTGAGTGTAATCAACATAAAATGAATTCAAGTAAGAGTATTTGAAATAGATAGTGTCAGTGTATACAGTTAAATATTTGCTATGTTCTACCATGAATCCTTTTAATTTTTGTGTACATTTTTTGGGTATTGATAGTGAAACGATGATAAATCCAATAATATTAAATATCATAATATGAATGTTGTTTACCCAGTGCCTTAGATGCAATAAAATGATAGCCAGCAAATGTCAAACCGATTACAGAGAAACGTCAAACTTATGTCAATTCCATTGTAGTGGAGAAAACTTCCACATTTGATTGCTAAGAAATTTCTTAGCTTTTTCCTCGAAAAATACAAAATTTTCTCAACATTTTGTTTCCTTTTGTATATATAAATAATTAATAATTTCTTTTCTGCGTTTTTATTTACATAAATTTGTCTTGTTTTTCTTAGTTGAAATAAAATGACAGGAGAATATTGCATGTCAAGGATACTATGATACTGCAAAAGCATTAAATTAAAATTTCTTGACTTGAGATGAAATTAATTTGACAATTGCTGGCTATCACTTTATTGCATATGAAGACACTAGGTTAAAAAAATATTTTGGTATTTTTATCACGCATATCACATTTGTCGTTTATTTGGTAGCTTTTTCCCTCTTAAGCATTTTGTGATTCTTAATATCGACATTATGTTTAAGTTATATAAATATTCGTTAAAATTAGCTTTAGAGATTAGTGTGACATATTAAATTTGCTAGTAGTGCTAGAGTTAAAGAAATTACTAATTTTTAAAGCTTTATACAGTTTTCGGTTACAAATTCTTAACAAAATCGCAGTAATGGGGGCTCGATACTAATATCTAAATAATGTGCAGTAGAAATTGGGTCTGCTGCATATAATTTGGTGACAAAACTTATTATGTTTGTTTGATAAAGGTAATTTTTGGAAGTAGCTGTACAGATTCACTGCAGAAAAAAATTTGTTCAACTGCTTACTCGCTGCATTATAAAAATATATAAACTGCTGACAAGCTGTTAAAAAATAAGTGGTTACAGTTTTTTAATTAAAAAGGTTTACTCACACTTTTTGGTAATTCAAAAATCTCAGCAAAACCACAGATTACCAAATAATGTGTAAAGTAATAAATAGCCATAGGAGCCGATACATTTCTTTACACCTTACTTCATTGTTGAAAGAGGTGAAAGAGTAAGTGGTTACATATACTAGGATTGGAAAAGTAGTGTATCTAAAAATAGATTATCAAAATTATATTTTTATTACTACTTTACGTTTATAAATTATGCAATATGTTATCGTTATTATCGTAAACTCATTACTTTATGCTTGAAAATAATGCAAAAAGTATCGAACTATCATTACAAGGTAATGCATGAGTATATCGCACCCATCCCCAAAGTTTTGCTGCGATATGTAGTTACCAATATCATATTATTTTCGTAATGAAATAAGTGTTCGCGCGTAAGTTTGATTGCTTTTAAAAACGAATTTGTCTAACAAAAAATAACTAGCAATGTTTTCATTACTTAACCACTTATTTTGTAATGACAGAATTTGCTGGGTTGTTTTCCTCTATGGTAAATGTATGCGTATGATTAATTTTTTTTTGTTTTTATTACTCATACGTACAGTGTGTGGCAAAAAAACATTTAGTTTTAACATAATTTTACTAATTTTATTTATTTCAGCATTTTAGTTTCAACTTAATTTTAATAATTTTATTTATTTCAACATTTTATGTTTTCAAAATAAAAAAAAAACAATAAAAATTTTACAGTAAGGAAAATTATGCAACAACAATAAAAAATACTTTATATTTACATCGTCTTTATTATTTTTAAGGAGGGATTGCCATGTTAAAACGGCCCAAATTACCTACTAATAATTTTATAAATGAAATTATTTGCTAGAGCCCCCTATTACCCGGATTTCGATCTACCCCAACTCAATCCAGGTCTTACGGTCTACTCTCTCTTATGGTCTACCCGGTCTTACGGTCTATCTGGTCCTTTTTTAAAAATTCAAAATTAAAAAAAAAAAATACTATAAATTTTTTCCAAAGTTAAAGCTGTTTTTCAAAAATAATGCCGTTTTTTAATTTTTTTTGTCCAAGAGAGTTCCTTTGCCAAAAAAATTTTTATTTAAAAAAGTGCTTGTAAAATTTTTTCAAAAAAGTACTTCTTCTAAACATAAAAATTTTTTTGAGTCCTTTTGTCAAAAAAATATATATTTTTTAAAAAAGTACTTTTTTCAAAAAAAAATTTACTTTTTCAAAAAAGTACTTTTTTCAAAATGTACTTTCTTTCTCAAAACACAGTATTTTTTGAAAAAAGTACTCTTTTAAAGTACCTTTTTGAAAAGTACTTATTTTTAAAAATCCTAAAAAAACAATTGCTTTTATATGACTTTTGTTTTTTCTAATACAACAAAAAACTATAACCAAGGACCCTATAAAGCAGGATGAACAAACTACCAAATTATTAGCCACCCATGATGCCAAATGGTGCGACCACGAAATTCTTAGCCGATTTACAGAAAAACTTTGCCTCTAGTAAGGATTGTGCCAATTCAAACATGTATACATTCACATCATAATAACTGTACTTGCGCTACAACCCTTGCTAGAGGTTTAGTTTTTCTGTAAATCGGCTAAGAATTTCGTGGTCTCGACAAAGAATTTTTTTGTAGTCGCACCATTTGGCATCATGGTTGGCTAAAAATTTGGTAGTTTCTTCATCCTGGTTTATTAGGTTCTTGCTATAACAAGTTGAATTTTCGTTTGAAAATGTCACGATCTTTTTCGGGTAGTAGTACACCGTTTTTACACCGAAGCTCTAAATGGGTTAAAACTTTGCAGAAATAGTGTGGACATAAATTCGACCAAGTTGAACAGAAATTTTCGCTGGTCGTGGAACAACCAGAACAAATAAAATTCATAAAATACTGCGTTTTCCTTATATTAACATAAAAATGTCACAGTCAATAATATTTTTTACAGAAGTACTGTTTTGCAAAAAGTATTTATATATACAAGTACTTTTTTCAAAAAAAGAAATCTTTTTGGAAAAGGTACTTTTTTGGATTTTTAGTAGGTCCTATTATTTAATTTTTATTGCAGAACAAATCTTATCGGGTATTTGTTAAAGGGTATTTTCAACATCCCCGAAATGTACTTTTCGTACCCATAAGCAACTGGAAAAAATTGTTTGGGATTTTAATTTTTTTGTCAATATTTTCATATTTGACAATCAGAATTCAGTAAGTTAAATAAAAATTTATCATCAATTCAATTTTTTTTTTTTAGAAATTATTTTTTTTTTTGGTAATTTAAGTTTCATAAAGAAGAAAAAATAATTAAAATAATTTTCTGTTAACTGCACAGAATAAAACTAAAAAAAAATCTGTTTGTAATATTGAACATCGTTCATAGAACATTTTTGTAAATACAAAAAAAAATATTTTTAAAAAGGCACCAACAATGGAATTTGCAAATACAAAAAAATTTTTGTTACTTAAATTTTTATTTTCAAATAATTTTTATATGAAAAGTGACAATTTACAAATATTTTAAACAAAAAATTGTTAGAAATCGAGTTTAAATTTTATCAAATATTTAATTACTTTAAATTTTGTGATACTTTTTTCTGTGTGATGTTGTGAAAATATTTAGAATTTGGTGCTAAAACCATTACTTATATATTTATTTATTGATATTTCTAAAATGTTTAATATATGAGGTAGAACTACTCCAAACTTTCTACTGCAAAAATATTATTTCTTTAAATGTTGCCTTAGAAGATTTTCGTAGAACAACATTTTTAATTATTATAAAAAACTGAGATTGGTGGGTGAACTTAGGAGAGGACATCACAGTTCGAAAAGTCGTAAACAAGTCTTCATAATGACTTAACGACATGTCACTGTCCCTTGTGACTTGCTGATATACTTTTATACAAAATATTTAAGAAACTTGCTGAGATTTTCATACAAATGCAAAAATGTCAGTAAAACAAATGAATTGTAGGACAATGTTGTGAATAAACAATGATGACATATATTTAGGTAGTCGTCACTGACATTGCCAGCATAAATTATAAAAGTGTCATCACCACTTTAATATTTAAAAACTGCTAAAAATAATATTTCCTTTTTTTTTATCCACCCTTATTTTCGGCACTAAATTATTATTCTTTCTTTCATTTGTTATTATCGGTACCACACTCACCTAGGTTTGAACCAAAAGCCTTCTCTTAGGTAGTTAACCTTAACCCTTTGTATTATAGTTATATAAAATTACTTATATTTCATTTTTAAAACTTAAATATTTAATTTTTATTTGAATATTCCCTTATTAAAATTTTAAAATATATTAATTTTAATTGAAGGTTTTTTTTCGAATTTAAAATTTTTAAATTTAAATTTACTATATAAAAGTTGTAAATCGATTATGTTGCATACATATTAATGTCGATATTTTTTTAGTTTTGAGGTTTGCGGTTGAAATCGTCGCAAATTTTTTTATATTATTTTTTTTTTATAAAAGTTGTTTTCTTTTAGAGTTTGAGAACTTTTATTTAAAATAACATACATAAAGACTAGCATCAAAATTTATTTTATAACAAAATATTTGATAGCTTAATAGAATTAAAAAATAATCTTTATGTGTACCGCAACCACCTTTTTTAAAGCGCATTCGGAATAACCAATTTTCAATTTTTTATTCGGCTTTATTGGACAGCCAAAAATTTATTTTTTCTATTTTGATAAAATAAGCTTTTTCTAATGATTTTTTAGATAATCTTGAACCAAAGAAAATACATTCATATTTTTTTTATTTCGTAAGTTTGTCTTTTTTTAAATAAAAATTCTCAAAAGTTAAGAAAGATCATGTGGAAAATAAGCTGTTGGTTAGTAAATTATCTTCATGATATTAATGAAATTTTGCATAAAACCAATGAAATTGCACCGGAACTTGTTCATTGAAATTTTTCAGTAAACTAATGCAACTTTTTTTTTATAAAATTTTATTAAAAATAATAGAATTATATATATAAAAAATTGAGCACCACGGTAGGCTAGTTGTTAGCGTGCTATCTTATCAGGGCGGGGGTCGTGGGTTCGATTCCCACCAGAGGCTCTGGTCTGTTTTCGCTACAACGAGCTGAAGGCCTTCGTTGCTAGTGCTCGGTTAGGGTATTAAAATATAATTTGTAATTATATGTTTAATAAAATAAATGAATATAAAAAATTGTTGCTAGTGTGTTGTGACTCTATAACTCACGAACGGTCAATCCGAATTCGATTAAATTTTAAGGGTTTGTTTGTATGGTCGCGTAGATGGTTTATCTAAAGTTTGCACAAAGTATGTTATACTGTGTCCATCCGTTCGTGAGTTATGACTATTCATGTCAACATGTGATTTTGTACATATAGAAAACAACAACAAATTCATAGGCGGCCTTGAACGTGTGCGGTATGTATGTTATACTGTGTGCTGATTTCATATACACAGTAAATACACCTTGTAGCGCATACACGCATAAACATTGACAGTTGTCAGTGAGTGATCATTTTAAGGTTCTTTTCCATCGAACTCGCGGATCGAGAAACCAATGAACCAATGAATTTGATTCAATGTTAATATTCATGCGTAGCGAAGCACGCCGGGATCCGCTAGTTATTTATAAAAAGTTTATACTCTGAATAAAAAAATGTTATTAAAAACCATATTTCATATGATGCTTTCCTTAATTTTTAAGAAATTTTTCGTTTCAAAAGTTAACCGAAAAATTGATAAGTTTTTGAGGAAAAAAATCCTTTTTGTGTCAAAATATGAAAATTGATGATAATAATTTCTTTTAGAAATGAAGAAATTTTATTAAAAATCTTATTTCATAAAAAATATAAAGCTTTTACTAGTTTTTGAGAATTTATTCGTTTACTTTGTAATTACTTTGTAAAAAAAAGTTGCGTTAGTTTACTAAAGAAATTCTTTAATTTCGATACAACAAAAATTCACTCTGTGTAACTTGTCAAAATTTGAATAACAATTATTTTATTTAGTAAAAAAATTTTATTATTATGTAGTAAAAAAAAAATATAATTTTTTTAATACTGATTGGCTCCTAATGTGTTAATACTGTTTCTATTTAAATACCTTTCAAACAAATTCCCATTATTTTATTACGCATGTCTGTGCTCATGAAATTCTCTCAAAAATAAAAATTTCAAATCAGCTGCTTTGTAAACAATTTCATAAAAACCACTTACAAATTAATCATATAAAGGAATTTGAAAATAATAAAAACAAACTCAAATTTTAACACACAAAAAAGTCAACAACCTATTATTGTTTGGAAATGCATCCCAGCAAAATTTGCATACTAGCACTATTTGTTTTACTTCATACCTAAAGATTTATATATAAAACAGATTTAAGGAATTACAACTTATAAAGACCTGTGTTAACAAATAATTTTTCCAGATTTGCTTCTCAATCCTACCTTTTAAATAATTTTTTTAAAACCTGTCCCTTGGAGCAATTAAATTGACTTTAAACTAGTTGCAGAAATAGTTGTGGTTAAAAGAAAAATAAAAGGTCACTTCTGGGTTCATTTTAAGTGAAATTTCATGCGGTCGAACGGCAAGTGGAACAATTTAAAAGTACATAAAACCTTTTTTTTCCGGTTCTAAGAAATACGCAGTTTTTTAAATTTTTTTTATATTTATCGGTAACCTTTTTATACCCTCCACCATATAAGGTTAGGGTATATATCAGTTTGTCATTCCGTTTGTCACATTACGAAATATAGTTTTAAGATCCCATAAAGTATATATATTCGTGATCCTTATGTAATATTAAGTCGATTAAGCGACGGGCAGACGGACAGCCCGTCTGCAAGCAGGGGTGCCTATTTTTAGCCAGGTTATTGAACATCCTCCCGAGCAGTATGGTATTGAAAATGAGCAAAATCGGTTTAGCGGTTAAAAAGTTATGAGTGAAAATGTGAAGATACCTCTAAATTTCCCATACAAAATGGTACAATTTTTCTGTTAAGCTTTGTTGGTTTTTCGTTTTATTCCATAAAATGTATTTTTTGTTTTTGTAACACTCATAGTATTTAATATTTTTGTTTTTGTTGTTGTAGTTGTAACCAATTGTCAATAGGTGGCACAAGAAATATTAAATTCTCTCCACTAGTCATAGTAGTCTCCATTAGCCATATTGTGCTACACAAAGAAAGAACAAGAGCTGAAATTTTTTGTCAATAGATGGCGCATCTAAAATTGCATTCCCTTCATTAGACATATTCTGCCGTACAGGTAGTCTCCATTAAACATATTGTGATACCAATATTTAATAGAGTATTATTGATTTTCTATTTCCCTGTTGCATAAATGAATATTTGCCAAAAACTATGCAAAAAAATGTGTTTTATGTGCATATTATACTTAAGTTTTTCAATTCAACATTCATTTAGATGCTTAAGGGCACAAAATTGCAATTTCTTCACGTGGATTTGTTATTTTTTTTGTGAAAGAAAAAATTAACATAAATATATATTTGCCAATGCCTCAATACTCGAAAATTATATAATTTAATGAAAACATACTTTTTCCCATATGAAAATTTGTTTTTGTAAAACCGTAAAGTATTTTTTAATATTTTTGCTTAAATAAAATAATTTAAATCAAATCTTAATATTGAAAACAAACAAACAATTGCTCATGAATTCATATATATAAGAAAATCGGTATGTTACAATACATAGAATTCAGTATTTAACTTCTAAATGCTTCTGTATTTTTCTTGTTGATTCTTTGGTTTTTCGTTTCACTCCATATAATGTATTTCTGTTTTTGCAAAACAGACATATTATATTGTTTTGTTTTTCTACCAATTTAAGTTGTGCCAATCAATGACATTATTTTTTAAATAAAAAATGTTAGTTGTAACTTTTTGTCAAGAGGTGGCGCATGACAGATTTTATCTCTCTATTTGGCATATTGTCCTACAAACACACTTTAATTTTTTAAAGAAAGAACATTCGTTGCAACTATTTGTCAATACGTGGCGCATCAGAAAGCACATTCTATCCATTAGGCATATTCTGCTGCAAAGTCCCCATTAGCCAGTAACAAAATTGAGTATTTGCAGAAAACAATGCTTTAAAATGTGTTTTTTTTCGTGCAGTGCATGGTAAAAAAAAGCTAGTGAAAATATAAAGGTGCCTCTAAATTGCCCATACAAATTTAGTACAATTTCATAATAGCGACTGGTACATAACATATTTTCTCATATTTTTTTCACCAGTCGCTTAGCAGTAAATATTTTGTATTCACCTCCAAAATTTTTTCACCACTAAATTTTTTTTTCACCACAAAAAATTTTTTCACCTCAAACCATTTTTATCACCTCTAAATTTTTTTTCCACTAAAAAAGTTCTTTTCACATCTAAAAAAGTTTTTCCCCTCAAATAATTTTTTCACCTGCATAATTTTACTTCAGTTTTTTTATATTACAGATGCCACTGCTAGCTCCAAACTTTTTTTTCTCAAGTTGGTATAACTGTCCTGAGAACACATGCAAAGTTACAAGTCATTCTGTCAATTCTTTCTTTGTTTACAAGCCATTTGAAGTTGACGTGTCATTGATTTTTTTTAATATGGAAAAAATTGAATATCGTGCAGTCGTTAGATTCTTTGTTTTGAAGGTTTTAAAAGCAAAGGAAATTTATGAACAATTGTTAGAAGTGTATAAATACTCCTCACCTTCAAAACGCACCGTTGAATTTTGGTCTGGTGAATTTAAACGTGGTCGTACCAGCCTTGAAGACGATCCACGCGAAGGACGACCAAAAACTGCAACCACAGCAGAAATCATTGAGCAGGTACATCATATGGTTAGTGAAGATCCAAGTTTGACTAAGCGTGAAATTGCTAATGCCATAGGCATCTCAGACGAACGAGTACTCCATATTTTACATGAACAATTACGTATGAAAAAACTGTTTGGAAAGTTAGTGCCGCACACATTAACAATTCAACAAAAACTGGATCGGAAACAAATTTCTCAGCGTAATTTAGAGCGTTTTAAGCCGAATAAAACCGACTTCTTGAGTCGTTTTATAACTATGGATGAGACTTTGATCTACCACCATGATCCTAAATTGAAAAAAGGACGTTTACAGTGGACTGAAGCTGGTTGTTTAGCTTCAAAGCAGGTGAAGTCACAACGATCAGCAAAGAAGGTTATGGCATCAGTTTTTTGGGATGCAAAAGGAATTTTGTTGATTGTAAGGTAAAACAATCAACTCTGGATCAGCTGGATGAAAAAAATCGTGAGAAAAGACCTGATTTAAAGAAGAAAAAAATCATTTTTCATCAAGACAATGCACCTGCTCACAAAAGTGTTTTGACGATGGCTAAATTCAAAAAATTAAAGTACGAATTGCTTGAACATCCACCGTATTCACCAGATTTGGCTCCCAGTGACTACTACAATTCCTTCGTGGAAAGCATTTTTCGTCGAATGAAGAGGCCATAGCAGCCGTAGACGGTTATTTTGCAGAGCTTCCGGAAAACCATTATAAGGATGGGATAAAATTATCGGAAGATCATTGGAACAAGTGTTTTGAGCTTCTAGGAGATTATATTGAATAACAAAATATATTTCGTAACAAAAACAGTATTCTTTCATTTCGAGCGCAGGAACTTTTCAACCAACCTGTATTTGTATAAAAAACAGTAGATAATATCTTTTTAGGATATTGGTGGAGGGTATTCAAAGATTCGGCGAATTTAGCCTTTTTTACTTGATTTTATTTGTTTTCTTCTTTACACTTTTTAAAGTTAATCCGAGTTTAGTGTTTTTAACTTTCTATTTGTAACTATTCCCATGTGTTGGCTCCCATTTGTGAATTTAATTTTTTGGTGGGTTATCTAAAAATAAAATATACATAAAACTAATTGCATGCATGTAAATTAATACACACATGTAGTGTGTAAAGGCATAACAAACCATTACCATCGTATTTTTTTCAACTTCTAAAAGAGAAGCTAAATAATAAACAAAAACCTATACAATAATAAGCCTGAAACTTAAATATTATTTTTTTTAAATTATATGTTAGTGTGTATGTACGAAAAAGCACATGCATACATGCACACATACACAAAACATAACACCTTCGACAATAGATTTTAATTTTTGTAGACTAAAAGAATGCTTTTATACATTAAGAATGCCATTTTTATTCTAACAATAGTTAACATATGGTATAGAAATATGCATATAAATACACTTAAAGTAATACTTCTATAATGTAATGAAAAAACTATTAATTTTTAATCAAAAATAAATTTTTATTTAACCAACAGGTTTAAGTTTTAAAATTAGTATTGATAATTTTTAACAGACTTTTATTTATTTATTTGATACAAATAAATTTATATGAAAATTAGAAATTTTTATTTTCAGTGTACTAAAATACTTGTATAAAAAATAAGATCTACTGACACTTCAAATTGACATTCTTGTACATGTATAAGATTAAGAAGAGTACCTGATAATTTTATGACATTAAATTTTTGTTATTTAATATTATACAAGTGTAGACACACACACCCAACTCCCGCAAATCGGGTTAATCTTGTATTTTTGCTAAAACTATGACTTTAAATGTACAATAGTGTCATGGACTTGCCTCTGTGCTTGTATCACTCACCCAAAACTTAGCACTTTAAAAGCGAGGGTATCTATTCATAATCCGCATAATAAAAGGGATGAGTGTACTTGTTACACTCAATAATATTGAATAACGTTAAAGAAATCATGCAAAAATTATGAAATTAGGGTTATAGGGGCGAACATAATACTTGTCTTTATTTTGGTAAATACGAGCATGCTCTATTTACTTATTTAAAAGCTTATTTTTAAAAGATTTTTTACATTTATACCTTTTCAATGTACACTATTTAAAAGAAAATTGAAAAATGTATTTACTGCTAGTATAATTTTTTTTTTTTACAAATTTTAGATATTATTTTAAAAAGTGCATGTAAGTCGTACAAAGTCCCGAATATTCGGTTATACTGATTTTTAAATATTTCTAATATTTAAAAAACCGTAAGTAAGATTAATGAAATAGTTCTTCATATTTATGAAGAAGTTTCTTAATATAAATTAGTTTCATTATATTTCTGATGAAGTTTATTTATATTTATAATGATGAAATTTTTCATTTAATTTTATAATTATTTAAGTAAAAAATTTTGATTTTTGAAATGTTGAAAATTTATGAAACATTTGTCACAAATTCTTTTTCACTTTATCATTTTGATAAAAACTTCATAAATATCATGAAACTCTTTTCCCTAAATATAAACAGTGTGTTGTGCCATTTTTACCGAAATTCTAGTTTTTCCACTGTGGTGACAACTCTGTCATCAAAATATAGGCAATAAGAACATCTGACTTTATGTTTTTTTAAGGATCCTTACGGTAAATTATTTAAAAATATTACTTTTGTACCATTATAGAGAATATGGTGTTACAGGGTGGGACAGAAACCATCAATTGATTTTCTTTCCTATTATTGTTGTTAAACTGATTATATTTATGCGACATGTAAATTTTTTTCCAATTAATTGTGGTAAATTATGTCCTACAAATTTCGGCTGTAGACGTTGAATAAAATTTGAGCTCTTTTACATTTCTCTGTCAATTTCGGCTCGAGTATTGTTTGTAAGGTGCGTATACCAACAACTGTGTGACTGGTCCATTTCATATGTGCTTTGTAAAATGTCACAGGGCTGACACAGAAAAACTGGTCACAAGACTAAAGCAAAATAAGCTGTCACAAGATTAACTGAAAAAACACAGTCACAGAACAGGCCCAAGAAGAACATTTGGAGACTAGTCTAAAAACGGATTTTTCGCTAAAATAATTAATATTATAAAGATATGGAAAAAAGCGGCTGGGTGTCAGTAGGACGCCAACGTTCTATTATATTCGTTTATATTCATATATAAATAGATATGCCAATATGCATAACAATATATAAATATAAATTATATGATTTTCTTTTTAATTATCATATCATTACATACTCGTATAATCAGATCTAGTAAGATATGACATATATCTTATCATATAAAATTATATATAACACTATAAAAAATTGTATATGTCTCATACAGAACCATGCTTTTGAAGAATCAAATTACATATGCTGTATATTGAGATATATTTGAGGTGTAATAATATATGATGCCATATCAAAACTATTTTTGAATATGGCATGAGATATAATTATATATGATTCAATTTATGGTCTCAGGCCAAAAATATTTTTGATGTGGTTTATGGTATAATATAATTATACATGGTATAATATTTTTCCAACAAATTTGGGAGTTAAAATAACTGACAATATCATTTAAAAGAAATGATGTTTCATTTAAAAACCGGTCTACTTAATTTTCATTTAAATTAAATGCCATTTGTTATTTATTTTCAAATGTTGATTAATCAACTGACACATTCGTAAGAAACAAATGATATAATTAGTTAAAATAAATGTAAAAATTTTACCTATGTAAAATGTTTTTTTTTTTCATTTATTTGAAATTGTTTCCGTTTTTGTATTTTTTTTCGTACAATACAAAATGTATGTATGCATATGTAGCTATAGACACTTTTTGTGTGAATGTATTTGTGTATGTATGTGTGCTTATGAAGTTCTTGTAATTTGTATTGAAAAATGTTGAACAGGGTGGCGCAAAAATAACCTTCTGATGTTTTTTGGCTGTAATTTAAAAAAAAAAAAAAATGAAAAACTTTGATTCTTCTTGTGGATTATTTTTATTTGGTCTTTTAATTTTTTTTACATCAAGTCGAGAATATGATGTCATGTAAATAGCCGCCGCCACAGTTGATTGTCATTTGAGCCCTTTTTATGGCATTTTCCATCACTTTGGCCAAAACTTCCGGCGATAGGTCCTCACATTCTTGACGGATATTGTCTTTAAGAGCTGCAAGAGTCTGAGGCTTGTTGACATAAACCCGCGACTTAAAAAAGCCCCATAAAAAGAAGTCTGGAGCGGTCAAATCAGGCGATCTTGCTGGCCAGTGCAAATCGCCAAAACGGGAGATTAGGCGCCCGGGAAATGCATCCTTCAGCATATCGGTTGTGGCACGTTCAGTGTGTGGCGTTGCACCGTCCTTTTGGAACCACATGTTTTCCAATCCCAATTCATTAAGTTGCGGCAAAAAGAACTCGTTGATCATTGCTCTGTAGCGCTTACCATTTACAGTAACCGTTTGGCCCGCGACGTCTTCGAAGAAAAAAGGTCCGATGACTCCTCCAGCGAAAACAGCACACCATACAGTGACTTTGAGCGGGTGTAATGGCTCTTCGTGGGTTACACGCGGATTTTCAGTGCCCCAGAAGCGTAAATTTTGTTTATTTACGTACCTGCTAAGATGGAAATGGGCCTCATCACTCATGATTATTTTTGATGAAAAATCATCTTCATTATTGCTCAAATAAATAGTCACAAATATTCCGCGTTCTGGAGCAGTGTAGCGTAACATTGTTTATTAACGTGTATTTCGCATGTGTTTACTACACAAATGTCAAAACAGAACTGATATTAGGGGCCAATCGCAAAATTTATAGCAATTTTTTGAATATTTTTTTTTGAAACAGACAGCAAACAAAATTTAAATTTTTAATAACTGTTACGGACACAAATAAACCACAAGTTTCCGTTTTGTGGTTAAATTTTTATTAAATTTCAAACAAATGAAAAAAATAAATGAAACTGAAAAAAATTGTTAATGATAGTATATTATTTCGAATAAATGTATAAAAAAGTTAATATAGATATTTCTTTGAGAAATAAATGTATGTTCCTTTATTTTTAAATGGAACGAAAAACTTGTTTATTAAACTACAAACAGTTAACTACATAATATTCCGAGTGAATGATTCCATTTATAAAAAAAATTACATAATATAATTAGATAAACTCTATGTGGTTCTATGCCAATGTTATCGAATCAAAGACAGGTAGATAAATAATAATTTTTTCAATATACCTATAAATTTTTCCCAATTTTTTAAAATTTGCGAATATATAATTATTATTATATATAAGTCCCGATATAGGTAGGTAAGTTGGTATCGATATATCTATAACACAATTTCACGAACAATGTAGTATTATAAAGCCAGCTATTATGTAAAGCAGTGTGTGTACAAGTAAGTTAAGTGGTGACTTCAACTGTGGCAAACTGTGTTAAAATTTTTCCGAAGGCATTTGTTTTTTTAAAGACTCAATTTTTATTATTTTTCATTTTTTTATAAACTAGATAATACAATTTGATCTGCAAATTTTTGATATATTGCTGGATCTAATTTGATCTGCCATTTTTCGGATCAAATAAGATCAATTAGATATAACAGCAAATATTAAAGAATATCAAACTGGATATGAGTTAATATTCCTTTTAGAACTGGCTCTTAAGTACCCCAGCAAAAATAAATAGAAGTGATGCTTAAGGAATCAATTTTTTATTGATTCCAAAGTATCATTTAGTTCTGATTTTCCCCATCTAAAGGAGTTCTTTTTCACATTTTGCAAAAATGTGATTTTGAATGAAATTTTGCTCTTGTCAAAGCTATGACGGGTAACTTATTTTAAAAAACAATAAAATTTAAAAGTTAACCACAGATATTTTCATATAAATTTGATATTCATAACTATGGTTAAGTACTAAACTTTGGTTATTTCAAAACACGTTATCAGGCTTAAGTGATTTGTATCAATTTTTAACTTTGAATTTCAAATAAAGTAACAACAGTTAAACTTAAACATTATATGGGAAACAACAACAAATGAGTCAGTCAAATTAACTGGTATAGTTAACGGAACATTGGGAAATTGATTACTGAATGTCCTGTTTAATTTAAAAATTTATTTGGGAATATCAAAAGATCTCATTTTCACTAAACCATAAGAACTGCTTTAGATGCAATGAAAAAGAATCATAAAAGAAAATTTCCACCCTACGACACCCCTATGTCAAAATCATTGATTCCGATAAAAATTTTCACAACACCGGAATAAAATCACTGCTTTTTTTCTATTCTTTTGCCACTTTTTTTTTGCTGGGACCCTGTGTGATGCAACTTATGCTAATGCCTTATAAGGAATTCTGCAACCTGTTCTTTGAATTTTTACTTTTTACTGGGATCATTCTTTCATACTAAAGGACGAAAACATAACATACCAAGATACACGACATTCCGTATTATGAAATATTCCAACAGGGTTTGAAAAAGCATAATTTTAAATCTTTAAATAAACAGTAAAATATATATTTTTATTATAATAACTGTAATAAAATATTCTCTTTACAATCATAATCATTGAATATTCTCTTATAACACTCCTTCGAAATGATTTTCTGTCAGAATAAACCATGACCATACATAACATTTTCTGTATAATACCGAATTTATAATAACGTTTTTTTATTTCGAAATTCTCTATAAGTGGTCGGCATTTATGTCGAATTTAAAAACGAATACATAATTTTTAACTCTTCGAATTTAGTTACATAGTTTTCTTCGAATATGTTTATAACGAAATAAAGAAGAAGATGAAAATAATACGAAGTTCTTTGGTGGAATACTCTTGTTAGCCGCTCGTGTATATCATATGTTGTTGTTTTAAACATTTTCTATTACTACGCTTAATATATTTTTCGTAAAATGTTTTAAATTAGTTGTAGTTTTATCAGTAGATGTATTACGAACGTTGTTTTAAACGGTACGTGTTGTGTAATTTTGTACGTATGTGAAATATTACTGTTGTTTTGCTTTGTTATTTTTTTCTATCTCTTACAAAAAAAGCAAATATTTTATAAAATCGAAATCAAAAATAAATGAATTTTTGTGTTGAAAAAGAAAAATAATCAAATAAAATATTATAAAGCTAAAGCTTTAGTGGTGAAAAAAAAAGAAAATATATACAAGAAATTGCTTATAATGATAATATACTAAATTAATTAAAAAAAATAAAAATAATAGTTAATACAGAATTAAATCAGTGTTTTAAAAATAATTTTAAGTTTTCTTCTTAAATTTGCTGGTAGTAAACAAGAAAGTGATTTTCTGTATTATTCCCCCTAAAGAAAAACAAGTAAATATTCTCATATTTTTTAAAGAAACTGCTTATTGTTGTATGAAAAGTGTAGTATAACTCTTTTTTTTTTTTAGCTTAAAATGTTTTTATGAACTTTTGTGCTGAATATGTGGTTTTCTTTTCTTATGACTGCCTCTAATAAAATTTTTCTTACGTAGAAATTTACAAATGTTTTTTCTTTATTTTACTCAACCCAATAGTTGGTTATATGTAACCTATATTATTTTTGTTTTTGTGTTTCCCTTCCTGTTTGGATACGTGTATGGCCCCCCCCAAAAAAGGTACTTGTATACATCATCATCTTTGTCATCATCTTCAAACAGTTTTTTCTTTGTTCATTCTGCCATCCACTTCCCCATTCACTATTAAATAATGTCTAGTAGTTTCCAGTTGGATGGATGACTGTTTGACTATTTGGTTGGGAGTCTGTCATAAAACTTATAAACATTTGTTATAATTATAATACACTCAAAATAATTTGGCTGAAAAAAGCCATAAGGAAAATCTGTTAGTTTATTTCGGTATAAAATAAAATTTGTTAAAATATACAAGTTTTTGATTAAAAAATTTTAACTAAGATTCAATGAAAACCTTAAAAAAACTATAGTTTTATTTTTAGTAAGAATTTATTCAAATTAATGGGTTTTAAAATGTGATCCTTATTCATATATAATTTTACGCAACATATTTATACATTTCTAAAATTAACCAAATAATTTGTTAAATTAGTTTTAAATAATTTTGAAAATTTATAGTTAAAATTTTATGCAAAAAGTAGGTTTTTTAATTTTTTTTTACCAGATTTTTTTTTTTTTTTAATTTGGTAGAGTTAAACTTAAATCCCTCTTTACTAACTTAATATTTTAAGTGTAGTTTGTATGTTGTTTTTTCTGTGCTTTTTACAATATTTTGTGACAGTTTCGCCGCCTTTAACTTTTTTCTCACGGTCTCAAGGCTCTTTATATTTGATTTATTTTTTTTTTTCATTTTTTTTTTGCAAATTATCTCCTGAAACTGGAATTCAGTCTTTTTATGAGTTGTAATAAAATTTTTAATATATAGAGAGATACTAATTTAGGTTAAAGGTAATAAGTCGGCATAAGTACAATTAGTAAGGGAAAGTGGTGTACCAACGGGTGCACCTTAAAACATCGAGTTTTTTTTGCATATTTTTGTATTTTTTTTAATAAAAATTTTCTTCAAGGAAGTGGTTAATTTAGCAATGGACTCTTTGTAACCATAAACTTGGCTATTGTTTTATATAACTGCTAGTAATGAAAAATATAACAATCCAAAGAACAGGTTGGAGAACAACTTAAATGACATAAGCAAATGTTATCATTTATGTTTTACAGCCGGTTCTTTTTATATGGAGCTTGTGCTATTAGCAAAAGGTTCATTTCATCCTATCTAGAACAGGTTGCTTTAGAACTGGTTCTGAAACTAGTTATATAACTGGTCATGGGTCAGTGAAACCTTACATTTTGACTCCCGGGAATCTGTTCCATGGAACGGTGGTAAAAGGAATACAGATTTTTGTTGGCTTTCTGTCCGTCTGTTTGTCTGTCTGTCGAAATGGCGATTACCACACAGAGACACAAGATATCCACCCCAGCAGTTGGACATTGAAAATTGGCAATATCGGTCAAACGGTTAAAAAGTTTTAAGTGAAAATGTGAAGTACCTCTCAATTTTCCATACAAATTGCTGTATTTTAGTAAAATTTCATAGAAGCGACTGGTACATAATATATTTTCTCATATTTTTCCAACAGTCGCTTAGCAGTAAATATTTTGTATTCAGTTCAAATATTGTCACCTCAAAAACTTTTTTCACCACAAAATTTGTTTTTTACCACAAAAATTTTTTTTCACCTCAAAAAATTTTTTTCACCTCAAAATTTTTTTCCACCAAAAAATGTGTTTCCACATCCAAAAAAGTTTTTAACCCCAAAACATTTTTTCATCCATAATTTTACTTCAAAAGTTCTTTACATTATTTGTATCAAACCCAGTAGTGAATATTTTTTAGGATATTGGTGGAGGGTATTCAAAGATTTGGCACAGTCGAATTTAAGCTTTTTTTTTGTTTCATTTTTAAACACTCCTTTGAACTCATTTAACATAAGATAATGCAAGTCTATTATTTTTAAAAGTTTTTATTGAAACTTTTGGAGTATATTCTGAAAAGCACAAATTTAATTTTGTTTTTGCTTGAGTACAAACCTCCCTTAAAACAATTACACTCACAACAGATTTCCCGTTATTTAAAAAGTAATACATACAGCTTGTAAAATATCGAAATATAGGTTTGAGACCCTATAAATTACATGCGAGTAATATACTCCTTATCTGATTTTAAGTCGATTTAGCAATGTCCGTCGGTATTTATGCCCGTCTGTCTGTTTAAATAATGATCACGGAGTGAAGACGCAAGCTCAGTTTTACCTAGACTAATGTACATCCTTTCGAGTAGTTTGGTATTGAAAGTGAGCAAAATCGGTCCAGGAGCTAAAAAGTTATGAGTAAAAACGTGAAGGTAACTCTAAATTTTCATTGTAGCGACTGGTAAATAATAAACATATTTTCTCATATTTTTTCACCAGTCACTTAGAAATTAATAATATTTTATATTTACTTCAAAAATTTTCACCACTAAAATTTTTTTTCACCACTAAAATTTTTTTCACCACAAATTTTTTTTCACTTCAATAATTTATTTCCACCACAAAAATTGTTTTCACCTCCATAATTTCACTTATAATTTTTTTCACATTATTTGCATCAAAACAAAGGACAGTGATGAAAAAGTTTGCACTAAGTTCTTTTTAAACTATTAGAACCTTAAAAGTGCTTCTCTGTTAACCTTTTTATTATTTTTTTTTGTATATGACAACTTTAGTGATCTAGTTTCTTTTCAAGGCTGTTTAATAGAAAATTATTTTGATAAAATTTGATAAAAATCATACGAAAGTTAAAACCTCAAATGTGCTGTTATTAATTTCTATAATTTCTATAATATGGTTGATTTCGTATATATTTTGGGAGATGCAGGGAAATCAATGGGAATATGTGCCTTGCTTTTATTTCAAAATTGTAGCAAGACAAAAAGTTTGAATTTGTTCGATATGTACTTAGCTGAAAAATACAATATATTTTTATTTTTTATTGTTTCGGTTTTTTTTAGTGACCTTTTTTTGCTTTGCTGAAAGCTTTGTAATTTTTTTAAAATCGGTCCCTAAGTATGTAAGGTATACGTGTGTGGAGTTAACATTTTGTCTGAAAGTGCTCACAGGATTAAATAAAAATGGTAAGAAACAACATATAACACATCGAGTGAATAGTCCATATGTTGACACATATGTGGCGCCACTAATAAAAAATCCATATGATTTTTTGGATATCTGTCACAATTTAATGATAATTCGTTGATTAGTGAACAAGTTATAGCTGTTTAAGTGACGCTACTTTCGCGATTTTGAAAACAATGGATTCAAATCATTTTCGTTTGTTGATTTGTCATTGCTTTTTACAATGGGGAAAAAGACCGTTCAAGCCAAAGCATGGCTTGTTAAGTGTTATTCTATCGAGCCAAATGGTAGAAAAGAGATTTGCTGACTTAAAACGTGGTCGTATAAACATCGATAGCGCCGAACGCTCGGGTCGCCGTAAAGAGGTGGTGGTACCCGATAACATCAAACAAGTTCACAAAATCGTTTTAAAAGACCGTAAAGTGAAGTTGAAGATGAAAGCTGATACCTTAAAGATATCTAAGGAATGTTTCGGCTTTATTTTGATGAATATTTGTCAATGTGAAAGCTGTTTTCGAAATGGGTGTCGCGTCTGCTCACAGTGCACCAAAAACAACAATGTGTCGATGATTCGAAATGATGGCAAAATTTAACGAATTTTATTTTTAAATTATTTTAATTCAAATTACAAGAAATTTTTCACATATTAATACATACAAATATAGAAAATATAAAAAATGAACCTATATGTGCTTTCAGTTAAATATTGTAGATTATATTAAACGACTTGCGATTATTTCTAATTCATTTATCGATTATTTAAACAATGATTAAAAATAAATAACAAACTGGGTTGAATATAGTGCAAAATCAGCAGTCCTAATTTTAATTGTACTCTTAACTGATGTAATATATATTTTATATTGTTTTTGATGAAATAATATTGGAAGTATCATAAAGTAATTTGTTGCAAATATAACCAAAATTCATTAATAATTCTTGAATATTAAGAATAACATTGACATTTTCGTTCATAACTTTTTAAACTCCTCAGGAGGATAACAATGAGGATAAAAACGAGCAGCCCAGCTTTAGTCTGCGCGCGATTATCGTCATTTCAACGAAATGCCAGATCGGCTTAGAATTAAAATTTTTATAAAAATCGAAAAATTTATTATAAATTGAATATGTATGAAATCGAAAATTTTATAAAAAAAATCCAAATATTTTATTAAATTGAAATTTTTATAGAAATTAGGGGGTTTTTTTTAATCTGCAAATATCATAAAAACTTACAAATTTTGATAAAATTCGAATCGTTATATATTCACCCTTATTCTAGTTCTCGTCATCGACACAAATCAATGTCGTCTTGGGATTTTTTTTTGAAATTGGTATTCCCGTTGTCGTTATCGAAAATAATTGATAACTGTCGACAAGTATTTGGTATTCTGTAAGAAAATGTGACGACGATATTGTCTTGAAACGACTCTGATTTTGTCGACACAATTTTTAGTAACGACTTGAGGAAAAGTAATGAGTGAACAAAAAAAAAAAAGGAAGAAATATCAAATTTTGAAATGCACTTGGCCCACCAAGAATAATGTGAGAGGGATGGCAGAAGGTAAAGAAAGCATGATCATATAAAGTGCATTATAAAAATATAACAAAATTTATTTATAGGTTTGGCGAGACTTAAAATTTAAAGTTAAAAAGAAAATGTTAGCCAACAAAGTCGAGTGTAATGCTACAGGTGGCGGAAGATTCAAGTAATTTATATTGAGCCCGCTGGAGGAAGCTGTGGCAAATCTTCTACAGTTTCAGAAACTGCTGAACCCTAAGTTAAAGTCGTTTCCAACAGTGAGCTGGTACGACCCCTGGGCTAAAAATCTTAATGTAGCTGCCAACTTTATTGTTTAGGAAATAAATGTGGACTTGATTCCGGTTTTCAAATTAGGTGCTGTTGTTTCCAGCACATCTTTGAAGGCTGTTTTATTCAGCCGAAAGTAACTTTCAAACCTTTTAAAAAAATTAGAAGATTAACATTCTTTAAAGTAACAGACTTTGATTTTGCTACTCACTTGTTATCCGGCAGATTAGAGATATTGGATTTCTGTATGAGAAGTCTTCTTTCCAATACTAGATTTTCTTTATTTTCTTCATCACTGGTATCAGAATTTAAATTACACATTAAAAACATTTTTTCGCAAAAATAATAAACAAAATAAATCTGCCGACTCAATTTTTAGAGATGTGTTTTTGTTTAAATCGATAAACTGTCGACGTCGTTACAATACTGTTTTAGAATACCAATTTGGTATCGAAGTGATGTCGACGTCGAAGCAAAGTGATGTTGACTCAAAAACGACGACGACATTGATAACGACAACTAGAATAAGGGTGATTATAATCGACGAATTTTATTACAATCGATAAATTTTATAAAAATCCATGAAGTTTTTAAAAATCCATAAAATTTTATAAAAATTGTTAAATACCCAGCAAAACTTTGGTAATGGGTGCGATATTCTCATGCGTTACCTTGTAATAATTGCTCGTTACCTTTTTCATTATTTGCAAGCATAAAGTAATAAGTTACTGATTATTGATTACGTAATGTATGATTTATAAATGTAAAGTTATTATTGAAATATTTTTAAAAATCTATTTTTAGATACATTACTTTGTGTTTTTTTGTAAGCAAAAGGGTAATGTATGTTTGCTTTGATAACATTAGTGAAAAAACGAAGCGCAAGAATTCATTTAAGTATAAAGCAATCAAATACTATATGCGTCGATATCTCAGTGTGTAGAGTTCTTGGCTGGCAACCAGATTTCCCTGGTTCGATTTCCATCTTGACCACATTATTTTTAATTACAAATATTTTAATAAAATATTTGTAATAATTTTTTTTTAATAAAAATTCCTCTTGTTTAAAAATCTATTTTTAGACACATTACTTTTTGCATTCTCGTAACCATATAAGTAACCCTTTACATTATCACCTCTAAAGTAATGGGTAAATACATTACTTTGAGGCTCATCGCCTGTAAAATTCATCAATGAAGTAAGATGTAAAGTAATCAATCGGCCCCTATGGCTATACATTACTTTAACCATTATTTGGTAATGTGTGGGTTGGCTGGGTATTATAAAAGTCGATAAATTTTGTAAAAAACGAAAAAATTGGCAAAACTGAAATAAATATTTTTAAAATTAATGAAATAATAATACATATATGAAAAAGTTCTTGTTTTTTGCCCCATTAATGGCGTATTTCCGTTGCTGGTAGGAGTAATAAGTTGAAATTTTGCAAAAGCAATCTACACACAATTTTGACTAAAGATTGAGTTGTAGAGCAAAAGTATTCTTTTCAATTCAGAATTATACATAAATTCCATGGTCTTTTGCAGTCATATGTTTGCCTTTTTTATGATGTTAACTTTTTTTTGAAAATCATTTAGACGTAATTCTAACTTAGAACTGTGACATTTATCTAAAATTGTAGATTAAAAATGATCCGAAATTGGTTTCTGTATTCCCAAAGTCCTTCACTTTTCCAACAGTTTTTAAAATTCATCATTAGGTTTATCTAGTAGAATTTTTTTATATTTGTCTTTAAAAATAAAAACGAACCATTATATTATTAACTACAATTTATTTAATTTTTTCCAAATACTACATATAAGCGTTTTAACATCTTTTCAGCTGGCGTATATTTAATATTAAATATCAATAATATTATTACTCATACGTGTGTGTTTTATTAAAGTCACTTCAACCTTGAGACAAAATGTTTGGGAGCGCTCGATGCATAATTTTCATGTATCAAAAAATGCATGCGGGGAAAGTGTCCTATTTTTGAGAAAGTCAATCTTATTTTAATGGTACAAAAATGTTTAAAACTTACATTCGGTTGGGAAAGTTAGACCAGAACAAAAATTGACAAAAATTTGATGTGTGAGAAAAATTGTCTCTTATATCTTATATCTTTTATCTTTAAACAGATAGTGTTGATTTCTGTTATTTAAAATCTAAAAACTAGTTCATAAGCACTCTTTAATGTGACCTATTAAAAGTGATTTTGAAATAGTAAAAGTTTATTTAATTATATCCAAAAATTTTATACTTTCCTTAATGCAATAAAAACTACCATTTTTTTTATTGTATTCATAAATAAAATCTAAACAAAAAAATTAAATCATTCCAAAGTGTCATCTAAATAAAGACATTAAATAAATGATTCGTACCACTAAATACATATAAGTTGACTTAATATATATTTTTTGGTGCTCAAACTCGAACTTGTAAGCAATGAATGCATTGCAGTTTTTATTTCTATATTTCCCTTTTTGCGAGCAAATAAATTGTAAAGCATTTTTTTATTACACACTTGATAATTTTAGCAATAACTCATGAAGCTAATCACCACATAAATAATTGTAAACTTAGGAGAAAAAGACGTTAAAAGAATCAAACGGGGTACAAAATCACAGTCCATACGTATGTACGAGTATATATATATAGAGTGCAGTAGCACCATCATCATCATTATTATCATCATAATCATTAACTACAGACCGACCGACCAAACCAAACATGTTTTTATTGTATAAAAAATAGTGTATGTACATATTGGTATAGAAAAAAAATTTAAGTTAGTAAAAAAGACAAACTTAAAAAAGAAGAACAAAAAAAAAATCTTCAAGTATAATATGAATTCTATATATGTTATGTTGCTTTTCTCGAAAAAAATGCCCATAAAAATTGTTTAATAAAAATATATAAGAAATAATGTCCAAACATATTTGAGAGTAAATATTTTTGTGTTGCTGTTACAGCACAAGATTAAAGTCATTATAAAGCTTAACAAAATAAATAAAAAAAAAAAATAATTAAAAGTACACACATATGTTAGAATAGATTCATTGTAATTGTGATGTGTTGCCAACCGAATTTTGGTAGTTACATTGATACCGGCATTTTCAAGCCTTTGGTTCAACCGAAATGGTTTAGTTAACCTGTTCGAATTTAATTTTCAGTTGATCCAACTGAATGTTTTAGAAATTTGAATTTCCAATAAACTTTAAAATATACACAAAACTTAAGACGATTTTTTAAAATACCTCACATTCTATAACATTTTTTATAGAATGAATTTGATAGAATTTGATTTTTTTCATGGAAAAAAAAGCGTCACAATGTTAATCTTTTTAGCTCTTTTGTACATTCCCTTATTAAAAATCTTTTAGAAAAGCCTTAATTATTAAGAATTTAACTTCCGAATTGGATATTTTTCCATGAGGAAAACGTTTTGTAAAACATTTTCAAACAAAGAATAAACATAGATTCGGAGTACTACGAGTTATTCTATAGAAAATGGCCGCAGAATTTGAGATTTTTCTACACGGAAAAAATATCAGAGAATTTGAGTGTTTTTCTAAAAGAAGTGGTCCACAAAACATAAGGTTTTTACATGGACAAAAGTATTTAGAAGCGAAAGCTTTATGGTTGTTTTTCTATGAAATAAATTTTTTCATAACACTGTACAACAAAATCAAACCTTTTCCAAAATAACAAGGTTCCTACGCCACATTCTGATAGAGGGCAAGAAAAGAATACGTGTATCGGCGTTTTGAAAGTTTACCTCTGAGTTTTATTTTAGGAGTGTTAAAGTTTCCTTACTTTTACACATTCTTATGGTTAATCGGCATAAGAAACCATGTGTATAAAATGTGTTTAGCAGATTTATGTAAAAAATTACGAGAAACATTTTTATGGAATATAATAACCCTCTAACTCCTCAATGTTTTAGTCATTTTTGTCCCTTTCTTATCCCTTATGCAAAAATTTTGAGAAACATTTTTGTGAAACACTTTAACCCTCTAACTCCTTAATGTATGGGTAATTTTTGTCCCTTTCGATAAAAAGGTGGGAATTCCCTTAAAATGGGATATAAAAGGTTAAAATGTTCCACAAAAATATTTTTTTTACTAAAAGTCTCTGAATACTCAAGTTCAACTTGAGCGCAAGAAATATGTTAAAACTTAATATGCGTTGAAGGGTTAATTTCGTACTTATCACAATTGGCGTTAAGCACTAAACTTTGGTTATTTCAGATAAGCTAGCTGGCCTTAATGGGTTAAATGAGAATATAAAATGTTGGACTTTAATATTTGGATTCCCCTATGCAATCTCTATATATAAAGGAATAACGTTACCTGCTCACTAACTCACTCACTCACTCACTCACTCACTCATTTAACATCGCCCAGCCCAAACCGCAAGAGGTAGGATGCTAAAATTTGGAATGTAGGTTACCCCTGCGGCGTAGACATTTGATAATACGAAGTTCTTGGAAATTCCTTCCGGGTAGAGTAAAACAGAAACAGAACTCCCCTTTCGCGGCCTGCACAAACCCCTATAGTTAGAAACCTGAAATTTGGAATATGCTTTTCTTGCTGTATCTGCTAACTCATCGATGAAGTCCCCCCCTTATCAGCCTGCACAAACCGTTGCACCTAGCGAGTTGAAATTTAGTATGTAGATAACAGGGAATATGTAATTTTTGGAAAATCCAACGGGAAGGGATAGAAAAGGGAAAATTTATCGACTTTGACATCCTGCCAAACCGCTGGAGCTGGGAAGTTGAAATTTGGTGCATAGGTTCCTCCTCCGGTGTAGACATTCACCTAGGTCGGATTTTTGGAAATATTGCGGGGTGGACAAAAAGGTGAACAGTCTCACCCCTTAAGGGCTACCCACACCGATTTAGCTAGAAATCTGAAATTTTAAATATATGTTAACTGAAGTGTGTGCTAACTCATTGATCAGCTACATTTTAGAATTTTAGCCAGGTACACGGTAAAAATAGGGTTCACAAGGAAAAAATCTGAAATTTTAAATATGTATCTGGTGAAAATTGGGTAATTATCTGGGAACTCCGTATATTCCCGGGCGTTAGCCCGAGCAATGCCGGGCTTTAGCCTGGCAACTACTTTCTACGCTAACAACGTAGCGCGCTTGCCCACTAATGAATACATAAAAATGTAAATGAAGAGAGAAATTCTCTTGAGGATCGATTTTTTTCTCTAGGTTTAAATCCCTCCGACTTTATATTTGATTTTAGTAAATATTTCGCAGGGGATTTTTTAAAAAAAAGCTTTGCAATTAATTTTGGTAACATTTTTTCTTAATGTCTAAATTGTGACTAAGTACAGTATTGTAAATAAGTTATTTGTAGATTTCTTTGTTTTACTTTTTAAACCACATTTTAAAAAATTTCGAATTATAAGGATTTCGAAATATCATTTTCTAGTGAATATTATGAATAGTTTGGTGTTATATCAACCTTTGAAAAATCATTAAAAAATATTGGTGTATTTTTGATTACTCGTATAAAATAATTCAAATTATACGTTATTCGAAATTTGGATATTTTAAATTATTCGAATAACACAGTGTAACATGAAAAAAATACAGGGTTATAATGCTGGAAGAAGACAAAAAAATATACGTGTCTCGGCGTTTTACAAAATCACACCGGAATTTTAAAGTTTTCCCCTTTGGCCTAAGGCCTTTAAATCTGAGGTGTTAGATTTGTTCAGCAAATTTGTAGAAAATATTGACGAAAATATTTTTGTGGAACATATTAACCCTCCAACTCCCTCACAATACGGTAATTTTTGGCTCCATTCTAACAAATTGTAAAAGGAGAGCGCGGAAATTAAATGTTTTACAAAAATGTTGGCTATAAATTCTGCAACATATATCGGAACACACCAAAGACCAAAACATAACACAAACACCAAAAACCATCAAAATTCATTAGATTTCTAGTCAGATTTTGGGATGACCTACAAATTATGAGTCAGATTTGAATGATTACAAATCTGATAAAGAATCTTAAATTTTTGTTGTTTTCATATAAACATTTCAATATTTAATTTACTTTTAACTTAGTAATGATTACAACCGATACTGTATTCTTATAACTTCTACACATATCAGTTAATATATATGTACACGTCTGTGTATGTACTCTATGGTGCTTAACGATTGTAACTAAAATCCAACGCAACACAAACAATATTGTCGCATTAGTTTTATATTTGTTGGCAACTTTGTATAAAAATCTTAGCCAAGTTTTTTATATTTTTTTTTTTGTTAAAAATGTATGCTTGTGTGCACACACAAACAAACACATATGTTTAGCAATATATAAATTTGTTTATGGGCATTTTTCATGAAATTTATTAAGAGAGATGTATGTTTTTAATTATCCTGTTATTGTTAAGGCTTGAATTGTTGTAATATGTTTCATCAAGATGGAATGTTTTAATTTATAATATTTTTTTTGTGGAAAATTTTCAACACTTTCTGCGAAGTTTACATGTAGTTCTTGTAGTTATGGTACATTGGACGTATGAGTTATTTTATTTTAACATTAAATATTTGTTTGTTACTCATACGCTAAGGTTACATTTTTTATAAATATATGTATTAGTTACATTGTTAAAAATTTTAAATAAAATGGTATACAGTCGACATCCAATTCACACCAAAATTCCATTACAAAAAAAAAGCGCCAGATTCTGAGACAATTTTCCTTGGGGCATCTATATAAATTTTGCAATATTTTTTACATTTGTAAATCCACTAAATTTTTGCTTTTTTTTCTGTGAAAACATTTTAATTCTTACTCTTTAATGCAAAAGGCTATTTCCTTTGAAAAACACCTACACAATCTGGAGCTAGTTGCTAAAGAGGAACCTATTGATACTGAGGATTATTTTCCCAAAAAAATTTCTCAGAAGTTAAGGACATTTTCTTGAAGAGAACCCTCAAATTAAGGAGACTTTTTTCTAGAATTATGAGCACCTTTCCACAGAAAAAACTTCAGAATCTGGATACTCTTTCCTTTAGAAAAACCCTCAAAAACAGAGTATAGAAAAGCTCTTAGGTTTTGAGTACGTTTACGTTGTAAAATCCTCAGATAATCAGGAATTTATCATTAGAAATATCCTCAGATTCTAATGATTTTTAGTTATAGGAAAATTTTTAAATTAGGAGGAGTTTTTTATAAAAAAAACTCCTAAAAAAAGACCATTAGATTCTGGATAATTTAATAACTGGAGACTCTAATAAAAACCCTAAAAATGCAAATTCTTCAGAAGAATTCTTGTGGAAAATTACTTAGTTTCTAATTTTTTAAGGACTTTTCTTATGGAAAATTCTTATATTAAATAGAATTTGCTTATGGAATTACCCTTGGATTCTGATGACTTCTCCAATATAAAAACACTCCGAAAAAATCCTCAAAATCTTACTATCCTTCTTGAGGACTTTTTGCTTAAGGCTTTTTTTTTACAGAAAAAGTCCTTATAATCGAAAAAAGTTTACAGAATCTGAAGATTATTTTTTTTTTGATAATAGTCCTCAGAATCTGAGAGAAAAAATTTTTCATGATCTGAGGTTTTTTTATAGAAAAAAATTTTTCCTAATCTTTATTTTTAGGAAAAAGTCCTTAAAGTCTGATATTTGTTTTAGTTCTCTGAATCTAAAGTTTCATTTAGACCTCAAAGTTTAATTTTTTTAATAATTTTATTTGGGTGATTTTTAATTCTATTTTTTTTTTGTCAATTTTGTTTTTTGTTTATCTTCAGAATGTGGCACACAGTCTCTCACACCATAAAATAACTTTACATTAATCCAATTAAAGTTTTCATTTTTAAATTATTTATTTTAATTTAAATGTAAATCAAATTTTAATATAATAGAAACCACAAAAATAAATTTGTAATACACAATTATAAATTTTTGTCAAATTTTAGTTTTAAAAATTTGGCAGTGAACATAACAAAACTATCAAATAACATAGTTGGTAATAGACACATACATTAATAATGGAAGAATGTATAAATTTAAATTTAGATTTACATACATATTATTAAATATTTGTTTATTAAATAAACTAACGGGTTTTTTTTTGCAAATAAAATTAATTCCCTTTTGTAATTAGTAGCAAACACGAGTCATTGAAGAAATGTAGACCAAAATAACCACAAAACAATTATAAACTTAATAAACGTGTTTTCATTTTGTTATATAACTGCTGTATTTAAATGTTATTTTATATATATATTGTATTATTTGCTTTAAAACTGAAAAGCCACAAAAAAACATTTGCACTTCAAGTAATGCAAAAAAAAAGAACAAAAAATTTGTAGTGTACTCGAAATCAACAGTCTATTGAAATATTTGACCACAAAAAAAAACTGTTATGAATAAACTTAGCTTTCGATTAACGGCTAAGCATGAGTAAATATTTTTAGTTTTTAAATTTTCATTCACACTTTACTCAACGTATATCCGCCATTAAAGTTACTGGTGTTTTTGATATAATCAATTGTTTTGCATTTTACTGTTATTGTTGAAAAATAAAATACAATTTGTTGCATATAAATGAGTACAAATTATAATATAAAAATTTGTTGTATAAAATTCTGATTGATTTATTTTTCTTTTTGTTGTTAAAGGAAAAACTTTTTTGTATTTTTGAAATATTGCCCCCAATTGAAATAAATGCAAAAAAAAAACATTTAAAGCAAAAATACCGCTGTAAAAATAATAATAATAACCCTACACCAATTTGTGGAGCACCATCATGTTCCTCTCTTAAAGAAAAACATAAAAATATTTGCAATGAATTAATTAAATTTAAAATATTGTTTGATGCGATTTTATTTACAGTTAAAAAGTATTGGAAAGGAAATATTTAAATATACAGCAACACTAACAAGGATAGTATTACCAGGCGAACTAGCAGATCTTGATAAAGGTTGGATATATTGTATAGAAGTAAACTAAGAAACAGATTGATAAAAGTTGGATGTATATATCATATTTAGGATTTAAAAAAGGGGTCAAAAATGGACCCATTTTTTTTAGCGTTTGTATATTTGTTCTTAAACAACCGTAAGAAAAATTTTTGAGTGGCCTATCTGGTGGTGTATAAATCAGATGACTTTTATTTGAAAGAAAATTAGTAACAACTCTATGAAGCCTTTCGTACCAACTTTCTAGCTAAAAAAAACTATATCTTCTTAATGTCAGATGGTATATAGTTATTGCTCTATATATCATACTTGGACCAATTAAATGATGATTTCATTACCATTACATTGATAACAATTGTAATGAAATAAATTTCATTACCATTGTTTGAATTGATAATAATGATTTAAGGATCTGATTTCATTGATTAATGACAATGTTTTAGAATTTCATTACACTAATTAAAAGAAAACATTAGCATTATTAATCATCATTTTATGTGTTAATATTTATGTTAATGTCTATGTACACGGGTTAATATTTGTATATTTTATATTTGTTTTTTTATTATTTTTTGCATAAAGCTACTTTGATAATTTTTAAATCGTATACATATTTTTGTTAACAATTTTAAACATACTATGTTTTATGAGAAATTTAAAAAAAAAAAAATTAAAAACTAATTTCTCTATTAAATATTTTTATTTGTAAAAAAAGTTAAGATGTTGTTTTTTCCGGTTCAGAAAGTTTTACTGTGTTACGCAGCTTTATTTTGAATAAAATTTTCGTTCAATTTATCTAACGCAATTATTCAACAAATATTTAAATGTTTGTTCTATGAAAAATATTCACTTTTATCGGTGAAATTTTTTAGAGCTAATTACGAGGGCGGATATAAGTCCAAGACTTTTTGAATGAAACACAGTTTTTTTTTTGCAAAAAAAATATTAATATCTCCTTTTAGCGCAATACACTTAATCCAACGTTATTCCAATTTTTGTATCGCATCCAAAAAATAGGATTTTTTGAGGTCAATAAAATAGGCATTTGTTTGATCAGTAATTTCATCGCTGGAGCTAAATCTCTTTCCACCAAGCCATTACTTTAGGTTTGGAAATAGGAAATAGTCACTAGGGGCTAAGTTCAGAGAATATGGCGGATGAAGTAGCAATTCGTAGCCCAATTCATGGAATTTGGCTATTGAGACTACACACGTGTGCACCCGTGCATTATCTTGATAAGAAAAATTTTTTTTTTGGCCTTATGGGGCCGTTTTTTAAATCCTCGTTAAATCGGCCCAATATTCGCCGTTGTAATGGATTCATGTTTCATCCAATGTTACAAAACGCCGCAAAAACTCATTCAAAATGCGGTTAAACAACTCCAAACAATCCTTTGAAGTTGTCACACGATTACGTTTAAGAGCAAACGCGGCACCCATCTTGCAGACAGCTTTCTTAAATCCAACTGATCATTTAAAATCGAAACGACACTGCCATATGAAATGCCTATGGCATCAACAATCTCACGCACTTTTACTCTTCGATCGTATTGACCTCAATTGGCCGTCCAGCGTTATTTGCTCTTGTGCGACCACTACGAAAGTCAGTAAACCACTTTTTTTACCATTGAAATCGATGGTGCAGAGTCCCCATAGTATTTATCAAGCTTTTCCTTGGTTTGATTGACGGTTTTTTCGCAAAAAATAATGTTTAATGAGCACTCGAAATTCACTTTTTTCCATTTTTAAAAAAATCCATGAGGTTGCAAGTTTTGAATAGCTGTTAAACGCAAATTTGACAGTAGTCTACTAACAGGTGGTACTTGATGGAAGCAGTGTTGCATCTCATCTAACTACGAGGGAAGTTCATTTTCATTTATAACTGTAAATCTTGTAATTACCGAAATTTATTTATTGAGACCTAGTGTATGAACCAATATTCTAGTTTCCAATGTCTTGCCGCTTATACATATTGTGAATGAGCATCTTTGGAAGTTTGTGTCATTTAGTTGAAACGTAAACAACCTTACACAGTGTTGCCTCGGAAATGTTGAATTTCGTACCAGATAAAGTGTTATTGCTGGGGGTTCTTCTTTATAACATTAATACATAGGAAGAAAAGCCGAGGTTCATCGAATCTTAGTCGCTTTAAAAAGTGGTGATTTTTAGCTCGAAGACAAGCAACGGCCAGGTCAACCAAAAAAGTTTAAATACAAAGAATTGAAATCATATCTCTATGTGCACGAATGCCAAATGCTTTAGGAGTTATCAGATTCATTGGAAAAGGTTGAGTTGATAGCCAGCAAACGACTTAAAGCCATGAGAGTGATTCAAAAGACGAGGCCTTCTTCCGAGCTGGTATTTGAAAATTAACAGAAAAATAGAAAAAGTTGTGGTCAACAAGGGACAATATTTTGAATAATATATTTGTAAATATTTTTGCACAATAAATCCGTTAATTTCGAAAAAACTGTTATCAATTCAAGGTCCCAATACAAATTCCGATTTTATACATTATTGCATAAATATAAATTTCATAAATTGATATTTCATAAATTAATATTTCATAAATTAATATTCAGACATAGTTTAACAAAATTTATTTTAAAATTACAAATTGTTCATTTCACCAACTGGGCCAAAACCAGAGCGCTTTCTTTTGTCAGACCGTTGCTTTTTCTCTAGACTAAACTGTATTACATTTTCTTAGTCAAATTTCACACTTTTATATATTTCGGTTTCAGTTATACAATTTTTTTTGTTTAAAAATAACAATGCAGCTACAGCAAAGATTTTATTTTATAGTTGATCTTTTTAATACTTATAACTATGTATGAAAATGTATTTTAGTCTGGTTGGAGATCATAGAAATTTTTTTTTTTTTCAAATGAAAAAATTTGTTCATATTATTATTTAGTAAAACAAAAAAATATTAAGTAAATTTCGTCTAAACTCAATAATAAAAAAAATAGCTTTTTTATTTAATTTTTGATTTAAATAGAGATATTTACTATTAGCACTTTCAATGGCACGAAGAATGTTGATGAAGGACCAGAAGATTCATTCCATGTCTAATAACTTTTTGTGTGTTTTCTCCATAATGACTAAATAAAAATAAGAACAAATTTTTTCATTTGAAAAAAAAAAATTTTATATGATCTCAAACCAGACTAAAAATACATTTTCATATATAGTAATAAAAAATATATGTAAAAAAATTAAAAGCAAATTTTTTGTGTCTTGTTATATAATCTGAACCTAAGACTATCAGATATAAATATGCGACTTGAGCACTAAAAAAGCTATTAAACCATATTTTAAACTGTTTGATGGCCATTTAACACAACTTTTAGTCTGTAGTCAGACTAAAACGTCTCTGTGTTCATAAAACTTTGTGCTTTGTTATACGACGTTTAGTTTGGAGTATAATATCGGTTGGTTTATCATATTTTTTTTCTTAATTTTCGGGTTTTAAATAAAATATTTTTTTTTTTTCAATTTTAAAACACAGGGGACGTTTGTTGAAGATGAACAACAATAAAATCGTATGTTTCAACAAAACAAAAAATAAAAAAGAAACAAAATAGGAAAAAATGAAACTAAGTTTAAGAAAATGTTATTTCTTCATATAACATATATGTATGTATGTCAAGGTTGGTTACTGAAACGAATAACGGGTTTGGAATTTTTCTTCTTTTCGGTATCAGTAAAGATTGTTTTGGTAACAGTATGCCGTTATCAAAATAACTATACTCGTATACACCGGTATTATAAATTAAGCTCTCCATCTTTTACCACCTTTCATTTCTAATCTATCCCATTTCAAAAGAAAGCAACACACACATTAATTAATTAGAAAAAATTTCTAAGTGTTGCTACTAAAAAAAATAATAATAAAATAATGCGCATATTTTATATGAATTTATCCATATGACATTTTCATCTCTCATCTATTTCTTTTCCAAAAAAA
The DNA here is from genome assembly GCA_949748255.1 of Eustalomyia histrio. Classification (NCBI taxonomy): domain Eukaryota; kingdom Metazoa; phylum Arthropoda; class Insecta; order Diptera; family Anthomyiidae; genus Eustalomyia; species Eustalomyia histrio. Next base: position 58,815,232 of record OX456523.1, on the reverse strand, counting down.
TAATACATGAATTGAGGAGTCGCAGAACAAAACGTGCTTTTTTAATTATTTTAAAGAATTTTGAGAAATTTTTCATCCCCTTGTAAAACAGCATGAACCTGGAATTAGTAAGAAGTGTTTTGCTTCAAACGACAAGAAGTCCCCACAATAAATGTTATGTAAAGGGCTTTTAAATGTGAAAAAGCACGTTTTGTAAAAAAATATTGAAAAATAACGTTTTGTTAAAAAGAGAAAACTTTATGGTGTGCGAATTTTTGTTAATACTAATTTTTTAAAATATTACAATTCATCCTAAAATACACCTATTTGCTCGGTAAAAATTATAGACCAAAAAAACAACAAAAATATTTTTATAAGTAAATTTTGATATTTGATAAATTTTGAATTTTGAAGAACAACTATTAGTTTTTAAAAACAACTAAGTGACAATATTTATGAAAAAATACGTTTTGTTATGCAAAATTTTTTAAAAGTCGATTTTCTTGTTGCAATATAAATAAGATTATCCTAATAAGATTTCAAAATAATTAAAAAATAACAAAAACTCAATACCTCAAAAAAGTGCAAAAAATCACGTTTTGTTCTGCGGCTCCTCAACTAGTAGGGAGAATTTTCCGCATGTTATTTATTATTTGATTTCTCTAACTCCCACTGGAGCATAGGGCGCTTCTCTTTTATTAAACAAAAAATCAAATAGGAGTCATTTTTTATATAAATTAATTAATGCCGCTTAAATAGAAACAAAACATACATGAGAATAATGTATTGATTAGACTAATTAATTGATGATTTCATTACCATTACATTGATGGCGATGGTAATTTAAAAAAATTTTGATTTAATGGTAATGATTTATGGATCTGATTTCATTGATCAGTGACAATGTTTTTGAATTTCATTACCATTACTAATGCATCAATTAAAAAACACTATTAGTATTATTAACCATCATTTTATGTGTTTTAATATTTATGTTAATATTTATTTATGTGGTTTAAGATTTTTATATTTTATAGTTTGTTTTATTATTTTCTGTATAAAGCTACTTTGATAATTTTTAAATCGTATAAACTTTTTTGTAAACAAATGATTTTTCACTCAATTATAATTAGTTTTTTATGCATTTGTGCTATTTCATTACCATTAGTAATGAAATTTCAATGGTAATGAAAAATCCCAAGTATGAAATAAACCTTACAATAGTAAAAACTTTCGTAGTTATTTTTTTTTATACAGGTTGGTTGAAAAGTTCCTGCGCTCACCAAGAGATGGCACTGCTAGCTCCAAACTTTTTTTTTTCTCAAGTTGGTATAACTGTTCTGAGAACACATGCAAAGTTGCAAGTCATTCTGTCAATTCTTTCTTTGTTTACAAGCCAGTTGAAGTTGACGTGTCATTGATTTTTTTTAATATGGAGAAAATGGAATATCGTGCTGTCATTAGATTCTTTGTTTTGAAGGGTTTAAAAGCAAAGGAAATTTATGAACAATTGTTAGAAGTGTAAAGGGAGTCCTCACCTTCAAAACGCACCGTTGAATTTTGGGCTGGTGAATTTAAACGTGGTCGTACCAGCCTTAAAGACGATCCACGCGATGGACGACCAAAAACTGCACCACAGCAGAAATCATTGAGCAGGTACATAATATGGTTCGTCTCAGACGAGTACTCCATACGACGAGTACTCCACATGAAGAATTACGTATGAAAAAACTGTTTGGAAAGTTAGTGCCGCACACATTAACAATTCAACAAAAACTGAATCGAAAACAAATTTTTCTCAGCGTAATTTGGAGCGTTTTAAGCCGAATAAAACCGACTTCTTGCGGGATTTTATAACTATGGATGAGACTTGGATCTACCACCATGATCCTAAATTGAAACAACAACGTTTACAGAGGATTGAAGCTGGTTGTTCAGCTCCAAAGCAGGTGAAGTCACAACGATCAGCAAAGAAGGTTATGGCATCAGTTTTTTGGGATGCAAAAGGAATTTTGTTGATTGATTATCTTCAGAAAGGTAAAACAATCAACTCTGAATATTATTGCAGCCTTTTGAATCAGCTGGATGAAAAAATTCGTGAGAAAAGACCTGGTTTAAAGAAGAAAAAAAAAATGTTTCATCAAGACAATGCACCTGCTCACAAAAGTGTTTTGACGATGGCTAAATTCAAAGAATTAAAGTACAAATTGCTTAAACATCCAACGTATTCACCAGATTTGGCTCCCAGTGACTACTATCTCTTCAGAAACCTCAAACAATTCCTTCTTGGAAAGAAATTTTCGTCGAATGAAGAGGCCATAGCAGCCGTAGACGGTTATTTTGCAGAGCTTCCGGAAAACCATTATAAGGATGTGATAAAATTATTGGAAGATCATTGGAACAAGTGTATTGAGCTTTTAGGAGATTAAATTGAATAAAAAAAATATATTTCGTAACAAAAACAGTATTCTTTCATTTCGAGCGCAGGAACTTTTCAACCAACCTGTAGAATGTACGAATTTTTCGTATATATTACGAAATTCACTTTAGTCAAGAAAAGACTAAAATATTTTTTTGTATGTGTGTTGTTGTTTTGATACATAATATTTAGATATTTCTAAGCCAACAAAGCTTGAAATTTAAAAATAGTCATTTGAAATTGTGAACCAATAATTTGAACTTTAAATGTAGAAATTTAAATTACATTAATTACACTACACATACAAATAACGCTATCGCTAAAGGTATAGGTATTTGGAAATTATTTAAAGGTATCGGTAACTGTATTCAATTTATATATTATTTAGCGATAATGGTATTGTGATGACGGTAACCGTCTTTGATTTTTACATATTTATACAGCTGTAAATAACATAACAGCAAGAGTATCATAAGCTTGTATTAGTAATAGCTAAATTGAATTTATTGCTTAAGACTTTTACTTTTGTTTAATCTTAAGGTTTTGAAACTTTTCTTCGTCCTTCTGGTATGCAAGAAGAAACAATATTTTCTTGAAGTTTAAATTTTTCTTCTTTAGTACAAAAAGTAATTTTATTTTGTTGTTCCCTTTCACAGAACCTAGTTATACACATACCCATGAACTAGTATATATACATATATATGTATTTTTTATATAAATATACACTTGAACTAACAGTAACTCACAGAAAATGGTGGAATAAATTGTCAGTATAAACCATAAATCATTCAGCATTTGGGAAACATGCTGGTTTTTATTTGTTCTTTCACGGCATACTTTTATATAAATACTGGTCTCTGCATGAAAAATTAAGAAAAAAAAATGAACCATAAAGAACCCAAAAGATCCTTTAAACTTTAGTATTTTAATAACTAATCCTTATATTAAGTTTGTAGCTTAAAATTTTTGTTTTTTATATTAATACAAACAAAAATTTAAAAATATTTTCATGGTATTTTGTAGTACAATAAAAGAAAAAATGAAACACTAACATACATTTATACACTTGTGCTTAAACTTTGTAAAAATGGCAGCCAGACATTGTTAAATTATATCCGGTTATTTAGTTGTATGTACTCGTATTAAGTATAAACATAAGTATGTTTGTATGGGTGTTTATTGTGATTGTTTCATTTATTTGTTTTTGGGTATGTTGTTTTAGTGTTCCAACTACATACATACACATATAGATGTGGGTTTTTATTTGTTGTTATGTCTGTTGTGGTTTATTATCCTCTATTTTTCTCTTTACACTTGTTAGTATGTATTAGTAACAATGTTTTTTGTTGCTTTTCTGGTATTTTATGCTGTTTAGCTTAGTAGGTGGTTCTGGTATTATTTCGTAAAACTACAACTATCAACCACTACACATAAAGAATTTCATTGGATGAAAAATATTGAATATTTTTCATTAAATTTTGATTTAGGATTTGTCAGATTCAAGATCATAATTAAAAGTTACTAATTAAATTGAAAGCACATGTTTCTCTACTAGAAAAGGTTTTTACGCAGACTTTCACCAAAACTTCTTTTTAAGCATTTTGGACAAAAATGTAAAAAAATCCATGAATGACTAATTTATCCTTTGAGCTTAATGTTTATTTTTTTTTTATAAAAAGTATTATTTATTTTTCAATATTTCGCTACTCCATTATAAAGCATCTTCAGGAAAAATAATAAATAATGTAAATAATACTTTTTTTAAAAAAACAAACCCTTCAGCTCAAAGAATAAATTAGTAATTAAAAAGAGAAAAGGTTAAATAAAAGATGAAAATTAAAAAAAAAATCCATCAAATTCCAATACCGAAATATGGGTCTTTCTTTCTTTTTTTGAGTTATAATCCAGGGAAGATCAATAGTGAAGAGAAGTAGTTCAAAATCTTTTACTTTTTAATTGGTATTCTGAATAAAATTAACTTTCATTTAAGTATAATCACTTTATTCTATAGTTGGCATTCAATATGAAAATTTTAAAATGGCGATTCCATTAAAGGAATTTGTCTTTTTTTATAATCGGGTTTTGTTGCGCAATTTAATCGGCTTAGTTTTTAAATAATTTAAACTACAATTAAAATAAAGCTAAACTACCGAAGCACCGATTTATAACGGTATTTTGCAGATGTAACCCAATGTAACAGTTAATATTAAGAAATAAACCCCGTGACATTAGAAGACACATGTCACTATTGGTATCGTAAAATTTTCCTATCGGTACTGATCAGAGTGTGGTAGACAACTACAGTTATAATGAAAATGTAGTGCTTACCAACCATGCTTTTTCAATATCAAATCATTGATTTAAGGCAGGGGTGCCCAAGAGTTCCTTATGGAAGAGTATAATACATTTAAAGAATAACTAATTTTTATTCAATATTTTTTATTGTACATACAAAGAAGAAAGAAAAAAAATATTTCATATCATACGTTAAACAAAAACAAAATCTACATTGATGATCGCTGTCGTCGATGTTTACCAGCAAAGCATACGAAAGTGTTGTTGCTTTGCACTTGCGTGTATACAGTGAAGAACAACAACAAAAACTAATAAGGCAAAGTTGTTTGTGTATTTCGTATTGCCATTGCTGAGTGATCTATGTGTATTGAAACACACAGCCTATAGCTAAGCGCTGTTACAAAAACAAATGAGCACCAAGCGCATAGGGCTTGTCACCCTTGATTTAAAGTGATTACAAATTTCATCAATACTTCATAAAATGAATAAATTTTTATGCGGATTCATCTCTCTCATACTCCTACACCCAGAATATTATGTAGTTAACTGTTTGTAGTTTAATAAAAAAGTTTTCCGTTCCATTTAAAAATTAAGGAACATACATTTATTTTTCAAAGAAATATCTATATTAACTTTTTTATACATTTATTCGAAATAATTTACTATCATTTACCGATTTTTTGAAATTTAATAAAAATTTACCCACAAAACGGAAACTTGTGGTTTATTTGTGTCCGTAACAGTTATTACAAATTTAAATTTTGTTTGCTGTCTGTTTCAAAAAAAAAAATATTCAAAAAATTTCAATTTGTTTTTTTATTTAAATTGGTTGTATATATACAAAATTTTTCAATACAAATTACAAGAACTTTATAAACACACATACATACACAAACACATTCACACAAAAAGTATTTATAGCTTCATATGCATACATACATTTTGTATTGTACGAGTATATTAAAAAACAAACAAAAAATACAAAAACGGATATAATTTCAAATAAATGAAAAAAAAACAATTATTTTTTAAGGATTGGTAGGTAAAATTTTGACATTTATTTTTACTGATTATATCATTTGTTTCTTAAATTACAAATGGCATTTAACTTAAATGAAAATTAAGTAGACCGGTTTTTAAATGAAATATCATTTCTTTTAAATGAAATTTTTAGTTATTTTAACTTACAAACTTTTTTAAGTGTACTATGAAAAGATTTAGTACGCCTCAGATCGTAGTCGGCCACGCAATCTGCTTCTCGGCTTATGGAGATAGTGTCCGAAGATTTTACCCTTAATTATTGCTAGCGATATCGCTGTGGAGACATTTACGGCGGACCCTGCTCTTGTTTACTCGTCTGCCGTAAAAGTCGCTGTGACGGGAGAGCTCTAACAAGGTAATCATGAGTCTGTAAGCTTTCCTAATATTAATAATATCTCCCTGAAAGACAATAGCATGATGAGGTAACGTGAAGGAGCCTTGTATGTCGCAATAAGCAGAGAAGACTCCGGAGCTATTACAACTCATCTTTGAACACTTGGTGCATAGCCTTATGTCAAATCTATCCATTGAATACCTCTTGTGCCATCTTCTCTAGGAGGAAAACTGACCCGAAAAGGTCTATTGAAGTCAATCCTGGAGTGGTCAGATAGTATTTTGAGTTATAGAGACAGCTGGTAGAGATGTCTAGCATATTCCCGATCGCACAAGCTTGCGGAAGATTAGCATAGTTACTTTATAATCACCATCGTGGTGGTTATCGTCCACCACATGAGTATTGGGTGTTTTCCACCCTGAAGCAAACTCATGCCTGGAAGAGTAGGAAGCAAATAGCGTTTTTCTAACCTTGTACTCGGTATTGAGATTCCACTATAGTTTTGAGTCTAAGCCAATGCCAAGATATATAGCATGTTCAGCCCCTCCGAACATGCTAAATATCTTGGCACCTGAAGTCGTGGCATTCTGAAGACTGATGTGGCGCTAGTAGTGAAACGAACCAGTTTTGTTTTATTCGGATTCACTACCAAACCATATACAGATGCTTAACGCAAGGTCTCTAAAATTCACATAAAATATTTCTCATTAAGTTTCATCAAACACGTATTTTTTCTCTTTCCGATATTTCTCAGATTTTAATGAGGTCTTAATAGCGCCCTTTTTTGCAAATTTTTTGAACAATTTGGCAATACTTCAAAAGCACAGGTAACTTTCATAACAAATTCGAATTTCGAAAATTTACGGCAAGTTGCCCAATAAAAGGAGTTTGCACTAGAAATACAAAAAGTTAATTTAAGAAATAGATTTCAAACAACATATTAAAATTTCATCAAAATCAACATTTAAGCGGTAGAGGATTCTAAATGGTTTATGTACATATAAATATATAGTATCATCAGTCCATGAGTGCCCTGTGCCAGATGGTTCACAATTCATTGATTTTATGCAAAAATTCATTATTAACATAAAAAAAAATTCTCTCAGTGTAGAGTTATTTTGCTACAGTTTATTTGTGTGTGTGTTTTTTTTTGTTCTCTCTGCCTGATGTTGTTGTTTGTTTCAATTTAAAATATATGATTTTGACAGCATTATACTTGTTGTTGTTGTTCTCTCTTCAACTACACATCCCGTTGTGTCCTTCATGTTTATAAATTTTTATTTTGTCAATATGTATGCTACTGGGTATATACCATACTTGGGACAAGTTGATTGAATAGGCCAATTAATTGACGATTTTTTGGCTCTACAATTGTTTTTGTCAATGTTTCATTACCAATGATAATTATTTAAAATTTACAAATATTAATATATATATGTTATATATAATTTGTACTCGTAAATGCATGTTTTTATTTGTATTACACACAAAATTTACTGAAATTAAGAAAAAAATAACTTATAAGGTAAAAATGTTATAAAAAAAAAAAAAAAACAAAAATGCATACTATGATTGTTCACCAATAAAATGTATGTTTAAAAACAAAATATTTTTTATTCAATTGTAACTTATCTTTTAGGCGTTGACAATTGCTTTAAACAATGCAAATTAAAAAATACAATTGGCATTGAATGTTAAAAGTAATGCCAGTTAAATTTCAATGCCAATGAACAATTCCCAAGTATGGTTTATACAAACATACCTATTTGGTATGTTACATTGTTGAAGTACATATAATTTTAGCGGTGTTTTTTACTACATTTTACCTGGAATTTGTGTCCCATGGTCATAATGTTGTTAATGTTGCTTTAAATTCTTTTCTCAACTTAATTAATTTAAATTGGTATTTGGTTTATACAATTTATTATACATTTTTTTAAAGTGTTTTCCGTTAATATTCTATTAATTTAAATAGTTCTAACAGCTTTTAAATTATGGATAAATTATTAACTTTTATTGTTTTACTAATTAAGGTGACATTAATTGCTATAAAAAGCTTTGCTAAAGTAAGTTAATTATAAAGAGAAAAGTGGTTACACCTAGAAAATAAAATAATTGATTGAAATTCGATCATAAACATAATTTGTTTTCTTTTTATACCCTTCACCACAGGTGGAAGGGTATATATAAGTTTGTCATTCCGTTTGTAATTTCTACAATATTGATCTTAGACCCTATAAAGTATATATATTCTGGGTCCTTATGAAGAGCGAAGTTGATTTAACGATGTCCGTCTGTCCGTCTGTGTGTTGAAATGGGGTTTCCGAAGAACCCAGACATGATGAGGACTTGATTGTTTTTTATTTCTGTTACATGTGATCCATTTCTGTTTGCTATTAAAAATCAGACAGATCGGTTAATAAATGGCTGAGATATTAGCAAAAAACCAGGACTACCTCTAATTTTTCCAGTAAAATCCCTTTGTTTAATATGTATGTAGAATTTTGAGCATAACAACACATCCATGTGTTAAAATTCTTTTCTTTCATTTAAATAAAAACTAAACAAATCCCTAATGAACGAAGACTTTTAAATATGTACATCTATTGGCGATGATTTTGTGTGAGCTTCAATAGCTCAGTTGTCTAGACGCTATGTCACAAATACTTTTTTTCTCTAAGCCCGCGGTGTTCGAGGTTCAAATCTCGGTTAGGTCAATTCACTTTTTTTTTGTACATTTTTTTTTATTATTTTCTTAAGATTTTTTTTTGCTTATTTTTGGTTTTTTTTTTAACATTTAATAATTAATTTATATAAAATTTTATATTAATAATTAAAATTCTTTTCTTTCATCTCCACCTTTTATACACAAACAACACACATACAAAGATTTGTCATTTAAATAAAAACTAAACAAATCTCTAATAAACGAAGACTTTTATATATGTACCTCTATTGACGATGATTTTGTGTGAGCTTCAATAGCTCAGTTGTCTTGACGCTATGTCACAAATACTTTTTTTCTTTAAGGCCGCGGGTTCGAATCTCGGTCAGGTCAATTCACTTTTTTTTTGTACATTTTTTTTTTATTATTTTCTTAAGACTTTTTTTTGCTTATATTTGTTTTGTTTTTAACATTTAATAATTCATTTATATAAAATTTTATATTAATAATTAAATAATCCATAAATAGGCTAAAAACATCAAAATTTTTATAAAAACCCTCTGATACAAACAAAATACAAACGTTTTTATACCTTTCACCACAGGTGGAAGGGTCGCCGGTTCGAATCCCGGTCAATTCACTTTTTTTTTTGTACATTTTTTTTTATTTTCTTAAGATTTTTTTTTGTTTATTTTTTTGGTTTTTTTTTACATTTAATAATTAATTTAAATAAAATTTTATATTAATAATTAAATAATCCATAAATAGGCTAAAAACATCAAAATTTTTATAAAAACCCTCTGATACAAACAAAATACAAACGGTTTTATTTATTTTTTTGCTCCGATTTAAAAGAATTTATAAAAAGATTTTTAAACCATTTTATTTCTCACATATTAAGAAAATTTTATACATAATTTACCTTTGAGTGCAACTATTTTAGGTCATAACTTACAATAATTTATAAAAAAAATTATAGACTATTTTTCTTCAAATTTTTAAAATTAAGCTAAAGAAATTACAAATATTTCTAATAAAAAAGCGAAATAAAATCCCAAATGTAAATTTGCCAGCTAAATCAAACTATTTTGTAGAAATAAAACACATGCAGTTGTAGTGATTTCTTTTAACGATTTGTTGAAATTCTTTTCTTTCACCTCTTCACCTTTTATACACAAACAACAAACACTATTCTAGAGCTGTATTATGACCTATGGATACGTCTTATATAGCAAAAGATCGAAAATCTTTAGTATAACATATTTGCTGAAAAACTCGGAAATATCGGTTCAGATACAAAAAAGTTATGCCCAAAACATAAATTTTTTTAAAGTACCTATATTCCCGAGTCCAAGTTTTATCTCCAAACTAAATGGTTAATTTCCTCTTAAAGGCGTCCGTATATAAAACTGTCCATTCCTTATATGTCCATATATAAACTTCAGTTTTTTCCCAACCATGGTGAAGGGTATATAAGATTCGGCATAGCCGAATTTAGCTGCTCTTACTTGTTAATGTTGTATTTATTAGACATTTCCAATTGTTATTAAAACTTCCAATTATTATTAAGACTTAAACGACCATAACTCAGATATTTCCCAATCGATATTCAAGAAAAAGCCTGGTCAAAATTCAAAGCATGTACATTTGCTAATAAATAAAAAAATAATAATAATTTTTTTAAAGAGAATTAACAGTCTTCCTGCTAATTAATGTGTGAGCTGATAAATCTTAGAACATTTGTTGCTTGCCATCTTTTAGATCATACCCAGCAAAACTTTGGTAATGGGTGCGATATTCTCATGCGTTACCTTGTAATGATAGCTCGTTACCTTTTTCATTATTTGCAAGCATAAAGTAATAAGTTACTCATTATTGATTACGTAATATATGATTTATAAATGTAAAGTAATAATTGAAATATTTTTGAAAATCTATTTTAGATACATTACTTTGTGTTTTTTGTAAGCAAAAGGTTAATGTATGTTTGTTTTGATAACACTAGCGAAAAAACGAAGCGCAACAATTCATTTAAGTTAAAAGCAATCAAATACTATATGCGTCGATAGCTCAGTGGGTAGAGTTCTTGGCTGGTAACCAGATTTCCCTGGTTCGATTCCCATCTTGACCACATTACTTTTAATTACAAATATTTCAAATAAAATATTTGTAATAATTTTTTTTAATAAAAATTCTGCTTTTAAAAAAATCTATTTTTAGACACATTACTTTTTCCATTCTCGTAACTATATAAGTGACCACTTACATTATCACTTCTAAAGTAATGGGTATATACATAACTTTGAGGCTCATCGCCTGTAAAATTCAAAAATGAAGTAAGGTGTAAAGTAATCCATCGGCCACTATGGCTATATATTACTTTACCCATTATTTGGTAATGTGTGGTTTTGCTGGGTAGCCCTGTTATGTTATTTTACTTCGGGTTTAGTGCTATGGGAACACGGAAGGAGGACGTTTTGATATGTAAGAGTGAAAGAAAACTCATACCTTTTATATATCCCGGGAATCAAACCCGCAACTTTATGTATAATAGTCCAACGTACTAAGCATTACAGCTTTAAATTTTTACTTTTTAAATTTCGATGGTTACCAGATGGGACAAACAGTGCCCGAGGTAATGGAGGTGTTAACATATAGAGACAGTGAGCGTTAAAGAGTTAATAGCGGTAGAGATAGCGTCCTGGCAAAATATTGTTAGAAAATTATCCCAATTAAGTATAAGGCAAAAGAAACAAACAAACAGTTCTGTTACAAAGCGTTCAGCGGATTAATGAATAGAGCAAAATGGTGGAATCCAATTCAAAAAAAAAAAAAAAATATATTTCATGATATTTAGAAATTACCGACCAACCAAAATTGATAACCGTAATCGATCGAAAAGCCATAAATATTATTTATTGAACCTTAACCATTATTCGTTGCAGTTGTCATCCTTACACGCTGAAAAAAGCGTCCTGCTGGAAATATAAATTTGCATGGATTATTATGAGAGTAAAAATACAAATATATTTTTAGTAAATTATTTTTCGTACAATATACAAATATTTTGTATATATTACAAAACTTTCGTGTATTCCAAATTTCATAAATATTTAAATTTTGTAAATAACACAAAGATGATTTCCTGATTAATTTTAAGTATAAAATATAACAAAAAAAATGTAACATCACAAAATTTTCGAACTCAGTTGTAAGTTTTGTTTTTACACAAAATTATTTTGCATTTTAACAAAATATTTAAATTTTTTGTATTTTTATGAAATTTCGTAAAATATAAAAATAAAAATTTGCTACTATTTACAATGTCAAAATTACCAAATCTTTCGTAAAATGAACCACAGCTTTCGGGTATTTTACATATGGATTGTTATGAGTGTACTTAATATTTTTAAAAGAGATAATTTTTACTAAATAAATAACACTCTTAACACATGTACTAAAGTAATTCCAACTATTTTCTTTCTATTTATAGGTAAGAATAATATAATAGTTGCAAAGTAAGTGAATTCCCTTCGTGAAGAGGACCTGTAGCTAAACGCTTCACGTGACTGAACCGTTGGTACAGAGGACGGTTATTTTATATGAAAGGGACTGATAACTTTAACACAAGCTTATCATAGGAAGAGGTGATTTGTGTTTTGTGACAGAACTAATAAAAATAACCTATCAAAAGATAAACGCAAAAACCAATTCACAGAACTGATAAAAATGTCACACCTACGGATTTATCTACATATACATTTTTACTCCATAAATTAAAAACGAATTTGAAAAAATTGAGGGCTCCATCTCACAATCTTTTGATTATAAGGTATAAGGCCATGCGTATTGGCTTATAGCAAAGTTATATTGTTTTGATTTTCTGTTGAAATAAATACAACAGAAAGAATAAAACAAAATGAAGATTACAAGACAATAAAAGAAAACTATGACAAAAAAAAAATTTCTAAAATTTTAGTGATATCCTTGGCTAACGCGTCACGGGATATACCCTTTGATGTAAGTTGACAAATAATTATAATTAAAAATTGAAATGAAAAATTTAAATTAAATTGCATAATTTTCTGTCGAAATAATTTATTTCTGTAATTAAAAATAGCCCAAAAACTTGACAATGCCTAAAGGCAGTCGTGTGCATTAGAGGGTTAATGGCGCAATATAATATGATTTGTGCGAGAACTCTCAATATGAAAGAAGAACATTTAAAATATATATAACTTTAATTATTTCCTATTAATTTCAATCCTAGGAGGATAAATATTTATGTACTCTATTTGTAACCCTTAACGTATGATTAATATTAAATTGAACAATTGTTTATACGCCCATAAAAAATAAACTGCATTATATCCGAACAGAAATCTGTGATCTCATTTAAATTTATTCTCCTTATGCTAAAAACAAAAACAAACATTACAAACAAATTGACATAATACTTAACGTTCTTTTTAAACTACTTTTGTTAGAAAATATTGACATTAAGAACATTTAAACAAACATAAAAACAAAACGTATTTAAAAATTCTTACACTAACACCTACAGCAAAATATCAGAAAAAAATGTGTCAAATGCAAATAATACTTGTTTTTAACAAAAACATAAAAAGTGAAAGAACTAAAGAAAAAATAGTCTTGTAATAGAACAAGAATATAAACGGCTTAAACTAAATCAAAAAAGTCAATTGTTAAAAAAACAATAAAACCCCCTACTTAATATGTATTAAATGAAAAAAAGTAAGAATGAATTCTCCATTGTTCGAAAAAAAAATAATAAAAAGAGATAATAACAAAAAAATCAAGAAGTAAAAATTGTTAGAAATATTGTTATTGTATGCAATAACATTTTCATATAATTGAAGTGATTTAAACATGCACAGCCTCAAGTCCATGGAGCGAATAAAAGTTGTCCATTATTAGAAGCAAATCAGGCAGGGGTTTATGAACAGAAATCCATAAACAAAGCACTATCCAAAATGCTCCTGGTTCTGGTAATAGGTTTAAGATGCTAATCTGTAAGGATAATATCGTACCCATAGACATAATTAAAAAAAAAAACAAGTAAAAAAGGACTAAATTCGGCTGTGCCGAATCTTTGAATACCCTCCACCAAAGGGGATGAAGATGATATACGTATATACTAAATTTTGCATGAACTGTAATATGTTTTGTCAATTTATGTAACGAACTTTTGTTATTTAGTTTTAGCAATGTTATTTACAGAGGTCTGCTCTGTTAGCGACTTTAACATTGTTCATTTTTACGTTAACTTAGTTATCATAGTATGTAGGACAATAAATGTAATCGAACAATAAGAAGACTTAATAACATTTTTACTTACTTAACAGAAAAAAAAATACAGAAAAATTGTACAAATTTGTATGGAAAATTTAGAGGTACCTTCACATTTTCACTCATAACTTTTGAACCGCTTGACCGATTTTGCTCATTTTAAATACCAAACTGCTCGGGAGGATGTTCAATAATCTGGGTAAAAATAGGCACCCCCCCTTGCGCCTTCGCGTCGTGATCGTGATTTCAACAGACAGACAGACGGACATCGCTAAATCGACTTAAAATTGCATAAGGATCACCAATATATATACTTTATGGGGTCTTAAACCTATATTTCGACATATTACAAACGGAATGACAAACTGATATATACCCTCACCATATATGGTGGAGGGTATAAAAACAAGTAAGAGCGGCTAAATTCGGCTATGCCGAATCTTATATACCCTTCACCATGGTTGGGAAAAAACTGAAGTTTATATATGGACATATATGGAATGGACAGATTTATATACGGATGCCTTTAAGAGGAAATTAACCATTTAGTTTGGTGATAAAACTTGGTCTCGGGAAGATTTATGGTTCCAGAAAATATGTATTTAAAAAAAATTTATGTTTTGGGTATAACTTTTTTGTATCTGAACCGATATTTCCGAGTTTTTCAGCAAATATGTTATACTAAATATTTTCGATCTTTTGCTATATAAGACGTATCCATAGGTCATATTACAGCTCTAGAATAGTGTTTGTTGTTTGTGCATAAAAGGTGAAGAGGTGAAAGAAAAGAATTTCAACAAATCGTTAAATGAAATCACTAGAACTGCATGTGTTTTATTTCTACAAAAACGGCAAATTTGCATTTGGGATTTTATTTCGCTTTTTTATTAAAAATATTTTTAATTTCTTTAGCTTAATTTTAAAAATTTGAACGAAAATAGTTTATAATTTTTTTTTATAAATTATTATAAGTTATGACCTAAAATAGTTGCACTCAAAGGGAAATTATGTATAAAATTAATATATGAGAAATAAAGTGGTTTAAAAATCTTTCTATAAATTCTTTTAAATCGAAGCAAAAAATAGAAATAGCACCGTTTGTATTTTGTTTGTATCAGATGGTTTTTATAAAAATTTTGATGTTTTTAGCCTATTTATGGATTATTTAATTATTAATATAAAATTTTATATAAATTAATTATTAAATGTTAAAAAAACCAAAAATAAACAAAAAAAAAAAAAAATCTTAAGAAAATAATAAAAAAATGTACGAAAAAAAAAGTGAATTGACCGGGATTCGAACCCGCGGCCTTAGAGAAAAAAAGTATTTGTGACATAGCGTCTAGACAACTGAGCTATTGAAGCTCACACAAAATCATCGTCAATAGAGGTACATATATAAAAGTCTTCGTTCATTAGAGATTTGTTTAGTTTTTATTTAAATGACAAATCTTTGTATGTGTGTTGTTTGTGTATAAAAGGTGGAGATGAAAGAAAAGAATTTTAACACATGAATGTGTTTATTATGCGTAAAATTCTACATACATATTAAACAAAGGGATTTTACGGAAAAAATTAGAGGTAGTCTTGGTTTTTTGCTAATATCTCAGCCATTTATTAACCGATCTGTCTGATTTTTAATAGCAAACAGAAATGGATCACATGTAACAGAAATAAAAAACAAGCAAGTCCTCGTCATGTTTGGATTCTCGGAAACCCCATTTCAACACACAGACGGACATCGTTAAATCAACTTCGCTCTGCATAAGGACCCAGAATATATATACTTTATAGGGTCTAAGATCAATATTGTAGAAATTACAAACGGAATGACAAACTTATATATACCCTTCTACCTGTGGTGAAGGGTATAATAAATAAAAAGCTGGACATTGACAGACAAAGTGTTGTGTCGAGTCCTCGTAATCATGACACACGCAATGCGTGTACTTGCCATATCATGAGAGCAATCGATGTGTCCCCTAATCAGGTCAGGTAGTCTACGGCAGTCAGCTGTACTTTAACTGAGTAGATATCTTGGCAGTTTCTTCTGACTGCTTCTCAAAAAAAAAAAAAGAGATTTTATATCAAACGTACACTTAAAATAGTTTGTAAGTTAAACTAACAGAAAATGTCATTTACAATGACATTTCATTCAAAAACTGGTTTATTTAATTTTTATATAAACCAAATCGCTTTTGTTATTTATTTTTAAATATTGTTTAAGCAACTGACACAGCCGTAAGAAACATATGATTAATAAGTAAAAATAAATGTTAAAATTTTACCTACCAACTCCTTAAAAAATATATGATTTTAAATTGAGTTTGAGATCTTTTTACAAAAATAATGATTATTTATTTTCTTTTCGAATATTTCGTCTCCACATTGGGTGACTTCTTCAGGGAAGAACTGCAGATCGAATAAAAATAAATAAATTTAAATAAATTACTTTATTATTTATTTGAAAATGTTTCTGTTTTTGTATTTTTTGTTTTTTTTTAATCTACAAAATGTATGTACGCATGGCTATAGACACTTTTTGTGTGAATATGTTTCTATATGTATGTGTGTTTATGAAGTTCTTGTAATTTGAATTAAAATAATTTTGTGTAAAAGAAACTAAATTTAAATTTGAAACAACTGTAACGGACACAAATAAAAAAACGAATTTCCGTTTTGTGGGTTAATTTTTATTTAATTTCAAACAAATGAAAAACATAAATGAAACTAAAAAAATCGGTATATGATAGTATTGTTGTATAACCTTTTACACGTTTATATTGCAAATTTTGTATTTTGTTTTTTCGAATTAAAAGCACGACGTTTAAGTTAAACAACAAAAAATTTAATATTCTTATAAAACAAAGAGTAATGTATGTATATTGCTACTATAAGCAAGACAAACAAATGGTTACAGTTTCTTCAGATTTGATAGTATTTATACAAAATTGATACAGCTTTAACCGTTAAGCAATTTGAGACAAGAGAGTTAGATCAGTGATTTTAAGGATAACAAAAATAAATGTAACAGATGATACACTGAACAAATTAAAAAATACAAATTTAAAATAAGCAATTTTTATTCATTACCTAAACAAATAGTAAATTATTTCGAACAAATGTATAAAAAAGTTAAAATAAATATTTTTTTGAAAAATAAATGTATGTTTATTTATTTTTAAATGAAATGCAAAACTTTTTTATTAAACTACAAACAGTAAACTACATAATATTCTGAGTGTACTAATCTTGACATGCCTGCGTTTCCGAATTCACGGGAGTCGAAACCAATGAAATATTTGTCAACAAGTCGGCCTCATTGCCAATGACATACACGATACCCATAGAAGACGGACCTGTTCTCCTGTATAAAGTGAGATTTAAGTACCTTAGGCACAGCCTGGCTGTCAATACAGATACCGATACTACCGTTTCTCGATCCACTATTATATCCAATTCGCCACATCAAAAAAAACAAAAATTTCAGTATAAAAAACTGTTTCCGTTCGCCCATATGATGCCAGTTCACCAGATACCATTAGATCCATCAATATAAAAAGTATTAGAACAATCCAAAAGTAATTCAGTTGGGTTGACCCAGTCTCTCCTACTTGGACTGATTACTTCATATTTTCTATGGGGTTTGAAACAGGGAATTATGTTATCTAAAGCATTAGAAACATCAGACAACATTCCGAAATCCTCTCAAAAGTAAGATAATACTCTGTGTTGCAATTCATATTCTAGGTTCCATTTTTTTAGAGTCTTCATATTAATTTCATGACATCGCCCTGTATATGAAGATCTAGAAGTAGCATGGTCACCATATCTTTACTTTAACATGCGTAATTCGCATCCAATTACTATCTAAAGTCACTCCAAGATATTTAACCTCTGTGGACACAGTTAGAAACACCGAAAATCTAAACGCAAACGCAGTTTTGTACGAACTAACGGATATGTAGCTCATACCTGTTTTTACCAGCTGCCACATTTTTCATATTTGGCAATTTTTCCATGTCCTATTGAATTTTATCCTTATTTAACGGTGTTTTGCAGTTCCAAAATTTTTCAATTTCTGAGGATTTTTTTTTTAATTTTAAGCGGATTTTAATTTTAGTAATTTTCTTTAACTTTGTCGTTTTTTAATTTTTTTTTAAATTTATTAATTTCTTTTCAAATTTAGTATTTTTTTCAAGAAATTTCAGTATTTTTGTTTTTATTTTGCTGTTTTTTAGTTTTAACGAATTTTTTAATATTAGCGTTTTTCACTTTGAGCGGTTTTTTTAGTTTCAGCGATTTTTTCGGTTTTGGCGATTTTTTTAAATTCTAGAAATTTTTCAATTTTTTTCGGTTCTAGGGTTTTTTTTTTTAATTTTCTAGCTCTTTTTTACATTCTAGCGATTATTTTCTTATCTCTAGCTTTGTTTTATTTTTGAAGATATTTTTAATTTTAACAATTTTTTTGTTATCTTTAATGATTTTAATAATTTTTAGCTATTTGTTATAACTTTAGCGATCATGTGCCTATATTTATATATTAAAACTTAAACTGAGAGGACCCGCCTTAACCAGAATCTTTAATATTTTGATATTTTTTAAGCTTTAATTGAATTTTGCTTAACCTTTTTTCGAAAAATTTGCTTCACGATAGAAGTCGTAATTGTGATTAAAATTAAAAAATATTTTAAATAAGATGATACAATTATAATTGACAATTTTAAGGATTTTTAATTCAATTTTCGATTTTAGTTTAGTTTTTTTTTTTAAATGTACCGTTTTTAAATTTGCACACATTTGGAGAAGAAAGTTAAGCAAATAAAAACTGCAACATTAGTTCTATTTTTAGAAATCAAACGTAATTATATTTTTACTGTTTTTATATATTTGTAAGGGTTGTCGCACAACATTTTTTAAAATTTGTTAACTAGTGTTATTTGCAAGATATGGAATCTTCCAGTAACATCTTGGTAAAGAGTTGAACCTATTTTAGGTATTACCCTTTGTAGTGAAACTTTTTATATTTTTAATTTTTGTATAAAAGTTCTTTATACAAAGGCAAGTAAAATTAAAATGAAAATTATTTCAACTTCAAATTATAACAAACAAAACAATTTCATAAAAAACATAAAATTGGAGCATGTATTTTAGAAACAAGTTCCTACACCCTTTACCAGGTATCCTTACTTTAAAACCTAAAGTAATACATTGCAAATATTGTGATAAATCACTACTTATTTGAGGGTTATGAAATAATAAGTTACCGATATGGATATTTATCACTACATATTTAGATTCTTTCAAACAATGTGTTATTGTGTTAATTAATAACAGATTTAGAAATATAAAAATAATTAGCTTTTGGTATTGTATTATAAAACTATTTACCATTAATTTATGTTTAAGCAGTGTGAAATATACCCGATTTTTAATTAAAATTACTATTTGTTCATGCTCTTTTTTACTTATATTTTGCATGACTTATTTACTCATTACAAGTATGTTCTTATTTTTTCCCTTAGTGGTAACCAGTATTTTCTTGGTAAGGATTTATTTATGTCTACACTCCATGTCCAATCACATGTTAAAATAATGTGTTATTTGACCAACGTATAAGTACTTACAATTTTTATTTTCTCATTTCATTTCCTGTTACTTGGTAACAGCAAGTTTTGCAGGAGTAATATTTAGAAAAAAATACACACCCAAATTCACACACAGAGGAAAGCGATCCTTTGTGGGATCTAAATTTCCAACAAATTGTTTGTGTGACAATAGAAATTCGTTTAAATACTCAACTGCTAAGTTAGAATAACGCTTGTTTAACGAAAATCTAAAAGCATATGCTGAATGGACCTATATATTCGTTTTACGTAGGTGAAAGGTTAAAATAACTGAAACTCGTTCCAAGGTTTTAGTTCGGGAAACATTTAATGATAACATTTAATTTTAATTCTAACAATTGTTCTTCTTCCTTGTCTATTTTTTAAATTCTGACTATTTAATTTTTTTTGCGATTTCTTCTAATTTCAGCTATTTTTACACTTATAGTTTTTTTAATTAATATTTTTTGTAAATTTCAACAGATATATTTTTAAGTTAAAGCTAAAATTACACTAAAATTTGACAACATACTCCAATACAAAAACTTAAATTCAAAGTTGTTAACTGTAAAACTTTGAAAATTTAGCTGTTAAAATTGAATGCTTTAATTGAAGTACACTCAAAACAGTTGGCAGTTTAAATGGACTAAAAATACAATTTAAAATAAATGAGAACTTATTTGAAAACCGGTCTATAAACTTTCATTTAAATTAAAAGAAACTATAATTTATTTTTTAATATTGAAAAAGTAATTTACAATATCCATAAAAAACAAATAACATTTTCTATATTTGTTTCTTTCAACTGTCAACTAATTAATTGCAAAATCCGTAAAAATTTGTATCTAATTTCTTAAAATTTGCTTTTATTACTAATTTATTTTAGAAATTTTCAATTCAATTTTAGTAGTTTGTTTTTCGTCTTAAAAATTAGTAAACATTGAAAATGACTATTTGTGATCTTCGAAAATAAGTAAATGTTTTTTTTTTTAATTTTCGCATTCGTGTTGCAAAAAACATATTTGTAAATTCGAAGATTGTTTATTTCGATATGGCAAAATATATCCTCAGAACCCGTAGTCTTAAAAAAGGTTTACATTTTTTCTTTTTTCAAACCAACCCTTTTTGATAAAAAAAAATATTTTTAACTTTTATTTAAACTTTTTAATTAATTTTTTGAGCTAAGATAAAAAAAAATTGTAAGCTTTCAGGGAAAATACTAACAAGTTATTTATATTTTATCTATGAATTACCTTGTATTTTGTATAGAATTTTTGCACATTGTCCCTAGTGTTGTATATAGTACGCGGGCGGATTAATAAGTCAGTGATTTTCAAATTTCCTTCGTAGTTATATGAAATTCAACACTGCTCCCATGAAGTACCACCTGTTAGTAGACTACTGTCAAATTTTAAGCAAGTTCCGTCATTTACTTTGCGTTTAACAGCTGTTCAAAACATACAACCTCGGAGCTTTTTTTTTTAATGGAAAAAAGTGAATTTTGAGAGCTCATTAAACATAATTTTATGCGAAAAAACCGTCAATCAAACCAAGAAAAAGCTTGACAAATACTCTGCACCATCGATTTCAATGGTAAGAAAGTGGTTAACTGACTTTCGTTGTGGCTTTACATGCACGGAAGATGCCGATCGTTCTGGACGCCCAGTTGATGTCTCTACACCCAAAACAATTGAAAAAAAAATACATGATATGGTGTTGGCCGATCGGAGATTGAATCTGCGATATATTGTGGAAGACGTAGACATTTCACATGGCTCAGTGGTTTCAATTTTGAACGATCACTTGGGTATTAAAAAGCTTTCCAGAAGATGGCTGCCGCGTTTCCTCATAATCGACTACCAACGGAATCGTGTGACAGCTTAATTTCCATGGCAAAAATTCATAAAGTAGACTACGAATTGCCCCCTCATTCGCATTGTTCTCCGGATGTAGGCCCCACTGACTATTTCCTATTTCCAAACTTAAAGAAATGGTTCGGTGGAAAAAGATTTAGCTCCAACGATTAAATAATTGATCAAACGAATTGGAGAAACGTTCACTTAAAAAAGTTTGTAAGTTAAAATAACTGAAAATATCATTTAAAAGAAATGATATTTCATTTAAAAACCGGTCTACTTAATTTTCATTTAAATTAAATGCCATTTATTATTTATTTTAAATGTTGATTAATCAACTGACACATCCGTAAGAAACAACTGATATAATCAGTTAAAATAAATGTCAAAATTTTACCCCCCAATCCTTAAAAAATAAATGTTTTTTTCATTTATTTGAAATTATTTCCGTTTTTGTATTTTTGTTTTTTTTTTTTTTAATATACTCGTACAATACAAAATGTATGTATGCATATGAAGCTATAAACACTTTTTGTGTAAATGTATTTGTATATGTATGTGTGTTTATGAAGTTCTTGTAAATTGTATTAAAAAATTTTGTACAACCAATTTAAATAAAAAAACAAATTGAAATTTTTTGTAATTTTTTTTTTTTTGAAACAGACAGCAAACAAAATTTAAATTTATAATAACTGTTACGGACACAAATAAACCACAAGTTTCCGTTTCGTGGGTAAAGTTTTATTAAATTTCAAACAAATGAAAAAAATAAATGAAACTGAAAAAAATCGGTAAATGATAGTAAATTATTTCGAATAAATGTATAAAAAAGTTAATATAGAAATTTCTTTGAAAAATAAATGTATCTTCCTTTATATTTAAATGGAACGGAAAACTTTTTTATTAAACTACAAACAGTTAACTACATAATATTCTGAGTGTTGGACATAGTGTATTGAGCTAAAAGGGAATTATGTTAAAAAATATTTTTTTTTGCAAAAAAAAAAAAAAAAATGGGTTCCATTAAGAAATCACGGACTTATTTATCCACCCTCGTATATCCTGATGTGAACGATAAAAAAATTGTGCTGTCCTTATTAATAATAATACATATTTGTATTTTATTTACAATCATTCATCTGTAAAGTTGTTTTTTAATCTTTTTTTTGCATTTTACAGCGTTTCCAGATATTGTGATAATTTAAGTGTAATATTATAATTAAACAATATTAACTTTAATTTGAAAATACATTTTAATTTTAAAAATAAAGTTAAATTAAATTAAATAGTATTAATTGCTTAGATGAAAGTTTTTTTTTAAATTAAAATTTATATTTTGTGTAAATTTCAATGAATGCTTTTTTAGTACAAAAACTTAAATACAAGGCATTAAACTGTAAAACGTTTAAAATTTAGCTGTTAAATTTAATGCTTTAATTGAAGTACACTCAAAATAGTTTGTACTTTAAATTATGTAAAAATGTTATTTAAAATTAATGAAAAATCATTTAAAATCCAGTCTACAAACTTTCAATTAAATTAAAATTAACTTCAATATCCGTAAAAACAAATGATATTTTCTCAATTTGTTTCTTTTAACTGTCAACTAATTAAATGCAAAAAAACGTAAAAATTAACGATTTTTCCTTAATTTCGTTTTTTTATCTGTTAAAAAATTAACTACAAAGCCGGGAAAAATAAACGACTTTTAATTTTTTTTAAACTATCAGCCCATTAACCACATTTTTTTTAACAAAAACTTTTTAAATAAAAATATTAATTATAATAGAAAATCCATATTTTTATTAAATTTGTTTTCAAAATAAACGTCAAAAGAAGTTGAAAAATATATTTCTTTCTATTTTAACTATTTGATCATTTAAAAATAAATGCACGGATAACTCATTAAATAAACTACAGTCAGTTGCTGTAAAAATATTTTAAGTACAATACTCAAACTGGAATTGAATCTGATTGTCCATAAATTTCAGTAGTGCAGGTAGAAAAAGATGTTCTTAAACATGCTTGAAGGAAATTATATATATACATATTGTTTACAAACTACCTTATATATGATAACAGATCTTTATAACGAAACCGATAACTTTTCTAAAAAATTCTTCACCATATTTAATCCGCCTTTTTAAATATATAAAATCGTATTCTGCGATATCCAAGATTTTCTTTAAAAATATTGATGCGAATCTGTCAATTTAAAAGAAAAATCATACGCCATTTTGAATTTTATAGTCTTAATATCAAATTCGTATACAAAGACCACAAGAACTTCACGAAAAAAATAATTTTAGATGAATTTTTTAAGTTTAAAAAATCGTCATATAGGATTCACCGATATTAGATTCGTCTTCATTGGTTTCTAAAACAACACAAATCCGGCACAAATTCGATAATTTTTTCTATAGAAAATCCGCCATTTTTAAATTTTAAATATCCGATATCAGATTTGTATATAGTAACACCCGAAACTTGCCGCAAAAAATATTCTAAACTTTTCAAAAAAATATTTCTGTTTAAAGTAAAACATCCGACATAATGTATCCGTCATTTTAAATTTTAAAAATCTAATGTAAGATTCATATTCTGCGACGCCAAAAACTAATAGATGTATCAGTAACTGTGCACTTTTTAAATTTAATATAATTTTTTTTTTACGCAAGTGTCAACTCTGAAATTTGGCAGATGTCAAAATAGCATCGCAAACGAAATAACATCGCAAGCTTTGAAGAATTTTCGGTCGAGAAAGTGCATCTAATGTGACAACCAGTCAAAGAATGATCAAGAAATTTGAAGAAACTGCGCCGGTTATTGTCAGTAAAACTCCTGTGCGTCAACGTACCGGTCGGTCTCTTGAAAACGTTGCTGCTGTAAACGAGAGTGTCTCCGACATCAATTCGACATCGCTCTTAACAACTTCAAATTTCACAAAGCTCTACTCAGCGAATTTTGACAAAATACCTTCGCAAAGAGTAAAGGCCTGTCATCAGAGCCGTGTAAGCCATTTGACGGATATTTTATTCCAAACTTAATCAAAACATGTCTTCTTTACAATTAAATAAAAAATCACAATTATTTTAAAAAACTACGTGTTTTATTTTAAAATGAAAAAGTGCATTCTTATTGAGACACCCTTTTAAAACAAAATTCGGAACATCCTAAAATTATTCGTCATTTTCGAGTTTTAAAAACCTGATACCAGTTTTAAATTTAGCGACCCCAAAATCTCACAAGTGACAATTTCTAAGCTAATTAGTGCGTGAAGGTCAATTTTGAACAGCAGGGGGATCTCTCGTTTACAAAAATGTTCCATATATTTTACTAGCAGAGCGGTTTTTTAAGAAATTTATAATTTTACTTTTGTGAGAACTTCAAATAAAATTTTGAAATTTCAATTGGTATGTTAAAAATTTAATTAATGTC
The DNA here is from genome assembly GCA_949748255.1 of Eustalomyia histrio. Classification (NCBI taxonomy): domain Eukaryota; kingdom Metazoa; phylum Arthropoda; class Insecta; order Diptera; family Anthomyiidae; genus Eustalomyia; species Eustalomyia histrio. Next base: position 58,790,289 of record OX456523.1, on the reverse strand, counting down.
TGATTGGCTTGAAATTTTGAAAATACTCTTGATGTAATTTTAATTTCAAATTTAAATTAATATTTTTCAAATTACAGTTGGAAATTGTGCAATGATATTTTAATGTCATCCTTCTTCTCCCTATCCCCCAAGCAATCCTATTACAATATTCTATATTGATTTGCTTTACAAAAAAAAAAAAGTACTTACAAAAGATGCATTCATTTATTATTGTTGTTGGTTGTGTTGAATAGTTATTCTTTTTGTATTGACATAATATTCAGCAAAAATTGAAATTGTTGACACAACAATTGAACTGTGGCTTTTGTAAAATTGTTCTTTTGTGTGTGTTCATTCATATACCAATAGCACTTACATATAAAAATATAAATTTACATGAATATTCACACACATGCACACACATTTTCATATACGAGTATGTATGTCACTAATATATACGCATTTGTATGCATGGCAAAAGATATAAATGTAACATTTCATAATCACTATATAATTCCATAGGGATTTTATTAAAAATAAAAAAATTTTCAAATAAAAATAAAGGTTCATTGTTGTTTCATTATTGCATTTTACACCACATTATGGAGTATTTAGTTTTTTTTATTTTTTTTTTTTTTGCTAATGCTTGTTGCTTTCTAATGAAAGTAATGTAAACAAATCTAGGGACTAATTAAAAAATTTTAAAAAAGTTTTGTTTTCTTTGTGCTTATGCAGGGTATCGTAACAATTTGCCAATAAAAAAATCCTGTTTAGAGTACCTGCATAAATGATTCAACCGATTTTACTATGTTTCCATGTTTTATTTATATGTGACCTTCTCCGACAAAAGGGACCTAGTGTGTCAAAAAACGGGTTTGGACTTAAGAGTGGATTCTGGTACCTAAAAGGGTGTAGAATAAGATGAAATGAGTAAGATTTCTGGTAAAAATTTATTTACCCCATAAAAACATACAAAACGAACTTGGGAAAATCGATAAAAATGAGACATTAAATTTTTACTTTTTTTGATTTTTTGGTTTTAAATTGTTTTTTTTCGTCAGTATTCAAATTTTTTGGAGTTTGGACTTTTTTTCGATGTTTCGTGATCTGGTACTTCGATTTTCTTCCGTTTGACAATTTCAGTTTTTTTCTTTTTTCGGCCCTTTGACTTCAGCTTTCCGTTTTGAAGACTTGCTACTTAGTACATGTTTTCGTTCAGAAAAGCCAACATTATCCTTGAATCAATTTTTTACATCAACATCGTGAATAAAACAACACATCTTTCTACAAATATGAATGACACGAAATACCCTTTGGCCATACTTCTTCCAACTTTTAGTATTATAAAGGTTTTCAAGCCATAAATGTTGTCGATGAAATTTCAAATGGACTAAATCTTGTTCTGGTTTTCTTAATTCTTGGAAAAATTGGCGGCTTTGTATAGCAAGATTTTCTGGAATTATCTTATTACATTTTTTCGAACAACATGCTTCGGATTCTTCTCCGTACATCAAATCGATGTTCATCGACTCTTGTATATCTTCAACGGATTCCTCCAATTCGAATATAATATTGGATTCGGAAACATCATGCAAAAAACTTTGATTTTCAGTTAGTTCCGAAGTATTAGTACCGACACTTTCAGATAAAGTCATATCGATCTCATCATCGCCATAAACCGAGTCTAGTTTTTTTAAATCATCATCTAAACTGTCAAAAATATCCATTTTTATAAAAATTACTTTAAATTAACATCAGCTTAGTAACAAAATTACAAAAGAACCAAAATTGCGAAACAACTTTTGAGATATTGATATAAGTCGTTATACAATTGGCACAAGGCTGAAGCGTCACTTTATTCGTTTCCTTTCTTATAGTTATTTTAACAATGTTCTTCGTATTAGTATACGCACATCAACCCTTTGCTGAGAGCGAAAATATAACTGAGAACTTACAGAGCAGCAACAATAGCAAAGATATTATCACACTAAAAGCGTAAAAAAATACGTCACTGCATAGGCATGACGTCACTAAAGTCGGCACCCAATCATAACTAACCATACCAAATCGCATCTTCCAACTGAAGGTGTGTTCACAGTGATAATGCTTTATGAAACTTTAAATGCGTTTTTCTCAAAACTTTATTTTCACACACTAGGTCCCTTTTCTCGGAGAAGGTCACATATTGCTTTCACCAATGGGAATTTTTAAAAAATATAGTATTTGTAAACATGTTAATGTATTTATTGGGACATGTTTGTTGTTGAAATTGAAAATCCTAGTAAAACTAACCGTAATTGAATTTTTTAATTATAAAACCAAAGTCTACAGGTTGGTTGAAAAGTTCCTGCGCTCGAAATGAAAGAATACTGTTTTTGTTACGAAATATATTTTTTTATTCAATATAATCTCCTAGAAGCTCAATACACTTATTACAATGATCTTCCAATAATTTTATCCCATCCTTATAATGGTTTTCCGGAAGCTCTGCAAAATAACTGTCTACGGCTGCTATGGCCTCTTCATTAAACGAAAAATGCTTTCCACGAAGGAATTGTTGGAGATTTCTGAAGAGATAGTAGTCACTGGGAGCCAAATCTGGTGAATACCGTGGATGTTCAAGCAATTCGTACTTTAATTTTTTGAACTTAGCCATCGTCAAAACACTTTTGTGAACAGGTGCATTGCCTTGATGAAAAATGATTTTTCCTTCTATAAACCAGGTCTTTTCTCACGAATTTGTTCATCCAGCTAATCCAAAAGGCTGCAATAATATTCCGAGTTGATTTGTTTTACCTTTCTGAAGATAATCAATCAACAAAATTCCTTTTGCATCCCAAAAAACTGATGCCATAACCTTTTTTGCTGATCATTGGACTTTACCTGCTTTGGAGCTGAACAAGCAGCTTCAGTCCACTGTAAACGTTCTTGTTTCAATTTAGGATCATGGTGGTAGATCCAAGTCTCATCCAAGAAGTCGGTTTTATTCGGCTCCAAATTACGCTGAGAAATTTGTTTTCGATCCAGTTTTTGTTGAATTGTTAATGTGTGCGGCACTAACTTTCCAAACAGTTTCTTCATACGTAATTCTTCATGTAAAATATGGAGTACGCGTTCGTCTGAGATGCCTATGGCATTAGCAATTTCACGCTTAGTCAAACTTGGATCTTCACTAACCATATTATGTACCTGCTCAATGATTTCTGCTTTGGTTGCAGTTTTTGGTCCTCCTTCGCGTGGATCGTCTTCAAGGCTGGTACGACCACGTTTAAATTCACCAGCCCAAATTTCAACGGTGCGTTTGGAAGGTGAGGACTCCTTATACACTTCCAACAATTGTTCATAAATTTCCTTTGCTTTTAAACCCTGCACGATATTCAATTTTTTCCATATTAAAAAAAATCAATGACACGTCAACTTCAAATGGCTTGTAAACAAAGAAAGAATTGACAGAATGACTTGCAACTTTGCATGTGTTCCTAGGACAGTTATACCAACTTGAGAAAAAAGTGTTGGAGCTAGCAGTGCCATCTCTTGGTGAGCGCAGGAACTTTTCAACCAACCTGTATAAACTGAATTTAGTGAATGTTGAAAAAAAAATTATATACTTTCATTGTTAATTAAACTACCGCATATAAAATGCATAAATATGGTTGGCATGCGAAATGATATGGTTATCGGTAACTGTAAATAATACTTAATGTAATTTAGAAATGATATAAAATTGTAATTAAAAAAAAAATCGTTAAAAAGTCCATAATTTTATTAAATTTTATAATTTTTTTTATTATTCTAGTTTATTTAGAAAGAGTAAATAAAATTTTATTTAATAACAACTATAAATATAATGGTATTCTATTTTATGACTTTACACTATCCCTAGTGATCTTTTGTAGAATTTTAATATTTAACAATTTTATATAATATCTATGAATTAAGATTAATTTTTTTATTTTGTAACGCAATGTTATTATTATTTTCTAATTTATCTTAAAATTGTATTCCATATTTTTAAGTGTATAAAAGTAAATGGTATTTTTTTTAAATTCCACTTGTAATCAATAACCACAAATTCAGCCATTAATACTTGAGCAATTAAATAACAAATTTATATCGATTTATGTACTAATCCCAAAGTAAATCACAGTTAAAGTTCTCATAAAAAACATAACTTTTTTCATAAAGTATTTTCTTTACATTTTATTACAAATTCAATGTACACGGAATAAAGCTTTGTAATAAAAAGTATTTTTAATTCCACCATAAAACGGGTAATATAAAAAAGTAAAGTTTTTTAATAAATAATAATAATAATACGAGGGCGGGTCGATAATTCCGTGACTTTCTTTGAATTTCCCGCCTCTTAACTGAAAGGACAATTCTTCTTCCATCAAGAAGCATCTAAGAATTGACTCCTGTCAAAAATTTGAACAAGCTGCGTCATTAGCTTGTCTTTGACAGCCATTGATAGCAGGCTACCGTGTGATTTGAGGAGAAAATGGGAAAAGTGAAAAATAAAATGATTTTTTATCTAACAAGCTGTGATTCATTCAAAAAGTCACGGCCTGCCATCGTAAAATCAAGATACGCTACAGATTGAAAGTATATTTGCTTTTTACCCTGGATATATATTTTGTATGTAGTTTCTTTAAAATTATAGTCCCATGGTGTAACGACAGAAGTCGCGTCGCTCGTTTCTGTCTACACACATAGTTATTATACTGGTGACAACTACAATTAGCTGCCATTAAGGGTATATTAAGAGCAACATCGAACAAATCTGGCTCAGTCGCCAGTAGCCGTGAACGAGAGCACAAGGTTATTTTACCACTAAGATTAAATTCTAATCCTTCGAGCATCTTTTGACAATCTGTTCCTCGGATATCCTTTAAAATCCTATAAGCATCCTTGAACGTCCTGCGGGCATCCTTGTAGGTCCTGCTGATATCCTTGAAGGTCTTGCAGATATCCTTGAAGGTCCTGCTGATATCCTTAAAGGTCCTGCGGATATCCTTGAAGGTCCTGGAAACATCCTTGAGCGTCCTGCGAAAACCCTTGTAGGTCCAGCTGATATCCTTGAAGGACCTGACGGTATCCTTGATAGTCCTGCGGATATCCTAAAAATCCTAAGGATATACTTTACGATCGTAAACGATCCTGCGGATACACGTGACGATTCTGCGAATATTTTTGAAGGCCCGCGACTATTCTAGAAGGTTTTGTGAAGATCCTCGAACAGCTCATCAGAGGAAGCGTCCCCGGTCGCTGTCCTCCCCTTTCGAAAAATACCAGGTCGCTGTCCTTTTCTTGCAAAGACACAAGAAGGAGTTTGCCATCCCAGGACGCCCTTCATTCTCTCTCTCTCTCTTTATCTCTCTCTCTCTCTCTCTTTATCAATCCTATAGTCTTAACCTCAATAAATGAATTAACCTTTGTAACGTATAAAATCACGTCTTTTACTCTCTGTCACTGGATCAAACAAATTTCTGTGACGATCCCTACCCTCGAGCTTACCCCAGCTAACGGAGAAAATCTCGTCGTTACATTGGTTAATAATATATTTTTGTAGGTTTTTACACTGAACTTAATTCACATTGGCAACATATTTCATCTGTCATTTAATCAACTGTAAAAAAAAATAAAAAAAGAAGCATATTTTTTGTTAAAAAAATAAAAAAATGGATTTAGAGAAAGCATTAATCTTTGGAGTAGTTGTTGCTTTGCAAGAACAAACCCGAATTTTAATGCAGTACATTGAAATATTGAAGGCCATTTGTTTTATTTATTTTCTGCAATGTCAGTTTGCTAGTGATGGCGCAAAGAAAACCGATTTTTTGCCATTTTTTTAAGTGATGACACTTAAAAAAACGAAAGATGTAAGATGGAACTAAATGAAAAGGAATCATCTTTTGCAGATGGTGTAGAATTTTTGGCCTGAATAATTCAAATTGATGAAAGATGTAAGATGTAGGTCAGTGGTAAAAGCCTATTACGATTTTACCTTTTGATTTATTTCCTTTAAATAAATCGAGTCATTTTTATATTGCAAATAATAAATACAGTTGGAATTTTCTATAGCAACTCTTTATTTACAAACAAATTACACTAGACACTTTATTGAAACTCTTTTAAGATGCACTTTAACAGATTACACAATTTATTCAATTAATCAACAATGCTACTTTTGTTTAAAAGTGCTGTTATCGCGTCGATATTATATTTCAAACTGCCTGCTCCCTAAAGTATGCTCGTATTTATATGTGTGGTGAGATTCACTAGAATATACTAGTGGTTTTTTCATTCTAGTCTTTGCTACAATTATTATTAGTTGTAAATATTTGAAGCCAGGTGGCAATGCTATATGCCCAGCGAGTTCTAGTTTTTGCTACTGCTGAAGCCGAAAGTAACACTAAAGCAGCACTATTTATGGTAAAGAGTTGCCATTTTAGATCTGGCATATGAGAATTTTTGTTTCTACGAGTAAATAGAAATTGGTGAATAGAATTTCCGTAGCAATATTTTTTTTTTAAATTTGATAAGTTGGCTTTCGAAATCGGTTTGAAAAAAAAATTTGTGATATTCATGAAGCAAACATGAATCTCTTTCATATATAACTTCAACTTCATTAAATATTCTTAAAATATTAAAAAAATATGATATTTTCCTTTTAAATTAAAATGTTTTAAATTATGTGGATATTTATTCTTATAACTTGATTAAAAATTAATATACAAGGAATATATACATATACATATTTGTATTCAGAAAATATTTGAATTTATTTTATAACTTTATTGTCTATAATTTAAAATTCATTGATTGCATCCCTACATTTGTAGGGCGTTCTCAAAATTACAACTCAAAAACATCATCAAATGTGTGATAGACAATAAACAAAATCATTACATAATCATTGTATTGTTATTTAATGGTTTAATCTTGGTATTTGGTATGTGCATGATTTGATATTGTTGTTGCTGATTTATTTATATTCATGTTATACTATATGTATTAGGATGGATCGAAGTAAGACTGCAGAAGTTTTGCTTAGGGCAGGGTAGACAAATTGTGGATAAATGTAATTTTTTTCTGTAAAATTTTAGCCAAATTAAAATTGATTTTCGACTTTCCCGTTTCATCTGAAATTCTAAAATTTTTAAACTTATAAGGAAAATACCACAACCATCTAGGAATGGTTACCTCGTTGGACTGTTACACGGAAGGTTGCGGGTTCGATCCCCAGCGATAGTAACACTAATTTAGAAAAATAAAATTTCATGCATATTGCCCCACCGAAGTAAAATAACATAAAGGGCTATGAATTAAAAAGCTTCTTCAAATTCGGCAACTGTCCCATCAGATGGAGCCCTTCAAATTTTCACCACCCTTCATCTCTACTCTATTCCCTTTCCAAAGAAAGCAACACATTAAAAAAGTAATTTTTGAGGGTACGTTTTTGCTTTTATGAATTCGCTGTTGTTTCAGAAACTTCTGAGTTGGCGATATGACACTGTATCTGCTGACTCGTTCTTCTGCTCCCATACAAAAGCCTTATGCGACCTGGTAGCGTTTTCATACAAGTGTAAAAATGTCAGCAGGACAAATCAGATGGAGATCAATGTGGTATTTAAATACCTTAATTTAGTCGTACCTAACATTTCCAGCATAGGGAAGGAGGTTATTATCACCACTTAAATTTTTAAAAACTGCTCAAAATAATTATTGCGTTTTTTTTTCATCCTTCTATATTTTTCTGTTGTAAATTGTTATTTTCCTTTGCTTTGTAATTAATTTTATTCTGTTAAAAATTTAAAGTGTTTTTATTTGGTATCACACTCATCAAAGTTTGAGCCAGAAAGAAGCCTTCTGTTTTATAGTTTATCGGCCTATTTCTTTACCTAAACCTTAATAATGCAAACAGTTTTATAAAGTAACTTATATACCGTTTTGCATATCTTCCTTTATTCTTATTCAAATAAAATTCAGACGGAAACAGAATTAGCTTAAGTGAACTACGCTACGTATCCGCATGAAACAAAAATTAATTTCCTCTGATTATTTTCTGTTTCCAAAAGATTTAAGATTTTTCCTAAATTTGTTGTGTTTTCTTTGTTAAGTCGGCTAATTTTAGGACCGGTCTCGTAACTGGGCATTTAATTTTATTTAAATGTTCCTTTTAAATCTGTAATTTAAAAAATTCAAATTTAGTACATAAACATTTTAAATCCTCCGCCTAAACTCCCTTTATAAATTTTATGTAATTCTTACACTCAAAGAAAAGCTCCATCATATCTATGAAGCGTTTGCTTAATTTTCGGCCAATATAAGTTTTCATAGATAGTTTCAAAAATGTAAAAAAACTATTTTATGTTTGTGAAATTTTCTATATTTTTAAATAAGTTAAGATTTAATAAGTGAGGATACTTTTCATAAAAAATGAAATCTACAATTTTCGTACAACTCTATTGTGCTTACAAACAATTATTGGGCGTTTGTCAATCTTAGTGTTTTTTCTGTATTGTATTTTGACTTTTACAAGGGAATCCAACCAATACCTACACGTCGATTTGGAAGAAACTTGGAAATATGATAGATAATAACCACCTAGGTGTTGTTTCTAGATAATGTTTTGCTTCAGACGAATGAAAGTACAATCATAAAATACATGAAATAGAAAAATAATGTACATACATGCAGTCACTTATTCGATTAGCAACTCACGCATTGTAGAAATACCATACTAATGTTAACTTAGGCGGGTGAAAAATGTTCCAAAAATTTATACATTTGTCGTTGTTCTAATTATTTTAACATTTCTTCTGAAGAGAATGTATAAAAGAGTGCACAGAGAAAACAGATGCGTGCTCACAACGGCATTTGTACACGGTAAAAAGTTTTATTTTATTTTTAATGCAGAGCCGGTGTATCTATATAAAAAATCCGTAAAAGAATTAAATATATTCCAATATGGTATACTTATAAAGAGTTAAAAGACAGTTATAAAGACAGTGAGAGAGAGTTTTGTTTTTAGAGCATAAAAGAAACACCAATATGTATTAGACTCTACACCTGACCAAGAATTGGATTAATACCATAAGGAATATATTGTATTCTTGAATAGGTGTTATTTTTAAGACCCAACAGAATGAATTTTATACTAAACGGTTAATGTTTTTAAGCTAAGCAGAACTGAAATTTACACCATTTAGGTGTTATTTTCCATACCATACGGAATGAATTGTATACTAAACGGGTGTTGATTTTAATCTAGGCAGGACTAAAATTGACACCCTTTATTTATAAAATTTCACTGAAAATAAATGAAACAAATTTTATTTTGAGTTTTGTAATTTTTTAATTTATTTTTTATTCAGTAATAAAGTATTTAATATCCGGTGTTAATTAATCAATCGAAATTTCTGCCTTCTACGTCAATGTTCTGCTTGTTTACAACTAAAGTGAAAAAAACTGTCTTATAAAAGTATTTAACTTTATTATAAAGGTATTTAACTGTATTTTAAAATATTTAATACTTGCTTGAAATTACGACTCTATTTGAAGTGAAATTCTCACTTTGTGATTCAACAATTTTTACAATTAAAAATTTCCACCTTTTACTTTCACGAACATTTTTACACTTTTCTTTTCAATGACTTTTTAACTTTGAAACCGCGTGTTTGTAAAAAAGATAATTTTAACACCTTCATTGGTATTAATTGTAAGAAATATCTCTCGTGAGAGAGATAGAACTTTACACATGATTTTAATTCTTTCTAGGTGTTGTTTCTAAACTTGAAGGAATAAAATTGTTTTAAGAGAGAAATTTAATTCCTTTTTAAAATTAAACCGAAATGATTAAAACAAAAATAAAAAATTTTCTGATGGCTGTTTCGGTGTTATTTGTTAACTAACAGGAATAGATTTTATTTTTTATTGTGTTAAAACAATTCTCTTAAGTATTTAATTTTATACCGTATGTTTTCAGATATAAACTATTTAGGTTTTAATTTTAAATTTGATTCCAAAGAAGTTTACAATGAACACCGCTAAGTGTACAAATTAAACCAAAACTTTCTACTGTGTAGCTAATCGAATGGTTCGGCTGTGGTAACCGAATTAATACATGAGAAATTTGATTGTTACAACAGTATTTCGGTTGCCTTAATAATAATTTGGTCACAACCAAAAAATTCTCTTGCTAAAACTGAACTAATCGATTTGCAACGAATTCGGTTGTCAGCACGATTCTGTTTTTGGGTGTGTCACTTAGTTTTTATTATACTTTATTTTATTATTATGAAATTATAAATATTATAATATAATATTCCTTATTGTTTCTATTAAATAAGTCTTTTTGATTTTCAAAAATTAGTAACCCCTCAGGTTTTAACGAATCATTAGGATTTTTTTTTTACTAAAGCCAAAAAATTGCCACTTTTTTACTCTACAAACTTTGGAGTTTCATCTAAATTGGCATGTCAGCGTTGGGGGATTTCTTTGAGTCTATTTTTATTTGTTTCTTTATTCTATAAATCAAATGTTCAATTGCTTTATGATTGTCGTTGAAATTTATGTATAAAGGGGCGGTATTTATTTTAAATGTAATCATGCGTTTCAAATTGAGACCCTTTAGTGTTTGGCTGTCGATTTTCGAAGTCCAAACAACACCTTGTTTAAGAACCAATCGGTGAGGAATGTGGATATCGTCAAGGTCAATTACCGATTTCGTTAAAAATTTAGAAATGTGATTAAGGAGCTCAGAAAACTCGCTAAGAAATATGAGTTTTATTTTTTGATACAAAGGAAGGGTAAAAAGAAAGTTTTTTAAATTTTTTTTTAAAAATTTAAATTTCTTTCAAAAAAATTTAATTGTAAATGGGTATCAAATGAATGGTATTAAAAAGGCATATCTAGTAGTATACAATATATGCATAATTATTAATTAATAATTTTATTTATATATACACTATTTGGCTATAGATTAAACCAATAATTAACTGACGAAATGTATGTTGTACAAGCTGGGGCAACAAGTATCACCCTATTGGAAAGTGCTGCCACTTTTGCCAATGTTATCGTATATCAGTTTGGTTTTGACATTCTTAAAGTTGACACGTGAGAAATTATAGTCTATGCGCCTAAACCGTAAAATTTTGGATTTCAACGGCGAAGTGGATTATTTTGTGTAATAAGCAAAATTTTTTAAGAGAAGCAACACTCTTGAAATAAATACTTCCTTCTACTTAATGTGTTGCTTTCTTTGGAAAAGAGTTAGAGAAGATATTAAGAGTGGTGATAGATGAAGGGCTTAAAATATGCAGCACTATCATTGATCAAGATGATAATTCTTTGAACAACTGTTAAGCGCCATGTGATGGAGAGTTGGCAAAGTGGTTGAAGCCTTTTAGTTCATTGACCTGTTATGTTAGTTTACTTCGGTGGGGCTTAGCGCTATGGAAACACCGAAGGAAGACATTGGGATGTGTTTTTATTTTCATAAATTGATCTTGTCATCGTTGGGAATCGAACATGCAATCTTCTGTGCGCCAAACGATGGGTCCACGCATAATTCATGAAGAACCCTTTTAAAGTCAACGCGTGGTGTGCAGTTACGTCAGAAGAGGTGTTTGGACCTTATTTTTCGAAGGAGCCGATGGGAAAGCTATTGCAGTAAATGGCGAACGCTATAGAGCCATACTGATTGAATTTTTCTAACTAAAAGTTGTCGATCTGGTTTTGGAGGTCATGTAGTACCATCAGGACGTGGATGCGAGTAGTCCTGCATTTCGGTGATTTGGCTTGATCGGCCTGATCTCCCGACTTGAATGTCCCTGACTTGTGTCTCTAACGATGTTTAAAGACTTTGGTGTACGCGAATAATCCCCGCATGTTGGAGGACAACATTGAGCCGAAATTAAAAGTGTGACATCACGAATGCTGTATACAGTTATGCAATATCAATAGGGTCAAACTTAGCACTAACGCCGAAGAGGGTAATTTTTCGGACATAATTTTTCACAATTAATTAGAAAAAAAATTTAGGAGATTGAGTAAATAATATATATATAATATAAATAAAAGTTATAGCGAAAGAAAATCAGATGTTGGTTTTTCCCCATCCTGTATATTTTGCTACTGAGTATGTTTCCTTTGTAATTATTTTTGATCAACTTCAATAGTTTTTTATTTTTAGTAATACCGATTGTTCTCACAAAAACTTTTTAAATAATTCTGCACCGTACCGCGTGTGTGGTTTCATAGTAAATTTTTTTCTTGATCTATATAAATGTTATGTGGGATGTTGTTTGTTCTTAATAAATATTTCTGTGAATTCCTCATAGCTAAAAAAATTATAATTTTTCAACTATAACTCTTGTTTCTGCATTTTAAAATATATACATAGTAGGTATTATTATTAACCATTTAATAACCCATGGTTCCAGTTTTACTTTTGGCTTTCGGAACAATTTTAACAAAACTTATTGTGCTCGGTACTACTAGAGAAAAGGTACATATTTAGGGGGTTCCTATAAATAATTATCATATATAATGCTAAATATCGTTTCTATTAAATTTGAGCACAGGTTAACGATGTATCTAACGCTGCACGCAGAGAAAAAACATGGTTGCAACATGATCACTGCTACTATATTGCGCTTGCTGCAATCGGGTGTGGTTGTCAAAACCATATTATTGGTTGTTTAACCATCAACATGGTCGCTACCATCATTATTATAGTAAATATTTTACTATTTTATGATTGACACCTTGTATTTTATAACATGATTGGCTGTAAGCATACTGTGGTAACAAAAATTCTGACTATGAACAAATTATGATAATTATGTAACCATAAAATGCTGTCAACAATCAATGAATAATTATACATCAAATAAAATATGACTTTGACATTTACAGTCCTAATACGAGTATTGTCTTGTTTTCATAAAAACCAAAATGTCTTAAAAAACAATCATATATTGTTTACTAAAACTAGACAGAAAATACCTTTCCAGTTATTTTTTTTTAACTTTAGAAGATTTTTTGAGGGTTTTTTCGAAAATTCCTTATACATGTAATATTATTTACAATAATCAATTCATTGCCAAAAAGATTCTATATAAAGATTTTATATGGATCATATTATGATAATCCAGAAATCATAATATAGTTATGGGGACCATAATGTAATAACAGTTTGAGCACTCACCAAACAAAGTCTGTAATGGCAACTGAAAATTTTGCTGTTATTACGGGAAATTCTGCTAATTTGAGCCCAGCGGTATTTTTTGCTAATCTTAGCAACACATGTCTGCTGACGTGTAGTTAAATGAAATCAGTAGAAAAATTATTAGCCGCTACTAAATTTTAGTAGACTTTTTGTAAAGTGGAATTTAAAATCTGTTTGCTAAAATCAGCAAAAAAAATTACTAAATTTTATTAATATTAGTAAAAGGCTTTGATTTTTTTTTCTTATCGAGCATCAAAAATTTTGAATATATTTTTTTAAAAACGAATTAATCATTTTGTTTTAATTTGGTAATTTCTGTTTGAAAAATATTTTGGTCATTTTTTTTTTTACTTTTAAGGTTAAATTTTAATTGCTTTTAGGGTGGATTTTTAGAACTAAAAAACCCTTTTTAGTGCTATTTTAAGTGGATGTCCTTTTTTTTAGACATCAGTCGGTATCTTCACTTCCAATCCCTTTTTTAATATATGTAACATTTTAAGGAAATTTAAGTTTGTAGGTGTAAGTTTTAATTAGAATAAACATTTTCTTAAATAACCACTTTTTTAAAATTAGTAATATTTTTTGCTAATTTTAGCAAATCGGTTTTCAAAAATTTGTAAAATGATTTCTGAAATTAACAACAAAAATTTGTTAATATTCTGTAAAAATTCTGTAATTTGTAAAATGTAAATAGCAAAAAGATTTGCTAAATAATAATTTTTTACTAAAAATCAGTACAAAAATAGTAGAGTGGGATTGAAAACCGTTTACAAATTTTTCTACTAACTTTTTTTTCTGAGTGAGCGTACTTTGAGTATATGCAATCATATTATGATAAATTCAACATCATAATATGTTTATACAGAATATTGTAATATTTGAATCATAATATAACTTAAGGGACCATATTATGGTAAAATTATAGATATTTTATTATCATAATATGATAACCATAATATAGTACGACTATTGTTGGCACAATCATAAACCCAAAAATATATGATGCTCTTCGAATATGGTTCTCCCAACCATGTTTTTTCTTTGCCTGTGCTAAAATCAATCTCTTGGTTTTTTATATTGCAGGTTTTAATGGTTGGGTATTTTTCTGAAAACCAGACTTTTTAAAAACCGGATTTTGGTTTTTTCGAAAAATCGATTTTCTTAAAAAACCGGTTTCTATTTTGGTTTTTACATAAAAGAAAAAAACTGGCTAACCGGGTTAGGGCTAAAGCATTGTTGAACGACTTAAAAAGTACGATTGATATCTAGCAGAAATCTTAAAATTTCTCAAAGGGTAAAATCGATGTTTATTGGGTTTACTCAATTTCGTGTCAACAGAAAAAAATACCATTATTGAGGTCTTGCAAATGTATGTAACCCCATAAATATATTCATCGTCCTTATTCCTAATGGCCAGCCATATACACGAAAAACTTAAAATTAATATTATAAACTGGTTTGTATTTTGAATGCAGTAATTTACATTAATTAGTGCAAACATGAACTCACACGCATCTAGTAAATTGCACACGGTATATACGAGCATTACTGCAATTAAAAACATACAATCAAGTTTTCAGTGCATTTCACAATTCAACAAAAAAATACAAATAACAAAATATTAAAAATTCTAATGTTAAATTGGATGTAGTAGAAAGTAATAAAGTAATTTTTACGTACACAAATAAAACAGATTCGCGCTTTGGTAACTGAATTTTTCAATTGTGCCAACAGTAAGCCATTTAAAACAAAACAAATTTGACGGCAACAATAGAATTTTGTTTAGGTAAATATCGATTCGGTAGCTAAATCCGAAAAATTCGATTGATACATCTGAACCAATTGATTGGCAACAAATTTGATTGTCAGCACGACTCCGTTTTCGGAATGTAGAATTATTATTTTTATTGCCCACAAAACTTGGAATATTCTAAGAAATTTTTTAATATTTTTTCCCCTTATAATTGCATGGAAAAATCCATTTTATATAACAATTTATGGCTTAAAACACTTTAATATGTAATTTTTACTACACATAAGTAAATTGTTAGTAAAATTATTACATTTTTTTTATTAAACGTGTATTTTAGTGCATTTGCTATTTTTGGTTTTATTTATAAGTTTTGCTAAATAAAATTTATGTTTTAAATTAATGAAACAAATACCTTAGAAGGCCCAAAACACGTGCCACTACAATTTGTGCCAACAGTTTGTGCAACAACAATTTATTTTATTTAGTTGCACACAAACTACTACTACAACTGCATGTACTATCGTGTATATATGGATTTTGGATAAAAAACATGAAATTGGAATTACTTGCAGATTATTTTAAACTTTTAAATTATTTCAACAAGTTTTGTTTGCAAAAGTTATGTGGACAATAATAACATTTGGCAAAATGTCGTTTTCATTTTCTGGGAAAAATATTATTTCAAACAGCAAATATATTTTAACTAAAAAGTATATATACTCGTATATTTGTATTGTGTTTTTTAATAAGTAAACATTTAATTAAAATTGCATATAAAATGAATTTAAATTTTGATAACTACACTCGCAATTATGTGTTTGTTGGGTCATCAGAAAAATTTGTTAATTTAATAAAACGCATATAAAATCAGAATTGTAAATTTTAACATAAATTTTGTTGAATTATATCTTAATTTACCAAAAAGAAAAAAAAATAATAAAAATATTTATATTTTACTCATGTGTAAATTTTTTTAAAATTAAAGGGTCTCGGGACAATCTCCGATTTAATATCAATTAATGGCCTGCACTGATAAACATTAGGAAAAAAACCTTTTTTTCATTTTACTCTATCTCGCTTAGTTTTAGAAATTTGAGCCATAAAATGTATTTTTTTTAAACAAATTTCCGAGGGGACCTTAATGTATCTCTGCCATTTAAAAAAATCGCCAGGGGACGAAATAGCGCCATCCTTAATTGCAGAGACATTTAGATTTGTATTTTAACAATAAATTGCGTAAAAAATAACAAAAATACTGTAAAAATGTATTATTATTTCATCGAGAAAATAGCAGTATATTTTCATCATCGGGTCATATAGACCCCAACAGCACTTAAACGTTAATTTTCTGAAATAAAATAAGAATATTATTTTAAGACCTAGGAAAATAATATTAAGCAGTTTCATCAATATGAATGTTTCCCGGGATTGTCGGACTTCTTAAATGAAAGTGGCTTAAAAAGTACTTTATTAAAGAATTATAACCCACGCAAGGGAACACATATTTTATTGTTCGGAGTGCACATATTTTAAATTTCTATGGCTTGGGCTGACGACTACAGTAGAGACTTATCCCATCCTCGCAGAAATTTGCCCATACTTCAAGAAGGTATATGTCTTCAAGGCTTTTAGGCAATTGGGTTCGTGCAGGACGTTAAGCGGAAGATTGTCCCTTTTTTCCCTCCCCAAATTGATGTTCAAAAATTGAGTCTTATTATGTAGAGTATGGTCTTAATCTAGCGAACTCGTGTTTAAAATTTAAAATTTCTAGCCAAAGGGCTTTTTAGCAGGCCGTCAAGGGGGATACTTTTCCCATATTTTGCCACTTCAAAAGGAAATTTCTAAAATAGCATGTCTACATCGGAGGAAGAATCTCCCTCTTAGGGGATCTTTACTCTGGAGAGGGAACCTACTTACCAAATTTCAGCTTTCTAGCTTCAGCGGTTATGTCTGGGCGATGTTGAATATGTGAGTGAGTGAGTAAGTGAGTGAGCGACTCAGCCATTCTGCAACGTTATTCCTCTATATACCGTTAACAGTGTCTAAATATAATAATGCGGCCATAGAGGTTTAATTATTTTGGTAAATTTTTTTAAGCAATAATTTTTCCTTCAAGTTATACAAAAGAAACATTTTCAATTTTAAGAAATATAATAAATTCTAATAAAAAAACAACAAGAAAAATAAAGTTTTGTTATAAATTGTTTAAGGGTTGTCACATTGTAAATGTAGGTCAGAGAACAATAACTGCAGGAGGAATAAAATAATAAAATATAGTACACAAAATACTATTAATAAAAAAAAATATTGTAATATAAAATAAATACTTAAAATAATATTGCAAACAAACAACATATATACAAAAACTTTCATTTTCTATTGTAACAAATTAGTTAAAGTATAAAAGCTTTCGGTGTAACCAGGAGTTTTGTTAGAAAAATAATTGAATTTTTAGTTTTGCAACTATTTCTTAGTTCAGAAAAGTTTAAATTGATAGTTAGAAGAACATTTTTCATAGACAAACATTTATATAAAATACTGTTTTTTTTCCAAGAAAAAAATTTAAATAAAATTCGTTAAATTTATTACAAATGATTGGGTAAAAATTTTGTAAATGCATAGTCAACACGATGCTGCGAAATAACTCTCCAATGAAATTCCGGACAAGTAACGAAATGACATAACTTTCAATTAAATAATACATCCAAAAAATTAAATTAGTCCCAAGGTAAAATAGGATATAATACCTAAAAGGAATAAAATTATTTTTTAAATATAAAAAATAATGACATAACTCCCAGAGAAGAAATGGAATAACCTAAAATGGATTAATCTTGATCTATTTAGAAGAAGCAGTACGAAAAATTTTATTATTTTTACGCATTTGAATCTTAGATTAAGTTGTCTTTTATTTGAATATAATAAAATTGAGAAATGTTATACCGGTTTTTTAAGAACCTCGGAAGAATCCCGAAAAATGATTTTTTTTTAATTTTTTATAAATCGTTCATATTTGATCAAAAAAGTTGGACATATTAAAATCATATTCATTCTGGACACTTCAATGAATAAATAAAAGTATCAACCTTACAAATCCATTAATTACCCTGCGGGAAAAGGACCCATCCCAGGACATGTCGCGTGACCGGTTCATTGTGATAGGGACTGGTCACGGGACCGGTTTCTTTTGTATGAAAAGCAACGGTCACTTTGAAATGGGCTTGTCCTAAGATGGGTTCAATTGCCCTCTGTGGCATGTCACAGGACTGGCCTAAAAGAACATTTCACACAACTAACCCGAAAGAACATATCCAGAACCAACGACAAAAAAGCCATGACTTTAAACCGGTCACGTGGTTGGTAGTTTAGGACCGTTCCAGTTTTCAGCCATCACGGGACAGGTCCCAATTCCCAACTGACCCCTTTTTCCCCGTGGGGTATGTCTAGAAATATTTGAAAAGTTAGTAAAAATTTTGCACCAAATTTGCACATTTTTATAATAAATAAAGTTATTAAATTTTACACTGGAAACTAGTTAAGTTATTTTTGGTGTATATAATGCCACAAAGGGCCAACCTTTTAATTTTGTGTTTAAACCTTAATCATCTGGCTAATTAAATAATATTATAGACTAAAATGTATCAGAAAATACTAAATTTTTGCCCCCGTGACTTTTAATTCTCTAGATTTAGGGGGCCAAAGGTTGGTTTTTGTGTACAGCTTGTAATTAATTTAGTTGGTTATTCAAATATTACAAATTAAAAATAGCAGAAAAGGCCAAACTTTGGCCTTTTTTGTTTCCTGTGGTTCAGGGGCCAAAGGTTCAATTGGATAACTAATTAATGTGCATTGAAAACTATTAGAAAAGTTCAACATTCGGCCCCGAACTCAGAGAAGACAAATTTGCTTGTTTTCCTGTTTTTGCTTTTTTAACTCATACTTGTTTTTTCAGCTTTTTTTGAATATTCCAGTTTTTAGCTTTAAAATACTCTTAAGATTTTTGAAATTTAAATTGCTTTTTTATATATTTTTGCCTCAGTGCTTTTTTGTAAGAAAAAAAATATTTTTTTGCTGGTTTTGTTTTCAATGTTATTCCCAGCTTTTTACTTTGGCTTGTTTTTTGCCAATATTTTTTTTTTTGCTTTAAATATATTGAATTTTTTTGTAGTACAGAGTGGCCAAACGTTTTTTAAATACAATCTGCATATAATTTAATGGCTAATTAAGTAATATAATATATTGGAAAAGTACAGAAAAGCTAAACATTTTAATGCTACGATTCAGAGGGGCCAATCCTCGCCAATATTGAATCATTAATTCTTTTTCCCTCGGTGAGGGGTCAAAAAAAGGAAGGCCGTATTTCGGAAACGCGACTCGATAGAGCTTTTTCCTTCAGATTCATGTTTTGTTGACCAAAATGCTTTTTTTGTTGAGTAGTGTTATTAGTTTAAACAGAATTAGAAGATTAAAATAAAACCTTAAATATCTTATTTTAATTAAAAATAATAAAGTAAAGGAAATGTTTTAAAAACCACTTAATATGTAAGCAAAATTTATTTCACGAAAGAAAATAAATTGGTTGGAATTCTATCGCATCGTTATTTAAAATTTTTAATTATATGTACTTCAGGTTCTTCGTCAGAATAGTTAAATTTAATTTTATACAAAAAGTATATCAAATTAATGGAAACAATGTCATCATCCAAAATATTGGTTTTTCTAATCAATATTGAAAACATATTATCTTTTAGATTACCTTTAATTCCCACAACTAACTATTTTTTTTTTTGAAGATTTTGTCATTTGAACTGAATATTTGCGGCAAAAATCTAATATTAGTTTTAATTCAATAAAAATGTTTGCTCTATCTAAAATAATATTAATTTCAAAAAATTTTATTATAATGTCAAATTGTTTATCAACATTAGTGCCCTCAACCATTAATTTCCACAATTTTGGTAATTATAATAAAATATTAAGAGTAACAACCGAAATTGTTATTATAACAACAAAATTTTCAAATCTATTGTATTTTTGCTTTTTATATATGTATCTTCAAAATTAAACCACAACTTAATGTAAGTGTCTGTGGTGAAGTGGGTAGACACAGACTACTAGTCTAAGGGTTCTGAGTTCAAACCTTTTGGAAATTTTAAAATTTTATTTTTTAATTGAGTTTTATGAATTGTTGATCTGTTATTTTGTGAATGAATAGTATTATTAGGATATTAGATCATATAATCATATTCTTTTTATAAATTCTTTTTATTGTAAAGAAACATGAAAAAAATTTTATTAGTAAATTATAGAGAATAAAAATTGAGAAATTCCACAGAACCAGCAGGTAAGGTTGACGCTACCCAACCTTACCAATATACACGCCCTCCTTTCTCCCCATTGGTCATTGCTTGTTGATGATTGTCTATTTTATATTGAGTGTTTGGAAACAAATTAACAAACTCGAAAACAACACACAGTTAGACTAACATCAACGAAATTTAACAATTTATATTTATCCTCTATATTTATCAGTTTTTGTTATGAACTTTAAATCTTTAAGTATTCAATAACAAAGCTTATATGAAGCCGTTAATTATTTTTTTTATATTTTTTGTTGATTTAAAAGGTTAAAAAGACACAAATTATTTTCGGTTGTGGCTGCTATGTTATTCTTAAACAAAAATATTTAATATTCAGACCTGAAAAATATTCAAGTTTGAAATTTGACTAGAAAATATTTAATACAGTTTAGCCTAGAGGAAAATCAGTGTCCTGACAAACAGACGGTCGCCGGTCCTAACCCAATTCGCGGCGTAAAAAACTGTTATTTTAGGAAATTTTGTGGAATGCATTTCTATAAGTAGAGTATCTATTTCTAGAATGCCTATTTAAAGAATATTATAATCTATAAATAGAAAATTAAAATTCTGAATTTGTAAATAAAATTCGGTAAGTATTGTACAGTATTAAAAATGTATAAAAGTGATGGTAGATGGAACTACAACAGTTAGGTTGGCAAAAAATTTGGTAGCAAAACTATTTTCTGTGTGTATTGCTATTCTGTAGAATGGCAAAAGTGTTTTCTGATTATTGCTGCTCCATCTAAACTGTCTTTAGTAGTACATCATGTGGTAACACTTAACCAGCAGTTTCCTCAATGAAATTTATACGATACGAAAATTGTGTGTCGTTGACTACTTTTAGCGATATGAGCTTAGTGATTTAAAAAAGAATAATAGTTTTCAAGGTCTGTTTATGTTAAAATATGTGTCTTATTTTTGTCTGTTATCCCATATTAATATCATCACATTTTCATATTTCAAATCCAATTTAAATGCTAACCAAACAATTAATTATAATTAGGTTATGAATTAAAACAACCAGAAGATTAAATTAAATTTAAATTCGTCCATGCCTGAATATAATACCGACACTACATTATACCCTCCCTTAGCAGTCACATACAAAAATTGTTAGTTTCCAAATGTAATGCGATTACTACGTCTTAAATGGTAATGTCGTTAAAAGAGGGATTGCTTATAAATTATATAAAATAGGACAGATAAAAAATTACAACAAACAACTTTAATTAATTGTGTATCATTAAGAATTAAAAAAAAAAAAAAATGCAAAGAGAATGTAGTTTTATTTTAAAAATTTTGTTCTCAGTATTTTTACAGTTCAAGCGTTTCAATTTAATTCAATTACAAAAATACAAATTCCTTACTTAAAATATACAATAAAAGCAAGCTCAAGAATATTAAATAAAATACGCAGAGATTAAAATATTATGAAAAAGAAAACTTATTTTTATTTAACAAAACCCAGCAAAAGTACTTTGATAGAAAGAAGAAGTAATGAAAATAATTTTTTATAGTGTTTCGATTGATAGTAGTTACAAAATTAATTTAATGTTTCCTTATCACAATGTTAGTACGAACAAAGTTAATATGGGTCAAAAAGTGTAGTCAAAAATTTCCTATTTTTATGTTAGTTACAACAAGGAATATTCAAATCGGGTAACGAATGAAAAGCATTTTGAAATAAATGGGTGTACTTAAAATATAGGGTGATCCATTTCGAGATACTTTTTTCAATAGCCTTTTTTTGACAGATCACGTGTGAGTCGTGTAATGCTGTCATGTTATTTTTGTTTAGTATTGTTTGGCATTTCATAATGGAAAGACTTACGCCTGAACAACGTTTACAAATCGTTCAACTTTATTACAAAAATTCACGTTCTGTGAGGAATGTATTTCGTGCACTTCGCTCAACTTATGGTCAACATAATCGGCCTACTGAGGATACTATTCGCAACACCATCACCTATTTTGAGACCCAGCATTCATTATTGGATAATATTCGACCGAATAGACCACGTCCAGCACGCTGTGAAGAAAATATAGCGGCCGTAGTTGAGAGTGTACACGAAGACCATGGAGAGTCGATTCGGCGACTATGACTATTTGATGCCTAAAATTGAAGCTCGTGATCTCGGCGACATTTGGTTTCAACAAGACGGCGCCACTTCCCACACATCGCATCAATCAATGGATTTATTGAGAGAACACTTCGGTAAGCACATAATTTCACGTTTAGGGCCGGTCGATTGGCCATCAAGATCGTGTGATATCACACCGTTAGACTTTTTCCTGTGGGGATATGTAAAGTCTAAGGTATATGCGGACAAACCCGCTTCGATTCAGGCCTTCACGCGTGTCATTCGCCAGTTACCAGTCGAAATGCTCGAACGAGTCATCGAAAATTGGACTCAAGGGATGGACCATCTCCGACGTAGCAACGGCCAACATTCGATAGACATACTAATCTTCAATAAATAAATGCCAAAGAATGTTCTTTCAAATGATAATAAACATTCCCCATTAAATTTGAATTTACTGTGTTTTTTTCTATAAAAAAGTAGGGAACCTCGAAATGGATCACCCATTACTAAAAAGTTTTTAAACAAAAAATTGTCAAACAACTTCAAAATGAATTGTTATCCCTAAATGACAACTTAGCCTTTTCAAATATATATGTTCAATACCGAAAGTTTTGTTCCCTTTACCACATATCCAAATTTTTTTAATTGAATTAATTTACATATGAACTGCTATTCTATTTCATTAACTCATTTTTTTTTTTAATTTTTAAGTAATAAGTTTTTTTAACTCTGAAAAAATTACAACTCTTTAATTAATTTTTTGCTGGGTACAAATGGAAAAAAATATAATAAATGCATTCTTGTTACTCATACGCCTCAGTGAATATTTAATAAAACAAATAAAAATAAAAAATACAGACAGTCTGACATTCAACATTGTATTTAAAAAATCTTTACAATTTTTATCTTTCTTGATTTATATTTTGTTGTATGTACTAGATAATAACAATAAAATAAATGGCTACTAGATTTTTCATTTTCCTCGTTTATAGTCCAGCAGCAGTGTATTTTTGTATTGCTTACAAAAAAGCGGGGGAAAATCATTTTAATTTTATTATTTTCTGTAATATTTGAAGCTTTATTCTTAATTTTTTACATTCACCGAATTTAGAATTACAGTAGCAATTTTTTGCAGTTAAATATTTGTAGTTTTCAGTGATGTTGTTCAAACAAGTAACTGGACCTTAAGCTATGTTTTAGGTTGAAACTTTATAAGATAGCTGAAAAATTCTGCAGTTACTACATGTAAACTATTTGCGGTGAAACGTCTCCATATTGATGGCTTACCCTGGTGAATGAGCTAAGTCAATGATGAGACAGGATTTTTGAATGTTCCTACAGGGGGGTATAAAATTTTGAAAAAGATTAATAAAGTCTCTCTTGGTGTACACTAGGGTGCTCCATTGCGATCAGCAATGGCGTGCCCAGGATTTTGTTTCGGTGGGGACCCAAAATATATTTTCTAAATTTTTTTTTTAAAAGCTGGCAATTTCTAATCCTAATTTTTTTGACCTTTTTAAAGCATTTAAACAAAATTTACAGCTTTTATTTATAAAAATTTATATTTAAAACTTATTTATTACATTGACAGAGATCTAATGTATACCTTTAATATTATGTACATTTTGATTGTTTTTGTAAATTATAATTATAAAATCGCGGGATTTTTGTTAAAAATTTTTTATGTTTTTCGTATATTAATAGTTGCAGAAGTTGGAACTTTTGTTTTTCATACAACAAATATAATTCTTTACAAGCTTTAAAATTTCAAAGCTCTTAGAGGCAATTTCATAGAAAACCATTCCCTCTTAAATTTCATAAGATCTTCGGATGCTACAAAAATTCATACCATTCTTCCATTGTTAGCAGCAAATTTAATAAAAACTGGCTGTGAGGACACACTCATGGATGGAGAGTAGAAATTTACTTAATGCTTGAACTATTTTGAATGGCAGTGGTTGCGCATTTGATATTTGATTTATATAAAATGATTTTTATTCTAATTCTTTAAAATATTTCAATTTAGGTTGGCCCAAGTAACTTTAATGTTTAAAAGGACTGCACTCGGATGTTATTGATTCCATGCAATATAAATGTGTATAATGCTGTGCATAAGTAACATTTCTTTGCTTTGCATATTTTGGGGTCATTTTTCATTTTATCATATTTGGGGGCATCTTTTATTTCTTCAAATTAGTGTTATTTTACATAATGAATAAAAGCCTTAATATAATAAATGAAAATATGGCCCAAACTTATTTTTGGGTAATTTTTCATTATATTTTTAGTGTTAATTTTTATTATGAAATTTTGCCCCCAAAAAATGAGACTTATTTACATATTAAGATTGGGTTCATATTTCTTGCAGCTATTTTCCACAACGCCACTATGGACTACATCAAAGTTTTAAAAATAAAACAAAAGCACCGATATCATAAGAACGTGGAATAGCCACGTGCAAATTTTTACTCAAATTCAAATACCATTTAAAAAACGATTAGATAGTTTCAAAAACTTTTGAAATAACTACAAATGTAATTTATAAGGCATCAATTGAAATTTAGAAATTAAAAATGAAATAAAATAAATATTTGCTGAATTTCATTAATTTTTTTAATTGTGTTTGGTATTATATTAATTTTAATCGATCTTTTTAACTATTGCGAATTTTTGAATTGAATTTGTAATTTTTTTAATTTAAATTGTGTTATTTTATATCGGATTTTTTTTTTATTTCAATTGTAATTTTTGGGCAATTTTGTTTATTTTTTTTATAAAAAAGCCTTATTTTTATAACTCTATATCTATAACTACTTGTTTTCATATATGGACTTCAACGAAACACGAAATATAACAATTATATTGTATGCCCTGCTCTACATTTACTAACAAACACATAACTTATTTATTAGCTTTTGTTGTTTTTAATAGTTTTATAAAATAACAAATAGAAAAATTTCTAATATTGTTATGACAAGTATATGTTTACATTTGAAAGAGAAAATCTTAGAATTGCCAAGACTTGGCAGCATTTTTATAAAATCGTACATATTAGCTACTATAAATACTTTGAAAGTCTATATAAGTGTTGTTAATTAAATATTTTCAATTTTAAATACATAGTTACATAGGTTCTAATATAAAAATAAACTCATAAATCTGAAATTTGAATCTCAGATGTTTAATTAAAAAAAAGTATTACAATTGGAAACACTTTTTTTTTTGTTTTAAAAGAAAATATACAAATAAAATAATTCCACTTAGGACCTTTGGGAGGTAGCTAAATAAAATATAAACTAAATACAAATTAACAAAATATTTTAAAATTTCTTTGACAAAATATTTAAACAATTTTTAAAATTTCATAGAAATTCGGATACCAGCTCACACCCATACAAAAAACTACATATCGTCACCTAAAATGCAAAAGGCCGTAACTAACATTTTTATTTTTTTTTTACAGGAGAAGCAAAAAATATCATAAAACAAAAACTACTTAAAACTTAACATCCAAATTTGAGAATATAACTAAAAAAACAAAGATAAATTTATTTATGAAAAAAAAAAAATTATGAGAAAATTGTAGTTTTTAAGTAATTTAGTTACGGCCTTTTGTACTCGTTTTTTCTGAAACCAAAAGGCCGTAACTGCAATACAAAAATTTATCCTTAAAATAAAGCAAATGGTCAAGATAAAAATACTGCTTTTCCAACGTAATTAAACAAGGTTTTAGTCAACTCTTGTATTTATTGAATGTATTTTTAAAAGAAAATGCAAAATTCAATATAATTATTCAAAAAGATTCAACAAAAATTATTATAATTTGAGAAAATTAATTAAATTTATTTGATAAAGCAAAATCAAATAGCTATTCATTACATAAAAAGAAAAATAGAACTTCACTAGACATTGGATATGAAAATATGTTTAAGCTGAAAATGGAATGTTAAGCTGAATATGAAATGTTATCTGCAGAAAGTAAACATATAAGTGCCTAAAGGTGTTCCCATTTCTTTTTGGATATTTTTATTCTTTCGGTATGTAGCTGTGAAGGTTTAACGTCTTCAAAATTTCAAAGTTTAAGAATATTGTGTAACCATTTTTTCAAAAAATTTAAACGTTTTTCATAAAGTACTCCTTGATTGGTAACTGCTTTACGTTGTGATATTAAATGCCTTTTTTCTTCTGGCGATATATTGGTGCCATGATAACCACTGAAATTTACCCAATTTCTGACCATTTTCTCATTTATTCCAAGCGTAGATAAAAACATATGAAAACACACTTGAACACGTTTAGAATAATGTTTTAGGTAGTAACGTTTTGTAATTGATCGTCTGGAGTTGTTAACAGAAACTCGCTGTCTGTTCGAGCGTTCAACGAGATTAGTAACATACATTTTTTTTTCTTGATCCCAGGACATCTTCCAGAACCCATTAAATATTTCCTTACGATTTTCTTCGGAAAATATAAAACAATACCGTTCTGCACATTTCTCACAAAATTTTGAAATACAACCAGCTTTCAGTTCTCTTGGAACTTTTTCACAAACATTGCTTTTAATCAGGCCCTTGTATTGTTTTCTTTTCATTCGGTTTATTTTATTTATTTATTTTTATTTATATTTATTTTATTTATATTAATCATATTATTACAAATTATATGTTAATACCCTAACCGAGCACTAGCAACAAAGGCCATCGGCTCGTTGTAGCGAAAACAGACCAGAGCCTCTGGTGGGAATTGAATCCACGACCCCCGCACTGATAAGCTAGCACGCTATCAACAAGCCTACCGGGGCGCTCTCGGTTTATTTTATTTTCACATCTTTTATTAATTTTTTCAACTTTTTCATTGGAATCATTTTCACTATTAGCATTCATTTTATTATTTTTTTATTTAATATTTTAATATTTACAACCTTCGTGTTACTGTTTTACAAAAATTTGAACTAAAAAAACACCAACACACGTTGAACGAAAAATCAAAGGCAACTGTGTTTTTATTTTTTTGAATTAAATTGTAGTTACGGCTTTTTGGTTAATGAAATTACTGACGTTGAAGTTACGGCATTTTGTTTTTCGTTGATAAAATCGTAATTTTTTGACAAATTCGTGTAAAATTTTGTGGGTAGGTGTATTTTGATTAGCTACATCATAATCAATAAAAAAGTCAATTTTGAATTTTTTGTTAGTTACGGCCTTTTGCATTTTAGGTGACGATATATTTTTTTCTAACCTTTTTTTTCTTATTTCTATACAAATTTCAGAAAAATCTGGTAAAACTCAATTGGACTTGCAAAAAAAAATCAATTACAAACAAACAAAAAAATACAAGCTATTTTGTATATACATATGTATACAAAACATAGTAAAAAATTGTTTTTTGGGGGGAGGGGGTCACTATTGACCTTTGACCCTAATCAATGGAAATTTAATATGTTTATATTTCGTCATAATTTAGAGTATTGATGTATTTTATATTGTTTTGAAATATTCCGGCCAAAAACCTATGGAATTTGTAAAAACAAATAGAAAGTTTGCCGGAAAAGCTAAATAAGTAAAAAAATCGCTGAAATAAAAACTCCGCTGAAATAAAAATGCAAGAGAATACGTTAAAATTAAAATTTTTATGAAAAAACTATAAACGAATATTCTCGATCAAAATTTAGGCAATATTTTTTCAATGATCAAAATTACTTTTACTTTCTTAAGTTATTAAGTGTTTGAGTTTCTTAATTTGAAATAAATATTTTTTTAACAAATTCTTTTTTAAATGTTAGTTCATGCCTTTAAAATTCCTTAACTAACTCTTTTATTAAAAATGAAAGCTGTTTTTATGCTTTTTGTTAGAATGATTCGAAGCACATTTTATTATAGTTTTGCTGTAACATCTAGCATTTTTCCCAAGGATGTTTTATATACATTTTTTATAGTTTATTTTTTTTTAATAAATTAATACAATTTTTCTTAGCGGCGTGAATTCATCATGTTGTAAAACATATAACAAATTTATTAAAACATAAATAGTAGCAAGCAACAAAAAAAAAAAAAATAGTGTAAAAAATGTTAAAAGCTTATTTATTTGAAAGGATCCTTAAGCGAAAACAGCTAACAAAAACGTATACTACATGGGTTTTGTATACCAACCATATATAGCCAAGGGCGAATTATACTATTTCTAATTTCCCAGCAAAATCTTAGTAATTGGTTCTTAATATTTAATAAGCAGTAGCATTTGGTTTCAAAACTCACTATAATTATTATTATTCGATAAAGTAATTTTTGTAAATCTGCTTACAAGCTGCATTACAACAAAAAAAGAAAATAAATTATCATCAGTTACATAAAGTGGTTACAAGTTAAATAATAAGGCTTACTCTTATACTTAAATGTTATTAAAAATTAACTTATTTTGATGCCGAATTAGAAATTGTTAAAATATTTACTTTCATTATTATTTAACCACATATTTGGTAAGATAATTTTTGCTGGGTTTTTATATACATTTTCATTCATCCACTCATACAAACACAAGGTTTAAATTAGTGTATATTCTTTGTCGTAAATTTGCTTTAATCAGGTCGTGAGCTTCTTTTATACTTGAACCAAATATTTGTAAATCTGTTCGTTTTTCTTGTGTGCTTACCCACTTAAATTTGATGAATTAGTTTTCAGGTATATATAAGAATGTTTAAACACTTTATTTATACCCTTCACGATATATGGTGAGGGTTTATATCAGTTTGTCATTCCGTTTGTAACATGTCGAAATATAGGTCTAAGACCCCATAAAGTATATCTTTTCGTGATCCTTATGAAATTTTAAGTCAATTTAGCGGTGTCCTTTCGTCCGCCTGTCTGTCTGCTGAAATAGCAAGCGGGGGTTTGGTATTGAAAATGACCAAAATTGGTCCAGCGATTAAAAAGTTATGAGTGAAAATGGGAATGTACCTCTAAATTTTCTATACAAATTGGTGTATTTTAGCACACTTTCATAGTAACGACTGGAAAGTAAAATATTTAAATTTTTTTTTTCATCAGTCGCTTAGAATTAAAAAAAATATCTTATATTCACCTCAAATATTTTTGACCTCAAAACATTTTTTTCACCACAAAATTTGTTTTCACATCTAAAATAGTTTTTCACCTCAAAAAATTTGTTTCACCTGCATAATTTTACTTCTAAAGTTTTTTACATTACTTGTATCAAAACCAGTGGAGTACATTTTTTTACGATATTGTTGGAGGGTATTCAAAGATTCCGCACAGCCGAATTTACGCCTTTTTTTTACTCGTTATTAAGTAATTGGTCTGGTAATGAAAATCTTTTTTGTAAAGACATAAAGTATTATAAAGGGTGATTCTTAAACCGATTGGGTTTTGAAAATTGAAAAAAAAAGCACAGAAAATTTGCAAAAGTGAATGAAATATTTATTTGGTGCGATAAATGAAAGCATGCCATTTACGTTTTAAAGATTATTTCATGCCCGTGGCTACGCCGTAGGTGTTCCATTCGTGAGCTCCAATTTTGGCATACTTTTTCCAGCATTTCAGTCGGTATCTCATCAATCTCAATGGCAGCTGTAATGTTGCCTTCCAGCGCTAGAATTGTGGCTGGCTTGTCCCTATACAAGAGAGAATTTGCATATCCTAACAAAAATAGTCAAGTGGTTTCAAACTAATCTTGGCGGCCAATGGACTGCTAAAAAACGTGAAATTAATTGCTCACCAAACTCGCCTCTCAATAGGTACATTGTATCGCATGTGGCACCATCTTGTTGAAACCACATGTCAACCAAGTCGAATTCTTCCAAGTTAGTTTAAAAAAATTCGGTAATCATTCGGCAATTATTTTTATTGACCCAATTAGTCAAAAATATGCTTCGTCACTGAAGACAATTTTTAGATAGAAAATGGATCTTTATTCAACGTTTCTAAGGCCCATTCCCCAAACAAACGACGTTGTGGTACGTCGATAATGGTACAGGTTGATGGATTAATGTCCAATAAAGTGAAACTGGTGCGAAATTTGGTCACAATAGCTTGAATAGCCTGTTTGGTGGGTCGATTACGATTACCATCAATGAATGTAATTTACGAAACACATTTCTCACACAGCACGTATTTTTATAATAAAATTCAATGATTTGCAACCGTTGTTCGTTTGTTAGTCTGTTCATGGTGAAATGGCAAACCTTACTGGGCATTTTTGGCATTGCCATTGCCATTATTACACTAAAAACACTTACAATAAAAAACCAAATAGCCAAAAATCACCGTTTTGACGCAATCGCCTGCCCAAAGGTAGTAATTAGTCCATAAAAGGTTTCACTAGTTACCAGGTTATTTACTGTCTTAATTACTTTAGTTCGCGTTGTCCCAAAATTTATGGGTGGTCATAAACTTTTTGCTTAAAAAAAGTGAGAAAAATAAATTACCAGTTTGGTTACTTATAGTGAAGAAATAAGTGGTTACCTAAAATAATAAAGTAAGTGGTTATTCTTAATAAAACAAAAAAGAAAAATTTTCTTACTTAAAGAAATCGCCAATAAAAATTTATATTTAAATTATAAAAAATCTTTAAAATATCTGCTTTTTGAACTTAAAAATTTTAGTTCGTAATTCAATGCTATATCTCATACAAAGGCTTTAAATTATTAAAATAAAAAATAAAAATAATGGTCAAAAAACAACTAACAGTAAATCATTATTTTGCGTGTACATATAAGTACTTCTTTCACCTTTTATCAGTAGGTCATTATTTTGTTGTTTAAAGTAATTAAAAAAGTAACTACAGCACAGTAATAACCTGTCATTACCACTTTTTTGCTGGGATTGTTAATCATGCAAAGGTATTGTGGATGGATATCGTGTAGATCATTGGGCCATTTTTCTTTAAAAGCAAGTGTAGTCCAACAAGACTGCACCATGACCCTAATTTGATTGCATTGTCTTACTTTGGTATAATATCTTTACTTAACGATTTAAATATCATATTTTCGTTTTTTTGGAATTAAAAAT
Organism: Eustalomyia histrio; assembly: GCA_949748255.1. Lineage (NCBI taxonomy): Eukaryota > Metazoa > Arthropoda > Insecta > Diptera > Anthomyiidae > Eustalomyia > Eustalomyia histrio. Next base: position 58,758,859 of record OX456523.1, on the reverse strand, counting down.
ATTTAAAATATTTAAAATTCAGTTGTATTAACCGATTTTTATTGTGAAAACTAATAATCAGTTGTACCATCCGAATCTTGTCGCATTAACTGAATTTCAGTTGGAAACGAACAAAAAATTTCTCTGAGTGTATGTTTTTAAATTAAACGTTATTTGAAAAAAAAACACAAAACATTAAATATTATAGTTCAGAAGTGGTTGGAATGTATTGGGTAAAAAAATATGTGAAATTATTAATATTTGTTTGTGAATGACAAACTTTTTTAAAAGTTGCTTTAAAATTTGACTTTTAACAAGTAAATCAAATCATTATAAATTTCAAAAATTATTGGTGACATATAAAATAAAGTTTAATATTGTAAATTTTCCACACAATCCAGAATTAAAATTTGAAGCATTTAGTAGCAATATATTTATTTTAAACTTTCACACAATTCCTTAAACCTTCATAATAAAAACTTTAGAAAACTAATTTAATTTTTTCTAAAGTTTAACTCTTTATAATTTGATTTTATAGTTTCCTTTTTCATCTTAATTTCAATCTCAATTTCAAATAGAACTTGAGTTTATATTAACACCAAAAAAAAGCACACGAGATCTTATACAATAGTATCATAGAAAATATCGATTACTTTCTTATATGTATTTACAACCTCACTCTAAATAAGCTCAAAATTACAGTTTTTTTGCCACTACCAAAAAAATATTTTCTTTTTTGTAAGATAAGTATATAAAAATCAACGATATTGACAAGAAAATCAATTTACTTACTTATGTATGTGTACCTTGTAAGTAAACACAATTTAAAATTTTATTTAAACGTTACATCAAGCAGAAAAAAAAATTGTTATTAAAGAAATCTTAAATAAGAACGTCAACATAGATTGGCTTTAAAATCGATGATAGTCAATTTCAGAAATTTTATACCAACTATATAGACACCTTCTTGTTGTATAAAATATCGAAAGGGAGATACATGAATAAGCAACTACAAATACTAACTAAAGTAATGCATAAATTATATTTACAAGTTAGACGACCCAGGATTATTTTGCTTTTTGCGAGAAAATCAAAACAAAAAAAAGATGATTTTGAAAACAAACAGGCTGCTAATATACATGGAAGTAGGAGGACATTTGAGTTAAACACATTTGAAAATATATATATATATATATAAGTATATTAAATAAATTGTTTTATAGAATGTTGCACAAGGGGGCTGACATCCACACAGTCGGTCAAAAATATTTTTAGTAAAAGCGCCAGTGAACAGTGGCACTTCGGTCAAATTTTGGTTTTGAATTTCGCCGAAAATATTCAATATTGAATTTTGCTTGAAATCAGCGCTTGGTTATTTGGAGAAATTTCTTATTTCTCGACCACCATACCCAGCAAAAATGAAGCTGTCAAAGAAGCAATAAAATCATCACTACTATGGCAAAGGCAACACATCTTTTCTGAAGGTTTCATCGATTAATTCAACATTAGCGTGTCATAGGATGGAAGTATTCAAATATAGCTGCTACCCATTACTCTTACTTTACTCCAAGGAAGCAATGATAATACAATGATTAGGTATTCTGATGCATGAGTGGAAAATGTTCATATACTTTGTAGTATTTAAGCTTTGATGAAAATTAAATTCATAAGAATGCAGAAAAATAAGTTTAAAGAAGCGAAATTTATGCATTGATATACAAATACTCTTTATTAAAACAAATAAATAATTCTGCATTAGTGAAAAAGAATTTTTGAAACATTTTTCAAAAATTTTAATGAATTTTTAGACAAATTTTAAAATATTTTTGGATAATTTAAAACTGGTTGTACAAGTTTGAAACATTTTAAGAAAATTTTAAAATATTTTTGAACAATTTTAAATAGTTTTTGCATAATTCTTAAACATTTTTGAGCGATTTAAAATTATTTTTAAACAATTTTAAAATTATTTTGGTAAATTCTGAATTAAAACTGGAAATGGTGTAGTGGTGTAGTGAAAAAATGCAAATGACAGTCCAGCTAGTTTCAATTAAATGTAAAAAAAATATGTTTTTCTTAATTTTTGAAAATTTTTATAAAAATTGCAAGACTGCATAAATTCTAACCCTCATGAAATTTTAAACTAAAATGGAAAAAATGATTTAATAAAAAAATTAAAAAAGTTCATCAGAACTATTTTCTCAATTTGAATAAATGCTTTAGATTCCAAAAAATATACGATATACTATATCTTATGCTTTAGATGTAATGAAGAGTGATATTTTAAGATATACATCGGGTTTATATTCAGATCACAGCATTTAAAAAAAAAACACATGAATTTTTTGGAAGTGCCTTAGAATAACACCAAAAAATCATAAAAGAATGCCAACTGAAGTTTAGGAAGCAATGAAAGAAGTTAAAGTCACAGAATGACTACCATTTTTTTTAATCCGATGTTGTTTTGCTATATATTTAAAATTAAGTGACATAAATTATTTAATTGGGATATTAATTAATTTTTGAAGATTATTTCGGACAAGTGGGCGCCGTCATTTTAATGACCATTTTACCGCATTTTTCGTCGATCTAGAGAGAACTTCACTCTTGTTAGACATTCTCTTTGAAAGCTTCCAGAGTCCCAACACGTCCTCAAAAAAATGAGGCCCGTTGACACCTTCGGCAATAATGGTTCACTATGCAGCGGATTCTCAGTGCCCTAAAAGCCTAAATTTCATATGCTTACGAATCCGTTCAGCTGAAAATGGGCCTCGTTGCTCATGACATATTTGGACAGAGAGTTGTGGTTCGTTGCAAAATAGTCGTGAATATTTCGTGGCTTGTCGACGTATATTCTATATCGGTTTAATTCACAAATATTAAACCCAAACTGACAGTTGCCCTCATTAGTAGTAGTTACAGCATTTTCTAATAGGACGATACATTTTCGGTCACCTTGATCAGGGTGTGGGGCAAAAGCCATATTTTTATTTTCTTTCGCTATGAAATTTGTTTAAAGTATAAAATTATTTGGGTTTTAACTCATTATGGTTATTCATGCTTATACATTTTGTTTCAATTAATTGTGGAAAATTATGTCCGACAAATGACCGTCATTGGCGTTGATCCAAATTTGTAGTGTAAGGTTATTAATTTCGGGTCGAATATTTTTCTTTAACTCTTCTAAGGTGCCGGACTTGTTCGCGTAAACCAACGACTCCAACAGGTGCTTCATGAATTAGAACCGATAATTTTGCTTATTGACGTGGCTCACGATTAATTTTGATCAAAAATCATCCAATTCGTCGCTGTGTTCTAAAATCTTACGGCTTAGCCGTATAGCGACTCATTATTATTCACAATAAATTTCGCATGTGCCTACTTAACGATTGCCAAACAAAACTGACATACGATGCCAATATTGCTCCACCCTTGTATCTCTATATGGGTTTAACAGAAAATTAAAAAAATAGAAATAAAAACAAGATTTAGTTCAATTCTCTAAGCTTAGTTCTGTGCTTATTTCGCGAAACTTTCTTATATTTGCAAAATTTTGTCCCATAGTGTTTTGTAAGAAATAGGGCAAGGAAGGTCATAAATTTATAATCTTATTTTATATAATATTTAAAAATTTATTGAAAATCCGTAAATGTGCACTTAAAACTAAAAAGTAATGCATATCTCTATATATAAAGCAATAACGTTACTGATATGTGGTTCCCCCTCCGGCGTAGACATCCGCTTAGACGGGGTTTTTGGAGATTCCTTAGGGACAAAAGGGGGAAAAACTACCCTTTCACGGCATGTCCAAAACCCTTTTGCTAGAAATCAGAAATTTGAAATATGCCTTCCTGGGAGTATGTGCTAACTCCTTAATAAGGTACGTTTTAGAATTGTGAAAATTGGGGTTGTGAAAATTGGGGTTTAAAGGGCGAAAAGTCTCCCCCTCGACGGCAGGCTCCTTCTCCAGTGTAGATAACAGATAAGGCGTGATTTTTGAAAAATCAAATAAGGAGAGGCAGAAAAGGGTGAATTCTCCTCCTCAAAGTCCTGCCAAAACCGACAGAGCTGGAAGGTTGAAATTGTATGTATTTGACCCACTTGAAGTGTAGACATCCACGCAGGTAGAATTTTCGGAAATGTGGTTTAAGAGAATGAAATGTCTTCCTTTTAACAGCTGTTGGTTGGCGAAACCGCTGGACCTAGGAAGTTGAAATTTGGTATGCAGGCTCCTTCTCCAGTTTAGACAACAGCTAACGGGGAGGGCAAAAAAGGAGAAAATTCTCCCCCTTGACGACTTGCCAAAACCGCTAGAGCTGGGCAGTTAAAATTTGGTACATAGGTTCCCACTCCAGTGTAGACTTCCAACCAAGTTGGACTTTCGGAAATTCTTACTGGGAGGTGCAATAAGAGGAAAAGCCTTCCCTCAAACGGCCTGCCCAAACCGCTGTAACTAGAAAGTTAAAATTTGGTATGCAGGTTCGTTATTCGGTGTAGATGACAGATAAGATGTGACTTTTGGAAAATCTAACGCGGAAGAGCAAAAAAGCGAAAATTCTCTTCCCAGACGGCCTGCCAAAACCGCTTGAGCTGGGAAGTTAAAATTGGGTACATAGATTTCTCCTCCATTGTAAATATGCAAATGTGCATATGTGCAAATGTACAAATTTTCAAAAGTGCAAATGTGCAAATTTTCAAAAGTGCAAATGTGCAAATTTACAAATGTGCATATGTGCAAATGTGAAAATTTACAAAAGTGAAAATTTGATTGTTTGATGGATTGATGGTTTGATAGATTGATGGTTTGATGGAACGATGGTAATGTAAATGTGCAAATGTGTAAATATGCACATGTGCAAATGTGTAAATAAGAAAATGTGAAACCTGAAATTTGAAGTATCATCGATAAAGTCTTTTCCTTAACAGCCTGCACAAACCGTTGGACCTAGGAAGTTGAAATTTTGTATGCAGGCTCTACCTCCAGTGTAGATAATAGTAAAGACGCAATTTATGGAAAAGTCAACGGGGGGGGGGGGGGGGGGGGGGGCCAGAAAAGTGAAGAATTCTCACCCTTGACGTCTTGCCGAAACCGCTGGAGCTGGTTAATGGAAATTTGGTACAAATGTTCCTACTGCAGTGTAGAAATCTGTACGGGGAAGGACAAAAGGGTGAACAGTCTCCGTATATTCCCGGGAGTTAGCTCGGGCAATCCCGGGCTTAAGCCCGGTCAACCATTTTCTACGCTAACAACGTAGCGGGCTTTGCCCGCTAGTATTATATATTTTTTCAAATTTTTCAATATTATTAAAACAATTTTAATATTTTTTGTTTTAAAATATTTTGATAAATATTTTAATAAAAGATTTAAATTCTGTGAAGCACAGTTTTTAGTAAAGTATTAAAAACTATGCATGAAAATATGAATTTTTAGCAAAATATGCAAAAATATGTATTTATACAATAGCAAAATACGCATTTATTTTAGCAAAATATGCATTTAAGGCAAAATATATGCAATTTTCTTGCAAGCTTGTTGATTCTCAAAGATATTTTTGTTAAAGTGTATTTCCATAAGCTTCCGACTACTAGTTATAAAAACTATCTAGTGTTGTTAGCTAAAGAGTTGGAGTGGAAATAAAAATTGGAAGACAAGCTTAAATTGTTTCTAAGGAGTCAAGGAACTAAACAGTACAAGTTTAAAATTACGAACTACATAGAAAAGTAAATTGTATATTTTTTTTCCAACACAAAGTGTTGGATACTTTATACAATCATGATGTTTATACAAAAAAAGAAGACATGAAAAAAAAAAAAAATAAACGATGACAACAACCAATAAAGGAGCAACAATTTATAAAGGTTTATAACTTTCAATGAAAAGAAAATAAAATATATAGTTTAGATTGTATTTTATAATACAGCAATATTAAAGTTATTTTGTACAAGGACAATGGCGCCGGTAAAACAAAATTCTATATTGTTGTTGATGGCAATGACGATGATTACGACAACCAAATCACATTGATTGCCTTTTTATTTATTTTTCTTTTTTTTACAGAAAGACATAAGTAAATGTATACTTTAGCATATAATTTGGCTCAAGTAGTTGTTATAAAACATAAACACTTAAGAATAGGCAAATAAAAATGTAATACTCGTACATTAGAGTGGCAGTTTTTTTTTTATCGACTTTCAATTTAAACCAAGTATTCCAGAAAATTATTCTAAAAATGAGACAAATCGGAGACTATCATGAACTACTGCGTTCAAAAATTCATATTCATATTTATATTGTATTTTGTATTTTTTTTGGGAAACTGTATAAAAATTTAACATTTTTATAGATATATTACAAAAATTTATATTATAATTTTTTTGAGTGTCTTCAGCTAAGTTTTTGAATATTTTAGCACAATGTTGAAAATGGATCTCTTACATAATACGTCACGTGATTGGTCAATTCACAGGGAACGGTCCTTGGGCCGGTTCTTTTATATGAAAGGGAGGATATGAATTTCGCAGGACTGACGCAGGACTAATATAGAAAAGACGGAAAGGGCCCACCTGGCGATGAGTCTACAAATAGATTTTCAATCAATTAATTAAAAAAGTAAGAATTTAAGAAATTGATTGGGCGTCAGTACGGCTCGATTACACAACGCTCGGCATACAAAGCATATTTGATCTCGGGTGACCGATCACGGGATAGATCTTTTAAAGTCAAAAAAGGCTGACCATTACATTAAAAAGTCACATAATATAAATTTAATTTACAAAATTAATCTAATTTAATGAAATTAAAGTTATTATACAGGGTGGCCCCAAAACATGTAACTGATGTTGTTTTGCCCTATCTTTAAAATGAAACAACATAATTTATTTTTTTTTTAAATGTTTACTATATCGGTTAAGTAGGCGCTACCATTTTTGATAATAATTTGGGCTTTTTATACCGCATTTTCCATCGTTCTGGGGAGAACTTCAGGCGATAAGTTTCGCACTATCGCCGGATATTTTATTTTTAGAGCTTCAGAGTCTGTGACTTGTTCACATTTGTTCGTGACTTTAAGAAATCCCAAAAGAAAAAAGAATGACGAGGTTAGATCGGGCGATATATACTTAAAATACTTAAAAATAATATACTAAATATGGCCAAATAAGGCCCTTAGAACCTTTAGTTTTACTACTGTGAACTCCGATAAACTTTAAAATTTGTTATTTTTAAAAACTTTCTCCAAAAATTTTTTGTTTAGAAATTCAACTTAAAAATAGAATAAAGTATTTTAACTGCTGATAATTTAATTCATTAAGAACGTTTTCTCAAGCATACTTGGGCCACTTCACTAATATGTGCTGAATTTGTCCTACTTTAACCAATCACTGGGTAGTTTTTTCAGACCGGTCACCGGGTAGGCACTTTCTGATCCGGTCACGGGGTAGGTACTTTTAGACTGGTCTTCTTTTCTCCGGCCACGGGACAGGTTACAGCAGAGGTGCCTGTAGACCGGTTATGTTTGCACCGGTCAAAGGAGAAGTGCTCTAACTTCAAATGATAAACACTGATGCGCAGAAATAAAAATTTAAAAGTTTTGGAGAATTTTTAGGTATTTCCAGAAAAATTATTTAAAATATATTAGTCAATATATTACATTAAAATGAGCTTAAGATCCTTTGTTTATAAAATAAAATTATAATTATTTATTTATCGCAATATTTCGTCACCACATTGGGTGACTTCTTTAAGGGAAATTTTTTTTTTAGAATTAATAAATTTAAGTTTATAAATTAATGACGAAATATAGCGATAAATAAATAATATAAAACTTCCTGAAAAAAATTGACAAAAATTTCAAAAAATATATGAGTCTTTAACCGAAATTTATAAGTATTTTGAAAATTCTTATTTTTTTGTATTTCGTGCTTAGCTGTTGAAAATTTCAGTCAGAGCCAATAACTCTAAAACGCAATGGAGAAAGTTATTAGTTTTGCCAATAAAGGGTGATTTAAAAAAGGTTCGTGACATATGCCAATGCTCAAAATGCTCAGAAGATTTGTCATTTCTCCATGAATAGACTAACAAACCCTACGGGAAATGGACCAGACATAGAGTTAGTCACGTGACCAGACCTTTTTGACAGAATGCCATTTTCCAATATGCCATCTCAACTAAATTCAGTTGAAATTTAAAATATTAGACAACCTTGTTTTGAAAAATAAATCTACTCGACATAAGAGTTATACAACATATGGCATTTTATTGTGAAAGTTTATCTATCACTAAAAAAAATATATATTTTTTTTTGTGTCAAATCATGTGGACATGAATTTGTTTACACTTTCAATAGTATTTTAAAGCCTTCGACATACATCACATACAAATGTTACATTTCCAATATATTTATGTATAATATATTTTTTTTGAAGACTTTTGATAAAGAAGTTAAAAATGAGCTAAGTTCACATATAAATTAAAAAAATTATTTATTCACCTTGTCCTACTTTTAATATAGATTTCAAATTGCATTTATTGTTATAACTTAGTTTAGATGACATTTATAAAATTTCAATTAAATTCAACAATATAAATTATAATAATTTATTTATTGAATATTTGTTTCGTATTTTTATTGATTGCTATAACTAAGTGTAAGGAATTGGTTTGAGCTTTGTGTTATATAGACGCTTTTGTACATACGCTCCAAATTTTGTTAATAAAAGCCGGTAAAACAAAGCATTTTGCACTGAAGTGGGCACTAAGAGAAGATAAATCAGTTTTGGGATCTGTGTAATAGATCTCGGGTCGCACTGTGAAGAATATTTAGTATTTTTTACAAATTAAAGTTATTTAAATTTTATAAATTTCACTGGAATTACAAATTTATTAAAAACACTCAAATTGCCGAAAGTAAATAAAAGTTACATCAGCTGATCTCACTCTACCAAAATACTGTTTTTGTTTATGAAGTTAACGGTGCTGCCAGATCGTAAATTTACTTTGATCGTAACCGTTGCCGTTATCGTTTGTTATATTGAACTTAATTTTTTTAACACAGAAGAATGGATCGTTTAAATAACCCAACTGCTACACCGACCTTTACAGGGAACACAGATAGACAAAATCCAAAACGTAGACTCAATGAAATTTCGCCTGAAAATATCGTAAAACCGGATGAGGTTGGTAAGATGTCCACAACTGAACTGGTAAATCTGATGTCAACAATATTAGACGAGAAACTAAAAAATATGCCCACAAAAACCGATTTGATAGAAGTAAAAGAAGATATTAAAGAAGTAAAGTCTGATGTAAGAAAATTGGCAGATGAAAACAAAATATTACAGGAGGAAGTGCGAAAGTTGAAAGAAGCCAGAGAAAGTGATCAAAAGAGAATGAGGCATCTGGAAGAGGACCTGGGTAGGAAGAAAATTATAATTAGAGGCCTGGATAGTCAAAGATCTTCACATGATGCAGTGGTAAATGTGTTTAAAAATAAGCTCAAAATCAAACAGAGAATTGATATAGAACAAACGAGGAAAATTTTCGAAAAAGATGAGAAAATGACTGTTATGGTTGAATTGAGGTCAGTAGATATGGTATCAGAGATTTTCAAATATACGAAAAATCTAGCTCGGACTTCTATATATGTTGAACGGGATCTTAGTAATGAACGTCAGAAGAATAAGAAGGCAATGCTTCAGTTGAAGAAGAATATCTTGAATATTGATAAAAGCAAGCGTGTTCTAGTTAGAGATGATACGCTAGTGGTGGATGGTAAGAGGTTTGTCTGGAACAAAGATAACGTTCTCATGTGTGGGCAAAGTACTGGCGAAGAAGTTTTAAAACATTTGTATGGCGAGAAAGTGTTAAGTATTACATTAGATTATAATAATATTTTTACTAAAATAAATTCAAAAAACTATTAAAAGAAACTCTTAAAGATAAAATAAAATGTACATCACAAAAAAACGTTAATCTAGAGATAGAAAATATAAATAAGAAAATAAAATTTAAAATAGTTGCTTATAATGTTCATGGGCTCGAAAACAAGTATCTTTACCTCGATTTTTTCAAGTATATAGATCAACTAGACATTTTTATGCTATTGGAGACCCATGTAGAGGAGAAAAATATTAAAAAATTTGAAAATAAATTTAAAAAATTTGAAACTATCTGGAAACCAGCTACACGAAACAACAGATTTGGAAGAGGTATAGGTGGATATGTTTGTGGAGTCAAAAAAGATTTGTTAGATGTTGGAGTGAGGTTTGAGTTCAAAAATTACGGCGATTTAGATATGATATTTTTAACAAACAATTCTTTTGAGGTTACAATAATTCCACTATACATGAGAGGCTCAAATTGGGAGCAGGAATTCAATGCCTTTAAACAGTGTATGAGATCAGTTGAAACGGTGAATCCAATAGTCATTGGTGACATAAATGTGAGAATAGGTGAAGAGGAACAATTAATAGATAGAAATATTGAAACAACATTCTCATCTGGCTTGAAAACGAGAAGATCGAAAGACAAAATAATAAATGCCCACGGCAAACAGTTTTTGGAGTTTTGTAACAACTATGGTTTAGTTATACTTAATGGAAGAACGATGGGCGACGAGGAAGGCGAATTTACTTTTGTTAGCAACATTGGCAGCTCGGTTAATGATTTATGTGCAGTATCAATGGAAATACTAGGTCTGATAGAGAGTTTTGAGATTGAAAGCCATATATGGTCTGATCATCTACCGATAAAAATCAATATTTCAGCAAATAGTAACCAAAATAACTCGAAAAAAATGAATTTGATACCGAAATTAAAATGGAATACTCGTTATGCCAATACTTTTAACCATAAATTAGATAATAATTTAAAATTGTTAAAAGAACAGAAACCTGAATTTGATTTACACGATCTTAATAATTTGATTTTAGTTTCCTATACATCACCGAATGTTAATCCCAAACAAAACGTGTCTAAAAATAAATGGTTCGATAATGAATGTAAAAATGCCAGGGAGAAAACGATGAAAGCTTTAAAAACCTTTCGAAAATTTCAAAATATTACCGATAAGAGAAAATATACAGAAAATAAAAGAAATTTTCAAAACTTATGTAACAATAAAAGAAAGGAGTATTATAAGCAGATTGAACAAAAGCTAAACACAGTAACAGACAGTAAACGATGGTGGGCTCTGGCCCGAGAAATAAGGCAACAAGAAAATTACATTGGTTGTGAAGTAAATGTTGAAAGACTACAAGATTATTTTAAAACTCTACTTAACCCTATAGTGAGTGCGGTAGAGATATTTTACGCAACAAATCTAGTAGAAGATGATCATCTTGATGCACCTATTTCACTACAAGAAGTAAAATGTCAGCTTTCAAAAGCTAAACCCAATAAGGCACCAGGGGAAGATCGAGTTCCTTACGAATTTTTCATGAACGCTGGTGATCATTATTTAGAGGCTCTTGCAAACGCATTCACTCGATTATTAAATGGTCGTGATAGTTTTGATAATTTCCAAAAAAGTATTATATTCCCAATTCATAAGAAAGGTGACGTAAATCAACCCAGCAACTACAGGGGGATATCTTTTATGAATTGTGCTGGTAAGATAATGATGGGTATATTACAGGAAAGATTATCAGAGTGGTCAAATCGAAACCAGATAATGAACGAATATCAAGCAGGTTTTCGTAAGGGGTATTCCACGATCGATAATATTTATAACTTGTCATCTATTGTAAATATTAAATTCTCAGAAAAACGGAAAGTATACGCATTCTTTGTTGATTTTAGGGCGGCTTTTGATCGAGTACCACGTAAACTGTTATACTACAAACTTCATCAGTTAGGAATATCATCGAAAATTGTAAAATTTATAGAACGAGCTTACGAAAATACAAAATCAGCTGTGTGGACAGGTAGTGAGCTGTCTGACTATTTTGATACATGCACGGGAGTAAAACAAGGATGTTTGTTGTCGCCTCTATTATTTGCATTGTATTTAAATGATATTCATGATCATTTGAATGGTGGTCTGTTTATTGATGATATTAACGTGCGCGTTTTAATGTACGCTGACGACATCGTTATCTTAGCTGATGATGCACATACGCTACAAGCTATGATAAAAAATCTAGAAACATACTGTCGAATGTGGGGAATGGAGGTTAACCTAACTAAATCTGAAATTATGATATTTAGAAAAGGTGGTAGACTCGCATTAAATGAAAGGTGGTCATTTAACGGTGATGTCGTAAGAGTTGTCAATAAGTATAAATACCTAGGAATACTATTAACGCCAAAAATGTTATATGCCGAACATATAAAAGCCAAAAATGATGCCGCTAAATCCAGCATAAACGCTACGTGGAAAGGGTTTATAGGTAGGAAAGAAGTTTCACTAAAGGCAAAATGGAAAATGTTTCTCGCAGTGTGCAGATCAATACAGTGCTATGGTGCACAAATATGGGGTTACTCGTGGTTTGATGAAATCGATAAGTTGCAGCGTTTTTTCACCAAACGTATTTTGAAACTTCCTGATAATACTCCCAATTATGTGATAGCTTTAGAAACTCAACAAGAAGAAGGTCACTTTTTTTCATATAGTTTACATCTTCAGTATATTTCGAAAACTATCTTTGATTACGGAAATAGAAGATTGCCGAATATATTATCGAAGTTAATTATAGCTAAGGACATATATTGGTACAAAGACTTTAAATGTAAATTGCAAGAGTTTAACATAGAGCACAATACTATGGAACACAACAAACTAAATTGGAATGATGCTTGTAAAAATTTGTTGGAGTCGATGAAGATAAGAATATATCAACAGCATACAGTAAATGCGAAACTTAGTCAGCAAAGATTTTACAAGCACTTAGATCACTCGAAAGGGCAAACATATTGTAATGAAAGGTACAATCGAGAACAAATAACCTACATAATGAAAGCAAGGGGAGATCTTTTATGGCTAAACGGAAACCAATATAGAGAAGGAGGGGCCCGAACTTGCTCATTGTGTAATTTAAATGAGGTCGAAACTACATATCACTTTATTGGTATATGCCCAGTACTTAAGTTCATAAGGTTAAGATATTTTCAGCGTATAATATTAACAGATCTTGAGATAGTTCACATATTAAATGGTGGTGATGATACTTGTTGGCAAAGCCTGTTTAATTATGTAAAAAATGCTTTAAAATATAGAAATATGTTAGTAAATAAATTTAATTTTTGAAACTAATTTTTTAAAATTGTAAATAATAATTGTATAAACCAATTTTCCAGCGGACGGTTTTAAACCATGCTGTATATTCTTTATGTATAAATAAGTTAAGAATTTTTGTAACGTTACTTAAAAATATGAAAATAAAGAATCCTATCTATCTATCTATCTATCTATCTATCTATCTATCTATCTATCTATCTATCTATAACTAAGTGTGTTTTTTATACGGGATCTTTGATATTTTATCTGTTGTATGATGTAACAACATTGTGCTCATTTAGAATTTAAATAGTACGTGCCTTTGCTTCACACTTTCTTAACTTTATTGTTTGTATCAAACTAATATTTTATCTAAGAAACAACATTTGTACATGTCTTTAAAATTTTTTGCATGCAATACTATGATTCAAAAGTAGATATGAATTTATATCAAAATTAAAGTTTTAAAGTTTCATGCAAATTAATTTCAATTAAGTACAAATATGTCTTTAAATCGAAAATTCTTAATTTTATATTTTTGCTAAAAACTGATCGAGGAATTTATTTTTGTAAAGAGCATATTTTTTCAACATAATCATTTTTACAACAGCATTTTTTTTAGCATATTGTCTCCTTGCATAAAAAATTGGTATAGTTTTTGATTATGGTGTATTTGATTTCTCTATTGGTTTCTTAAGTGTTTTGTCACTTAAAGCAATTGACATTTTCTGTTGATTTAATGAATTGATATATCAATTGATTATAAATGTACGTGTTTTAAAGAGATGATTTTGGAGAAATTGTTACAACTCAATGATTTAAACATTAATAGGAAAATTCAAAATATTTAAAAATATTATGAAATTGTTTGGCTTTAAGTCATAAATTTTTTAAAAATAAAAATCAAAATATTTTGTATTTTAATTTTAATAATTTAATATTTTATTTTTCCAATATTTCGATTTGCATCGCAAATCATCTTCAAGGGATCTGAAAAATATACATAAAAATATAATTTTAATAATTTTGCTGGTAAAATAAATACATTAAAAATAAGCACAACAATTTATCCACAATAATAATAACATTAAAAATATATTTGACTGTCACTGTGAGTTGAAAAGCTCTTGATTTTGTTAACTAATCTTTCCCTCGATCGTCTATAAAAAAGGTACAAAAATCCATGAGATCAATATCATTTTGAAGTAGATAACAAACAATATGTTTTTTTAAATTATAGCAACAAAAAATCGATGAATGTAACAAATCTTTAGTTTGGACTAGACTAGAAACTGTTGACAATTTATACGATGCAATTGATTGCGTGCAATTTTCTTAATTCCCTTTTCAAACTTCATTCCAAAGTTATGTCTATTTATACGGTGAGTTTAATTGCACGAAAACTGAATGCGAATCAAGCAACAAACTAAGAATACATATGAGTGTGAAAGAGAGATAACAGAAACATGCACAAAAAACGAAAAATGTGCCTTTTATGTTACCCCACTTGCTTCTCTAATCCGTTCGATAACAGTTAAAAATTGCTCGCAATAATTATATGACACAAAGTTGCCGTCTAAATTGGCTCTAATATAAAAGATATTCACAAAGATGTGAGAGAAAAAATAAGTTGCCAAGAAAAAAATAACGATGAACTGGGAAAATTTGTAAATTGTACCAAATAAACCATGGGAGTACCATCGTACTTTTAAGACTCAAATTGTACCAAAAATGGTATAGTTTTACCAACTTTCGCATCCCAGCTCCGTATAATCAATGAGCATTTCTAGCATGTATCTCTTACTGTGATTATTCTCTTCTTGTAAAACTCTTACTTCCTTAAAGTTTGGTCTATGCCCAGTTATAGTACAGTGGACTGCTAAGGCCGTTTTTTGCTCTATTGGCTTATTAAGTGATTTGTTGTCGGATTTATGAGACGATATTTGAGTTTTTAACTTCGTCTTTGTTGTACCAACATATACTTTTTTGCATACGTTGGACCCGTCACCATTGCAGCTAATGTCATAAACCAAGTATGATTTTTCCCCATTATAAAGTTTAGTCTTGGTTTTATTAAAGAATCTATTTAGAGAATTAAGAGTCTTTAGCGACGATTCGTAATGGATTTATAAATTTTTGGTGGTCCTCTCTCGTTAGCTGCTACATTAAGATTTCTTGTAATATATTTTATTAGGTCGTCAATAGTCCTCTTTGGGTATTCATTTTTCTTCAAGATATCTGTAATATTAATTTTGTTGTTTTGATGAAACTCCTTATCACTTATTCCTAGCACTCTTATTATAAAACTTGTCGCAGTGTTAATTATAATTCGTTTAGGATGTTTAGAACAAAAATTGATAAGCCTTCCAAATGCCGTTGGTTTTTGATACCAGTCCAATTTGAGCAAGTTTCCTCGTCGTAGATATGATAGTTTTTTTTGTCAACTTTTGTTTCCATAGTAAATTGTATTTGCCGGTTAAAAGAGTTAAGAGTTTCTAAAGTCCTATCCACTGCGTCAATTTTCAATATTGCATATAAATCATTAACGTATTTAGTTAGTTTTCTCGGTTTTATGTCCAGAATGTCCGTGGAAAAATCTAATAATTCTTCCATTATGATATCTGCTATTATGGGCGAAGCAGGTGACCCCATCGGCATTCCTTTTCGCTGTTTATATATTTTGTCCTCATATTTAAAATATCGTTTATCTTTTATACAGAAAGTCAAGATTTCCATAAATAATTGTTTGGGTATGATAGTATATTTTTCAAAATTCTCCACTTATTTTCAATAGTTTTAAGAGCAAGATTTATTGGAATACTTGGCAAAAGCGATATTACGTCAAACTATATGAGAACTTCGTCCTTGTCAATAGTAGTGTTATTTATCCTAGATTTCAAGTCATGGAATCTTTAACGTTATATTTTGATTCTATTGTCAAGTTTTTTAATATTTGGATGATATACTTGCAGAATCCATATGCTGATGAATTTAGTGATGAACAAATGTGTCGCAACCCATATATTCGCGGGGCTATTGCTGTTTTTGAAATCAATTTGTTCCTTTCCAAGGTCGAGATTATACCAAAGTATTGTTTTTTGTCTGCAGGCTTGACATTGGGTCCCTATTAATCACATAAAATATTTCTCATCCTGTGTAAATAGTCCTCTTTGTTCATTGCCACGATTTTACTTCCCTTGTCTGTACTTAAAATCAATATGTAACTGTTTTTATTTTAAAATGTTTGTGTTTGTCCCACTGTGTAAAGTATCAATTTGTCCTTTGACTTAACGTTGCTGTATTTAAATGATTTTATATCAGCTGTGTAAGTTTGTTTCTAGCTATGTCCTGATTTTCCCTATTCTCTATTGCCTGTATAACATCTTCACCATCCGTTATACATCTGAACAGTGGGAATGTGGTCCTCGTAATATGTAGAGAATGTTTCGGCCCAAGTAAGAGTAACCAACCTACATTCGTTGGTATATCTTTATTGGTTATATTTACAAACCTCTCTGTGTTTTTGTAGTTTATTTCATTATCACTATTTTAATCTTCCTTTAATTTTAGTAGCCTCTCTTTTAGTATTCCTTCATTTTCAATAAATAATGAAAAGTCTTCTTCATCTTATAATCGTGTCATTTTATGTATTGTTTTTACTAATTGTATGAACAAGGATACTAATCTGTCTATGTTTGTGCTGTATAAGTATATTTAATATTTTCATATGAAAAGTGTAAATATATTTATCTAAATCGATCCTCAAGTTTGGCGAAAACTTGTTGTCCATTCCAAAGGAATCACATATGTGTTTCGTAACGTTACATACGAAGTTTGGTATTATACCTACTTGATTACATTTCATTAAAAATATCAAATATATGTATTGTTTTTTTTTCAACATTTTCAGTTTGCGGATCTTAATTTTTTTTTCAACTCAGTTTCCCTCAAAAATATAATTTTAATTTGTTTTATATTAAATTTCGAAATATTATTTATTTATAAACAATATTTGCATTTTTATCTTTTTAGGTATTTTTATAAAGACATAACTGAAAGGTAATTTACATTCTACTAAGAAAACTAAGATATTTTAGTTAAGAAATGTAAAATTCTGCCCTTTTCTAGTTTAATAAAAGCGTAAAATGTTGTAGCAAATAAATAAAAATATATATAACATTCCTGCAATTAAAAATTTTAAGTTTATACTAATTTTAATTATTTTAAATAGATGTGGAAAAAGTCTTTTCAATATCGAAATATATTAAGAAAATATATATTTTATTTAATAATTGAAAACATGTTTGAAAATTTCAGATTTTTAGCCAAAGATTTTGGGTGAAACGTTAAGGGAGAGAAGTTTCGTTTGTTTGCTTCAGTAAAAATATTAATCCGTAAATATACCCAGCAAAAATAAATGTAAGTGATTCTTAAGGAATTAGTTTTTCATTGATTCTAAAGTATCGTTTAGTTCTGATTTTTCTCTTCTAAGACAGTTCTTTTTCAAAACTTCTAAAAAATGTGATTTTTAATGAAATTTATCACTTGCCATAAAGTAAAAAAATTTATTGTACTAAAAATTGCAAGAATTTCGAATAGTGATAAATTGCCCGATTGCTAAATTTCCCGCTAAAATTTAACGAAGAGTAAAACTCCAACTTTATATAGGAAACAACAACAAATGTGTCAGTTAAATTCGCAGGTAGAAGCCCGATTACTAATGTCCTGTAGAAATCTAAATTACAAATTCAAAATTTATTTGGCAAGTACAAAGGATTTAATTTTTCACTAAACCATAAGAAGGGCTTTAGATGCAATGAAAAAGGATTATAAAAGAAAAATCCCACCCTATGACACCCTCTATGTAAAAATCATTGGTTCCGATCCAAATTTTCACAACATCGGAATCAAAATCACTGCTTCTTTTTTCTCTTCTTTTGCTACTTTTTTTGCTGGGTATTAAAACCCCTATCTGAGTGGATGTCTATACCAGAATAGATGTTTACAATATTCAATATCCTAGCTCTAGTGGTTTTGGAATGGCTCACTTTTTCCACTTTTAACTCCGTTTTTTGGAGATTTCGGAAAGTACGATTATCTTTCAATTAACGACATAGACCAAGAAACACATTTTGCATATCTACACAAAAAAAAACTTCGTGCTGACAACGAATTTGTAGTCAATGGTCAGAGCAAAGACTATACCAACCATTCATACTTACCTATATTGACTCAAAGCCCTCACTGAAGCCCAACCGAGGATTCCTTCAGAAACCATAAGACGTATAGGCTAATTCACTGATAAAACACTTTTTTCACCAGAAACGTGGTAAAAAGCAGTTGAAAATGGGAATAATCACACCCTTAATAACTTGCTAGACCCGCTTTGGCTTGAGACTCGAAAATTTACATATGTGCTACCCGAAATATGGGCTAGTTCACTGATTTTTTTGAATTTTCGGCAAAAATGTGGTAAAATATGGTCTCAAAAGGGGGTCCCTGTGGCCTGCTGAATATGCTTTACCCACTATCCAAACATTTATTACCCCATCGGAAAGAAATCTGAAATTTAAAATTTGTATTTCATGGCTTTTTGGAATCGGTGGTTAAAAAATCGGAAAGTGCCTTCTCTAAGGGCCTGCCCAAGCCGATTTCGCTAGCAAGCTGAAATTTAAAATTTTTCTTCTCTTCAGGAACGTGGTAAATTTCACGTTAAAAATAAAAAGGGTGTCCCGTTAACGGCCTGCCCAAACCGCTTTGGCTAGATACCTGAAATGGTAATTTTTACCAAAAGGGCGAAGGTACCCATAGCCCGCTTCCCTCTTTGATACGGGGCTGACGGCCAAGTGTGCTCTAATTTTTAAGTTATTTGTTCAAGAAAAATGACAAAGGCGACAATTTGTGTTTACGCGAAATATATAAACACACTGTAATTTGTGCATAGAAATATACATATAATTATTTTATGCTTTTGCTATAATTCGTGCTGATACTTCACGCGAATGATCGAGAACTATCGAATTTCATAAAAAACCAATAGCGTTGCGTATACGTCTGTTTGGGGGTTAGGGATCGATTTAAAAGTTTTATTAAATAAATCTAATGCAAATAGTTTAATAATATCATTAAAAAATACAAAAAACTTGTTGAGTATAACAACAAAAAATAATCATAAAACATTTTCTATGCAGCTTTGAAAAAAAAGAAAACATTTTTTTTTTTACCTGAAAACAGCCAACAAATATTTAATAAAGTTTATACTATGCATTTTAATTTATGTCATAAAAATATGTTATAATTTTAATAAAAACAAAAATATGTTTGTATGTTGCTGGTACATGCACATTAACGAAATCCTCAACACGACATTACCGCCAGTAATGTTTAACATGCCAATGTGGCAAGTAAATTAAATATTTTTATTACCAAAGTCAGCATAAAAATAGCTTGTAACAGCAAAAAAAAAAACATATATATAAATCCAATATAAAAATGAAACGCTAATGTCAACGTTCTATATGTGATATTTCACAAATTATGTTAAGCATTCAATCGACTGACACAGGCATTGGTTGTAATCGTCAATGCCACTGTATTATGTATCGTTAAAACCGTTCTGCACACTACAAAATACAACACCTACAAAATTTTATTAAAGTGTTTATGAGTTTAACATGCCGCCACCCTGTTAAAATGAATCCTATAATAACATTTATGAATGCGAGGAATAAAATCCTATACAGTGAAAGTTCATAATAAAATACACAGATACATTGTACGTTATATTTAAGAACTCTGCGCGAAAAAGGGGTCAGTTAAGAGTTGGAACCTATCCCATTTAAGGTGCAATCTGGACCAGTTCCAAAAGTACATATCCCGCAGGGTAGGTTTTCACTCATACCTAGACTTAAACAAACCGCCCATCGTTCATTTCGCTCATTTAAATTTATTGAACTAATTCATTCTTAAAGTTTACTCGATCATTCACTAATTTCATAGAGTCGTTCATATGATCATATTGGTCAATAGTTTAATTTGTTCATTTTAGTTAAATTGTTATAGTTTTTCACAAAATTTCTGGAATTTTCAAAAAAAAAAAAAATAAAGGTTGACAAATATCTTTTGAACAATCAAATGTACTTGGCGAATGAACGAAAGAACTGGAAAACTGAACTAGTACCATTAATAGAAATGAGTGAAATGAATAATGAGCGGTTTTGCCCTAGTCCAGTTTCCACTATTAGAAGACAATGCAGTTTGAACATCTTACAATTTGTGCAACGAAAATATTTGATTTATTAAACACCCCCGACAATTATATTGAAAAAGAATTACAGTAATAAATAATAAATAAAAATTCTAAATACCAACAAAAGTCAATTTTAAAAATTTCATGTTAAACTTATTCTATTTTTTTTTAATATATTGGTTTTATTTGCAAATAATGAAAATATTAACTAGAAGAATGAAAATAAGTGGGTTGTTCCAAACATTTAGATCCAAAATTTAAAACTATTATGTCAAAATAACCACGTGTAAAAAAATTTGATGAGGTCTGTTAAGATGAATTAGATATGATTGAATTTAATTAGTTGTGGTACTAGATATGATCATATATGGCATATTTTATACACCAGAATTTTTAAGTCTGAAGTGATCTGGAAAGTTTTGTGATATATATGTGGTTCCGATCTGAGGATATAGGATCTTATCTCGTGATTGATCTGTTCAT
Source organism: Eustalomyia histrio (assembly GCA_949748255.1). Lineage (NCBI taxonomy): Eukaryota > Metazoa > Arthropoda > Insecta > Diptera > Anthomyiidae > Eustalomyia > Eustalomyia histrio. The sequence goes on along the minus strand of OX456523.1, from coordinate 58,737,934 downwards.
ATCTGATACCAGTTCTAACCATTTGAGCCTTTTTGAAAGACACCAAAATAAAAATGTGTTTACAAAATATATGTTTTTTAATTTCTTATTTTTTCATTGCATCTGATTAGATATTATGTCTAGATTAGATTAGTTTGTATGTGATAAGATATAGAGCGCCATTATGCTTAGATTTTAGTAGATATACAGTCATGGACTTAAGTATAGGCACAGGCTGTATAATCCCTGCGGCAAAAAAGGGGTCAGTTGGGAATTGGGACCGGGATAGGTGAAAACTGAACCGGTTTCGAAAAAACATATCACGAAATAGTTGAAAAGAGCACCGGTTCCTAAAGTACCTATGATATGACCGGTTTAAAAGTCACGACATGTCCTTTTAGACCAGTCCTGTGACATGTCAAAGAGGGCAATTGACCCCCTCCTAGGATATTTTTGCTTAATAACTGCTTTAAGTCTTTTTGGCATGGAGTGAACTAATTTCCTAGTAAGATTTTCTCCAATTTTTAGCCATTCTTCCTTTAATTCTTCTTAAGGATCGCCTTTGCTTGATGTGGTGCGTTTTTTGACTCAAATGTCCCACAAATGCTCGATGGGGTTAAGGTCTGGGGACAGCGGAGGATGTGGCAAAACATGTGCTGTATTATAAGCAAGTCACATCTTCACGTCGCGAGCTTAATGTTTGGGGTCATTGTCGTGCTTGAATGTAAATGACATAGGAAGATTCAATTTCTCTGCGCTTTTTTTAATATTTTCCTTCAAAATGTAAAGGTAAACTGTTTTATCCATAATTCCATCAATAAATACAAGTTCCCCTACACCCGCAGCAGACATGCAGCCCCAAACCATTACTCCCCCCGCAACATATTTTACCGTTGATGTTAGATTTTTTTTTGGCATATGCAGTGTTGGACTTTCGCCATACTCTTAAGTGTCCATCAGGTTGAAAAATGTTAAATTTGCTTTTATCTGAGAACATCTCTTGATCTCAGAAACTGCAAAACTCATTTTCATACTTTTTTGCATATGCCAATCTTTTCTTTTGATTGATATCAGATATCAATGGTTTTCGTCTAGCAACTCGTGAATTGTAACCAGCTTCATGTAGCAATCTACGTACAGTTTTTGAGTGCACGTCCTTACCAAAAGTGTCCTTAACATTTACTGCAAGCTGTGTTGATCTTATTTTCGGATCAACTTTAACTTCCCTTACTATTTGGTTACATTCCCGTTCAGTTAACTTGCGTGGACGACCACTACGCTTAGCACTTTTGAAGTCAGTTTCGCCTTTAAAACGATTTATAATTGTCCGAATGGTAAAACGGCTACGATCCAGCAATTGCCCGATTTCAGCAATAGATTTTCCTTGGTTATGCAAGTGGAGAATAATCTTTCGCTGTGATTCTGTAGTTTCACTTAATTTCGGGCTCATTGTTAAAAAAAGTCAAGGAAATAATTTCTTAAAATTATATTTTTCAACTTTTCACTTACTGAAAAAATAAAAAACTATAACGGAACAACCCAACTATAACGGAATATTCCAGTTTGTGTCAAAAGTAAAGCGTTGCCACATAGCAGGAATATCGATTTTGTAAACATGTCCATATAGTTGTGTCTATATTTTTGTACCACGGGAAACTGAGCTTTTTCAATATTTTTCTTTATTGTTTTAACTGTGAATAAAATTTGTTAGTTTCTTTGTTATTCGTAAAATATACTTGTTCTATAGCTATTATATGTTCATAAAATAAATATTTTTTGCGTTGCAATAACAAAAACAATCGATTGTGTTTTATTATACAGCTTGTGCCTGTACTTTAGACCATGACTCTATATCTCAGTTAGTTAAATTTCCAGGTTAATTTTACTTGTGTCTGTTAAATTTAACGATTGAAGCTAAAGCCCCATTAGTGTTGTCCAGTTATAATCTAAATTACAAATTCAAAACTTATTTGGAAACATCAAAAGATCAAGTTTTTCACTAAACCATAAGAACTGCTTAAGATACAATAGAAAAGTATCATAAAAGAAATTTTCGAACCTATGACACCCCTGTGTACTATAAAATTCATTGGTTTTTTTCTGCGTTTATTTAGGGCATCGATACAAGAAAATTACCATTTTAAGAGAGGAGTCCGCTATTAAGATTGTCAGTTGTTGCGAGGTTTTGCTGTATACGAATATTGCATGTACATGATCGTGAAAAAATAAAAATAAAAAATTATTAAAATTTAGAATGCATGAAGTATCAAATATATGATACTGAAAATTATGAAACATTATTTCCCAGTGGAAAAGGAATTATTATTGTTTGTTGCTACCAGTAATGATACCAACTTACATTTTGCATTGATTTAAAACATATTTTATGATGGGTTACTTTTAATGATAGAGAAGACGAAATAAGAAAATTATAGAAAAGTTTGCAGTAGAAAAAAAGTATTTGTTCCGATTAAAGAATTTTTGCAATATGAAAATGATTATTGGCGCAATAAATGTTTTATTTCAGGTAATATGATGGGGAAAATCTTCTTCGTGTTGTCATGTTTGCTGGGAATGGAAGATGTAATTTTTTGTAAATTGTATGAAATAATTGTCAATGTGTATTTAATGGTGTTAGTAACACTTTCCAAACTGACAACTTAATAATATCCGGTTGCTCTTGACATTTTTGAGTATATTCAGAGAATCAACAGATTCTAACATGTAGCTGTATAAAATTGATTAAGGTGACCAGTTATAATATAAAAGAGTGTTTTAAATCTTATTTTATTTCTTTCGGAATAATCTGGTATAATTAAATGATGAATTTTTTAAAACTTGCTTAGAAGTCACATTTCCAGAACTTAGTTTTGTCTTAAAGGCATTTTATTTATTTTTTCTTCTGGTTACCTCTATGCTGACAATAACAGCATAAGGCAACAATTAAAAATTAAGTTTTTTTTTTATATTTTAATTTCGTACTTTGCTATAGATATTTCTTGCATTAAAAACATTTTATATGTGTGTGATATTTGAAGAAAAATAACAATAACACAAATATAAAATTCAATGCCAATGTTACAATTTTAAAATATACGTACCACAGATGTTTGTGTAATATAAAAAAGTTAATTAAATATTTAATTATTCATATAGTGTTATTTATATTTTAGTATATGTATGTATGAATGAATGCATGCATGTGTTTGTTTTTGTATGATTTTTAATTTAATATTCATATTTTTTTACACATATACTGCTTAGTTTTGAATTTAATTTGACCTCCCATTAAATCATATTATTAAATAGTAAATATGAAAGATTAATTTAATATCTATAATAATTAAAAACATTTTAATAATAAATATTTAACGTTCACTTAGAGAAATAATTATGTACATACACCAGTAGTAAATGTTATAAAAAAAATAATTAAAATAGGACATGCTGAAGAAACCTCCGAAGTCAGCAGAATCTGCTTGCAAAATATTAGTAAGATACAAAAAGCAAAAACAGGTAAAATTTAAGTATTATTGGTGTTATAGTTTAGATTATTGCAAATGACAATTTGTCCTGCTGAAATCAGAAAATAATTTTGGTGAATATTAGCAAGATGATCTACAAAATTTTAGTAATATATTAATAATCTTACCAGCTAAAAACAAAATAAATATTTGCTGAATATTAGTATACTGCAGTTTCAGAAGAGTATTTTTTAATTCACATCAAATTGCCCGGTGCTACAAATTATGAGTCATCGCTATCAGCCTCTACAATTCCAGGGCCAAATGCAAGTAAACTAGTATGCAAACAAAATGTCCAAACTGTCCTCATATTTACAATCTTAATTTTTCTACCGCATACACGAAGCTGCTTTGTAAATTTTCGTCCAATATAATAATTTCATAAATCTTTATGAAAAAAAAAACAAAAATAAAAAAAAAATATTATTTATGAAACATTTCATAAATACCACGAAAAATAATGACCGTTGAATTGTCTCTATGGCCTTAATTTTTTGTGAAGATATTTAAAATTCTTCTTATTAAAACTTACCCAAACCGCTGGGAAACTGCCACCCTTCTTATTAAATATTAATTACTCGTAGACAGCTTATTTTATACGTTTTTCTAGTTTATAAAAAAACCACTGGAAAAGAATTAGCTAAGACCGCTATGTCAGCGTGTCATTCATTCTGTACTATCTATTTAGAAAATGTCAGTGGTATAGAAATCAATGCATTGTTACAAAAAGGTTTGTAGTCGAAAGGTTTTGATTTCGAGCCCAGCTTAGTTTGGTGGGCTAGGTTGAAAGTCGGCATGCTGGGCGCCATTATGTAGATGCAAATTTTAGTGAGTATCGGATCACTCAAGACAATAATTCTTAAGAAAGCTTTTGGTTTACTTAAGTATTGTGCAAATCTCAAATCGGGCAGGTTTTCAAGCCCGTTTAAAGGCATATATTTTTTGAATTTGTTTAATATTTCTTTTTTATAAATCTTGTAGTTATTTTAACTGCGAAAGCAGTTGTTATATCAAGCCCCAAAATTGTTAATGATTTTTACAGTTGCTTTTTTTAAATAACCTACAAAAACTAACGCATTTTGAAAAATTTTAAATTTTAATAACTTTTTTGAAGAATTCCTTATTTTTATTTTTTGCGTTTCTATAGTGCATTTACATAGATTCTCCTAAATGTAATAAATAAAGAAATTAAAAGTTGACAAAGCGGAAGATGGTTAATTTGAAAGTAAAGTGTAAGAAAATTTAACTGAATTTGTAGTTGTTATTAACAATGTGTTTAACAATGTGCTTTTAACAACTTTTTTTTTACTACATTTTTAGTTATTTTTAACTACTTTGAAGTTGTTTTTAACTACATTTGATTTTTTTTAAAAAAATGTAACAGATTTTAAATATAAATTTTACTTCATATGTATGATGCTTTTACTATGTTACATTAGCCAGTTAATTTTTAACATTTAAAATAAAACAAAGTATTGCCTTTGTTTTAAATTGATATGTAATACTCATCTTTTTAACATCAAACGTAGTTATGAATTCCACACTCTTAAAAATGTTTGTAAATTTACTACTATAAAATGGGTAAAGTCTTATATAATATTACGAAAATTCGGTAAATATAAACACCAAAATTCATAAAACTTTTTTGCGTACACTTTCATATGCAATAATACAGACACGAAGTATTTTTACGCACTATGTGTTTGCAATTAAACACATTATGTCTTAAATTAGTATTATTTCGTTGGATAAAAATTTTACGACAAAAATTTTGTAAATATACTAACTGATAATGGTAAAAAACTATGACATTTTCATATTAAAAAAAAACGAAAAATTTTTAAAAATTAAAAAAAAAAAATTCATTCGTTTTTTAAATTTATCACATATTGTGAATTACTAAACAATAACTGTATTGTTTTTATTTTTATTGTGAATTACTAAACAATTAAGTTATTGTTTTTTCCAAAACAAACATCTTTTGGGCTGTTTAATTTTAAACATCGTGGCAGAAAAATATTCGTATTTTTGTAGGATTTTTCCACATTTTATGTGTACATTTACAGGAAAATCGTTTTTCTTTACTCAAAAAATTTGGTAAATTTACTCTTTAATTTTAAAATTACATTTAATTTTAACGCACTGAAGGTTGGTAGTTCCAAAAAATCATGTGGATTTTTCTGCATGTAATTTTTCTTCTTTATGATTGAGGCACTTATAATTAATAATACAGCATAGTACAGGTTCTAATGCGGCAAATAGACTACACAAGTAACCTCTATACGGGAAATGGACCAGTCATAGAGTTAGGCACATGACCGGAACTTCGTGGCAAAAAACCGGTTCTCGAGTTGGTTCTTTATATGAAAGTAACCGGTAACTTTAACATGGGCTTTTCATAGGAGGTGGCAATTTCTACCTTTTAAGCTACTTGCGACATATCGCTGATCATGTTTAGGGTACCATATCACTGCATTGGTGTAAGTGAATGCGCAACACAACAGGTTAGAATTATCTAACACATAACTAGTCTCATGTTAGACACTACGTGATGTGTATCAGAACTAGTGCAAAATGAAACGTTACGTGGCTAGCTTAAAAGTACATACCACAGGACTGAGGAGAAGTAATTAATAAAAAACTGGTTATATATCAATCACAACGTGTTATGTTGCAGAACTTGTAGGGAATGAATAGTTTCGTGATATATCACTTGACTGTTGTAAGTGAACATGTCACAGAGCAAACGAAAATTAGTTAGCATGTAACCTGTCAATATTTCTTCCGCGTGTCTCATATTAAGAACATATTTCTGAAAGATTCCATAAGGTCCAGTCACTGAATTTACCTGCAAAGTTTATTACAAAAGTTTTTACAATTTTTTATATTTTTCGACTTTAAACTATTTTCGCAAAAAAAAAAAAAACAAAAAGCATCACAGAATGTGAATATTTTTCAAATTTTAACAGAATTGAAGAACAAAAGATTGTTTGCTATTTAATTAAGCAAAAAATGAATTAAAAATTTTTAAATTATGGGTGGGGTTAAAAGCAGGTCTGTGGAGGCAAGTCTGCCACAGATTTGAAGGCGAGTCTGCCCTAGTCCCACAAATTAAAAATTAACATTTCGCAAATCCCACCGATTGTCATTATTTTATACACAGCGAAATTTGTTGAACCAGTTCCGTATTCTGTCATTATTTCACTTATTTACTAGTCGACATTTGTGTTATGTTCATTTCTCTCTAGTTACATGATATACATATTTACAAATAACTAGTCAAGGTTCTGCCACTATTTTAATAGTTAGGGCACTGGTAATTTTACAGCTATTACCACTTTTCCAGACATTGAATTATATTTTACACCAGTTACCTTATTCAGCTATCACAGATTTATCACCTTGGATCAATCGACCCTTCATTTCCCGTAGGGCTGCTATAAAAGTTTGTGTAAAAGTCAGAACAATTTTGATTTTTTTTACGCAAACCTTAAAATTGTGCAAGTCATTTGTCTAGTCTATTTTACCAATAAGGTTTCAAAACCGCTACCGGACATGAACAATGTTTTTATTGCAACCTCTTAACCAATACTTTTTTAAGTGCATATGTGTTTTTGTTATAAAACGAACTACATTTGGATACGAAAGCGAGGTTATTTATTTATCTATATATCGCTTTTCATTTATTTTTTGTTGCGATTCGGTTTGCTTTCACTCCTTTCACACATTTCAATACATAAATATATGTTTCAAATGCAGTTTTGTTTAACCACTGATATCTTTGGTTTTCTGACATATTGTTGCTATTTTGACATTTAAGGCATTCATATCGACAGCCAGCTACTGTGAGTGTTGTTCTTTTTAATAGCGTTACTGTTGAAAAAATCATTTATTTGTTTACATGTTACTAAACAGCCTGTTACATGCAGACATAAATATGACTGACTGACAAACATCCAGAACGCCATACACACGCATATATTTTGATTTGAAAAATGTGTCTGATATTAAAATTGACACGTTTGATATGTGTTAAATGTATACATTTTATGAAAAAATATATTTTGGGCATTTTATGGTGATGGAGAAAAATCCCCTCCAAAAATTGTGTTTGACTAACAGGGAAGCGTCGTTGTTGGGTACCAGCTGATTGTAATGAAATTTACATATGTTATAGAAGAGAAAAAAAAATAAAAGAGACACGTATTTTTTAGCATCTAATCCCATATTTAGAAGTTCAACAGTGGAGTCAAAAATTACTTCGATGAATTTTATTTTGGTTATTTCAATGACTTTTATTTTGGTCTTTCCGAGAATGTCCAACTTTTATTCAATTATTATTTTTTTTTTTTAATTTTGCACAGGAAGTTGCTTTTCGTTTGTGTTTAAATTTACATATGTATAAAAAATATTAAATTTAATCGAAGAGGTATTTGGCAAGGAAAGTACCCCAGCATAAACACTCCGATTTCTATAAAATTTGGATATGTTAAAAAAAAATAATCTTGGATGTAGGGGTTATAAAAGGCGGAAGAAATTCGGATATTATTGGATACTTTTTTCTTAAAATAATATATTCGACAAATAAATAAGTTTTGTATCCATAATGGCCATGTAGATTTATGAAGTATAAAACATAAAATATTTTTATTTAGGGTGTTCAGAGAACACATCAGAACTTTAAAGGGACCGTCACTGTTTTAACAACCATTGAGACTTAAGACCATTTCCTAAATCTGAAAATGGCAATAATGTCCATTGGAATTATGATCCGTCACCGCATATTGAACTTCTACTGTTGGATATGCATGAGAATTACGAGGGTAGTCCCAAAATAAGCCAACATAAAAAAGGAAACACAACAAATTTAGGAAAAATTTTCCTTATTTCACAACATTATCTTCTTTTAACTCGATATACTTTTCTGAGCGATATTCGATAGCTTCGATGTCCTGTTTATAGTAAGAACAGTATAGTGCAAACCATAGTTACATTATGATTCGAACTATAAAAAAGTTATTTTTTTTTCAATATTAATATTTTATTTATTCAGCTAAAGATCTTTTCTTTTTTTATAAAAATTCTTATTTTATTTTTTTGCTAACAAATTGTTAGCGAAATATTGAAAATAAAATAAGAACTTTTATAAAAAAAGAAAAGATCTTTAGCTGAATAAATAAAATATTAATATTGAAAAAAAAAGATCAAATAAAGTTATATAATTATAAAAAAGTTCTTTAAATTTAAAAATATTTCTTTAAAAAATTATTTTCTTAAAGAAAAAATTTGGTATCAAGGACTTCTTCAAGAAAACTTTTTTGATCCTATGGAGTCTTTTCAAGAAAATAATTTAAAAAAAAATTTCAAATTCATTCAATTTCAAAACGTAGATTCTATGGACATTTTCTAATAAAAAAATTCTTCTAAGTACATTTTTTAAATTTTTTTTTAGCTAGTCAGAATTTTTCTTTTTGAAAAAAAAATCCTCAGAATCTAGGAATATAAATGTTTTTAGATTCTAGAAAAAATTCCTAGAATTTAAGTATTTTTTATGATGTCAAGTTCTCAGAAACTAAGAATTTTATACAACCTAAATTTTTCTTTAAGAATAAATAAATTTTTTTTAAGAAACAGTTTGCAGAATCTGAGAATTTAAATACCTTTCTGTCACAAACATTTCTAAAAATCTAGTATTTTAAATAAGAAATGAATTATTGGAATTATTGATGTTTCTTTAATATTACTTTAAAGTGAATTGATTCATTTCTATGCATTTTCTGCAGCTTTTATTTCGATGAAAATGCATAATTTTTATGTACATATAAATTAAATTTAGGCATTTTCATTCCATTCCATAATATATGTTATTTTTATAGTTAAAATATTTGTACTGTATTTAGTTGATTTTTGTGGTATCTAAAATAAAAATTACCCCACAACCTTTATACTAAAAAATCAACTCAATACAACGTACAATAGCACATATGTACTCTCCCAGTAAAAACAGTCATTACCAAGTAATTAAGGAAGTAAGTAGCACCCAAATGGTCGCATTAGTTATCAGGCTATTTATTAGCTTAATTGCTTTTGTTTACGATGTCCCAAAGTTCATGGGTAGTAATTACCCTCTTGCTTAAAAAAAGTGAGAATATGTGGTTATTTACAATAGTAAAGTAAGTAGTTATTCTTAATAAAATAATAGTGTACCTTAATCAAGTAAAATTTTCTTATTTAAAAGAAATCGACAAGAATAATTTGATTTAAATTATAAAAAATCTTTAAAATATCTACTTTTTGAACTCAAAAATTTAAGTTCATGATTCAATGCTATTTCTAATACAAAGGCCTTATAATATTAAAATTTTTAAAAAACCAATTTTACAGCAGATAATTTTCAATTTTGTTTGAAGTTTTTCAAAACAAATTAATAAATATAATGATAAAAAAACAACTAGCTGTAAATCATTTTTTTACGTGTACATATATGTACTTCTTTCACCCATTATCAGTAGGTTATTATATTGCTGTTTAAAGTGATTTTAAAGTAACTACCTATCATTACATGGTTATCTGCACAGTAACAACCTGTCTTTACCATGTTTTTGCTGGGATATTTATAAAATTTTATCCTTTGCGGTTAGTAACATATTAAGTAACTACATGAAGTCAACTTCTTATACCATATGTATTTATTGTATTAATATTATTAGGTATGAATTTTCAACACAGCAACTCAACGACCACTTATGGTCTACCCCCTGACCAACAAGCCATACAACTTACAATCAACAACAATCAGCAACTCAAAATCAGCTGCAGATCAGCGTGCGAAAATTATTTTTAAACGTGTGAGAATTTTTTTCGGTTTTTGTACGTAAAAATTTTTTACAGAATCGTCACAAAATTTTTGTGACATGGGATGCAGTTTATTTTCTTTCTTTGAGGTAATTATAAAATAAACAGGATAACTCAAGCGATGGTCGACAATACGACACGGACTTAGGGGAAACCACGTTTTGGTGTTCGAATAGCGAGATTTACCCGAGAACTACCCGAAGGTAATATTTACCGAACTCTAGGAAGAATTTCGGTTCAGCTAGTTGAATTGATAACAGTGGTTCCGTACTTGAATAATATCACTAACTACAAACGAGAATAAACAGCGGTTCTCGTGTTCAAATAATACGACTGGCTAACGGCGAGAATAAACAACGGTTCTCGTGTTAAAATAATAGGACTGGCTAACAGCAAGAATAAACAACAGTTCTCGTGTTCAAATAATACGACTAACTACAAACGAGAATAAACAACGGTTGTCGTCTTCAAATAATACGGTTAGCTAATAATGAAAATAAACAACGGTTCTCATTAGAGTATTCAAAAAACCGGCCTTTTTGAAAAACCGGTTTCGGTTTTCTTCGAAAAATTGAATTTTAAAAAAATCGATTTCGGTTTCGGTTTTTGCAGAAAAATCCGGTCAACCGGTTTTATTCGGTTTTTTTTTTAATTTGAATAAAAAGCTTATATAATTCGTTGTTTTAATTACAAACAAAAAAAAAGAAATTTAATAAATAAAGTAATAAAAATAAAAAAATACATTCTTTGAAAAAAAAAAATATTTTATAATATTTTTTTATTGTATTTCATTTCAACATTTTATTTATTGGTTTTAATATTTTTTTAATATAATATTTTTAAAATTCATATTATAAAACTATATTCATATCAAATGAATAGAGATCATTAGGTTGGTAAATTGGGTAAAACTAGGTACGTTAGTAATTTGAACGTTTGGCATTAAATAAGTTCTTTTAATATTACATCTTAAATATGTAAAAAGAAAATCTATTTTTTACTTCTAAAATAATATTTTAGAAATAATATGCAATTTAAAGGTTTAGTTTTAAGACGATTTTTTTGCTTGCTTTTGATAAAGCTAGAAGTGGAAAATGCTCTTTCACTAATAGTAGATGTTGGACAAATAGTCAAAAGACAATTATACACTCAGAATATTATGTAGTTAACTGTTTGTAGTTTAATAAAAAAGTTTTCCGTTTCATTTAAAAATAAAGGAACATACATTTATTTTTCAAAAAAATATGTATATTAATTTTTTTATACATTTATTCGAAATAATTTACTATCATTTACCATTTTTTTCAGTTTCATTTATTTTTTTCATTTGTTTGAAATTTAATAAAAATTTACCCACAAAACGGAAACTTGTGGTTTATTTGTGTCCGTAACAGTTATTACAAATTTAAATTTCGTTTGCTGTCTGTTTCAAAAAAAATATTCAAAAAATTTCAATTTGTTTTTTTATTTAAATTGGTTGTATATATACAAAATTTTTCAATACAAATTACAAGAACTTCATAAACACACATATATACACAAATACATTCACACAAAAAGTGTTTATAGCTTCATATGCATACATACATTTTGTATTGTACGAGTATATTAAAAAAAAAAAACAAAATATACAAAAATGGAAATAATTTCAAATAAATGAAAAAAACATTTATTTTTTAAGGATTGGTGGGTAAAATTTTGACATTTATTTTAACTGATTATATCAGTTGTTTCTTACGGATATGTCAGTTGATTAATCAACATTTAAAAATAAATAACAAATGGCATTTAATTTAAATGAAAATTAAGTAGACCGGTTTTTAAATGAAATATCATTTCTTTTAAAGGATATTTTCAGTTATTTTAACTTACAAACTTTTTTAAGTGTATAAATTGTCCAACTTTTCAGTTCTTTCGTCGCATTTATTAAGATATATGAAATCATCATATGTGACCTTCTCCGAGAAAAAGGACCTAGTGTGTCAAAAAAACGGGTTTGGACTTAAGAGTGGATTCTGGTACCTAATTGGGTGTAGAATATGATGAAATGAATTAGATTTCTGATAAAAATTTATTTACCCCATAAAAAAGTACAAAATGAACTTGGGAAAATCGATAAAAATGAGAAAAACATTAAAATTTACTTTTTTAAATTTTTTGGTTTTAAATTGTGCTTAAATTGTCACTCTAAAAGCGAAAAAAATACGTCATCACATAGGCATGACGTCACTAAAGTCGGCACCCAATCATAACTAACCATACCAAATCGCATCTCCCAACTGAAGGTGTGTTCATAGTGATAATGCGTTATGAAACTTTAAATGCGTTTTTCTGAAAACTTTATTTTCACACACTAGGTCCCTTATCTCGGACAAGGTCACATATAATGATGAATGATTTTATACAGTCTCTTTTTTAGGATTTTTAATACTGCTTATTGTGTTATTTAGATCAGAAATTAAACAATTTGAATTCATCGGAATCTATCAGACTTACATCTAAATCTTCATAACCAAACAAACGATTATAAAAGTGTTCGGAAAAAATAAAAGAGACCAAGTAACCCAGTTGGTGATGTAATTAAAAAAACCGGTTAACCGAACAAAAAAGACCGGTTTTCGGTTTTCTTCGAATTTACAAAATATTCGAAACCGATCGGTTTTTTAAAAAAAAGAAACCGGTTGACCGGTATTCGGTTTCGGCTTTTGAATACTCTAGTTCTCATGTAGAAAGGCAGGAATCGGTAGAGAAATCAGGTAATACCCCGTTCAAGGGTCTAAGTATTACCCGATCCGTCCCACGGTTCTGACTCCCCTAAAGCCTCTAACATTCGCACTATATATAAACAATTTTCCCAACTTATTGGGTATGGGTAAAAGTAGTAATACTGGGTATGAGAACAGGTGGATTTGTAACGGCACGTTACATACCTTTAATACAGTAAACATAAACTAGCATTATTTTGTATGTAAAAGCTAGATCGCCTGTATTTACCCTACTGAGCCTCTCAGGCTTAATATGACCAATAAAAGCTACTACTTTTTTTCATTTAAAGATATACTCGAAAATTTCATTATCTGAATAAAATTCAGAAACGAGAGTTACCAAATGGTCACAATATGCCCTTTTTTTTGGAATTATGACCGAATTATCATATATTGTATTTATAAATATATAAAAAAACTTTAGTTATCGAAACCGGAGTTAAACAAACCTAGGAGGAGAAATCCTTTTAAGCTCGGTCGAAGGCCCATAACCGATAGAAGTAAATTCCTAAGTCCGTCCACTCACACAAAATCTTTATTTGGCAAACTAGTCGGTAAATATAATACAGAATTCGAATGGGGGTTGTGATCATAATTCTAGCATTTATGTCCTTTTAATTCTGGGGATTACGACTGAAAATGTATACACTGAGCCTTCAGTGTGAAATTGGAATTGTGTCCGTTAGGGTTATATATCATCAAGTGTATTGTGTCTTATATAAATTACTAATCTAAAATAAAAACTTATCACACCAGTACAATATGATAATCGTCCAATTTAACCTACACCTACCTTAACATAATGTATAAAATTATTTTCTCTTTAATTTGACTTCCTACTGATCAAATAATTCGAACTTATTGTATGTTATGTAGAATATAAATACATTTGTATGTCCGGTTGTATTTGAGTTTTTCCTTCTAGGTAATTTTTTTGTCTTTTGTCTATGTTTGTTGCCAATGTTTAATCAATTGTTCTTATTGTCCTTTAGGCAATTGTTTATTGTATTTTGTAAACCCTGTAAGCATTTTGGTATTGAATTATGACCTGAGTACGAGTATATGTAAACGACTGAATAAATACACTTTGTACATTCAATTAAATCTGTAAAGATTATTCTAGTAGTAGGTTAAACTAATACATTCCTGCCTGCCTGCTGTTTGGCTTTATTGCTTTTATGTTTGTAAATGTAATTACACTAAAGGACAATAGATTGAAGTCTTTGTAAGATGAAATTGTTTGAAAATATTTTGGTATACAAATGAATTTTTTGTTATAAATGAAATAATATTTTAAAATTCAATCAAAAACGAGATAATATATTTTTATAGTAGGTATTTTTTTAATTGAAAAAACGTTAGTTAAAAAGTTATTCACAGATTTAGATTTTTTAGGCCTAAAATTGTTTAAACAAATTTTAAATATTTATCAGCGAGAAAAACTTATAATTTTTTATTACTAAAAATATACCATAAAATCTTGTGTTAAAATTTGGGACTGAACTGTACAGCCGTTTCCGGTTAAAAGTAAAGTTTTGAGAAAAATGCGTTTAAAGATGCAAACGCACTTTACATACATAAAAAAAGCATTATAAATGTATAATATTTATTACAATGCAAATTATACACTCAAATTATTGTGTAGTTTATTGTTTGTAGTTTAGTAAAAGAGATTTCAGGTAACTTTAAAACAAAGTAAAGTAAATTACATTTTTTTTTGTCAATGAAATATTTTTTTTATTTTTTTTTTTATACATTTGTTCAAAATGATTTACTGTTATTTACCAATTTTTTCACTTCTATTTATTTTTTCACTTATTTTAAATTTAATAAAAATTTACCTGTAAAACGGAAATTTGTGGTTTATTTGTTTTCGTTACAGTTATTAGACGTTTAATTTTTTTGCTGTTTGTTTCAAAAAAATATTCAAAAAATTCTAAGTTTATTTTTTATTTAAATTGTTTGTGTATATTCAAAATTACTTTAATTCGAATTACAAGAACTTCATAAATACACACACATAATGCTGTTTACGCATCCTATGTTAATAAACTTTTTGAGTCCACATTTTGCAGTTAAAAAACAAATAACAATACGAAAAAACAAAACATTTGAATAATTATTTATTTTTACGGAATTGGTAGAAACAATAAAAGTTTAACATTTATTTTTAACTGATTAATCATTTGCTTTAACAAACTATTTTTAGTGTATTTACATTACGAAAAAAATTGATTCTTGTTAATCTTAACTGTATATAACCCTTTAACAACCTCTAGCTTTTGCAAAGATAAATTCCTGCTAAGTAATAGCTATTATTTATCAAAATTTCAACAAAAACACCCCCTTTTCAAAGTTTTAGGGCTGCAGTCATAAATGTTTGTTGGTTGAATTTACTAAAAATTCCATGATCGTTAGAGTTTATTGAAAATATCGAGGGTTTACTGTAGCAATCTCGTATCGTAAAAACTAGTACTTTTCAGGAGAGACAAAAACACAACGTTTCTTAATAATTTTGTGACATTTTTTAATAAATTTTTTTTGATTGTTATTAAAAAAGTAATAATAAATTTGAAAATTAAATAAAAAAATTGTTAAAAAAATTATCATTAAAAAACTTTTTTTGAACTTCTGAAAAGTACTAGTACAATATGCAGTTAAAAAGCACAATATTTAAATTTACTGAACAACGTTTCCAACACACATTTTAAAAGAATTATTAAAATTGGTTAAAAAATATTTTTTTAATTTCTTTTCGGTATTTGTCCCTTAATTCGTAAATGAATAATTTTTTATATGAAATCATATTTTCGGATTTTCTCTAAATTGTTTTAATGTTAAGAAATATAATTGATGATGATCCAACGTAGCAAAAGTAGAGAAAAAGAAGCAGTGATTTTGATTCCGGTATTGTGAAAATTTGGATCGAAACCAGTAATTTTTTTTAGCACATAGGGCTTATAACTACAATTTTAAGATTTTAAATTATGGTAAATTGTAAGATAAAAATTAATTAAACCTGATAAGTTGTTTTAAAATAACTAAAGTTTAGTACTTAACCATAATTATAAATGTTAAACTAGATTAATATTTTCGTTAATGTTTAACCTGGGTTGCTTTTAAAGTAAGTTACTCGTCATAGATTTGAAAAGAGTTAACTTTATTCAAAATCACATTTTTCGAAGTAGTAAAAAATAACTTCTTTATAAGAAGAAAGTCAGAACTAAATGATTCTTTAGATTCTATGAAAAATTTTTTCCTTAAAAATCACTTCCATTTATTTTGGCTGTGTACTTATATTGAACGATAAACTAAATTGGAAAACCCAAAATATCTTGTGGTATTTATCCTCTATTATTACTGTTTAATTGTAAAAGTGTCCGCATTTTCTAGTTGGTTTTATCACTCAGTAACGGGTGGCGCAAAAATAACCTTCCGATGTTTTTTGGCTGTAATTTAAAAAAAATGAAAAACTTTGATTCTTCTTGTGGATTATTTTTATTTGGTCTTTTAATTTTTTTACATTAACTCGAGAATATGATGTCATGTAAATGGCCGCCGCCACAGTTGATTGTCATTTGAGTTCTTTTTATGGCATTTTCCATCACTTTGGCCAAAACTTCCGGCGATAGGTCCTCACATTCTTGACGGATATTGTCTTTAAGAGCTGCAAGAGTCTGAGGCTTGTTGACATAAACCCGCGACTTAAAAAAGCCCCACAAAAAGAAGTCTGGGGCGGTCAAATCAGGCGATCTTGCTGGCCAGTGCAAATCGCCAAAACGGGAGATTAGGCGCCCGGGAAATGCATTCTTCAGCATATCGGTTGTGGCACGTGCAGTCTGTGGCGTTGCACCGTCCTGTTATAACCACATGTTTTCCAATCCCAATTCATCAAGTTGCGGCAAAAAGAACTCGTTGATCATTGCTCTGTAGCGCTCACCATTCACAGTAACCGTTTGGCCCGCGACGTCTTCGAAGAAAAAAGGTCCGATGACTCCTCCAGCGAAAACAGCACACCATACAGTGACTTTGAGCGGGTGTAATGGCTCTTCGTGGGTTACACGCGGATTTTCAGTGCCCCAGAAACGTAAATTTTGCTTATTTACGTACCCGCTAAGATGGAAATGGGCCTCATCTCATGATTATTTTTGATGAAAAATCATCTTCATTATTGCTCAAATAAATAGTCACCAATATTCCGCGTTCTGGAGCAGTGTAGCGTAACATTGTTTATTAACGTGTATTTCGCATGTGTTTACTACACAAATGTCAAAACAGAACTGACATTAGGGGCCAATCGCAAAATTTATAGCATTTTCTGATAGGAGGATTACTTTTGCGCCACCTTGTATAAGCAGATCACTATCAATCATTAACTCCATTATGGCAAAATATTGAGGATGGTATCATATATTGTATTTTATGACGTTCTGACGTTTAGTTCAAAAGTTACAGTGGTTTGAGTGGAATAATTTTTTTTTATTTTTAATGCAATAAAAACAAATAAAAAATAAAAACTCTTAAAACAAAAGCCTGGCTTGATAAGTGTTAGCTGTATTCAGCATCAGGAAAATCCACTGACTGGTTTACTTAATTTAAACATGGATGCCCAAAAAATCGTTTTGGGAAACCATAAAGTGAACCAAATTCAAATGTAATTTCTGATTACTTTGGAATATTTGCATCTAATATTCAGTTGTACCAACCGATTTCAATTGTAGAAACCGAATTTCAGTTAAAAACTGTTCAGTAAAAAATTTGTCTCTGTGTAGAGTCAGCATAACTCTATATGGGTGACCATTCACCGTAATATGTAGTGTTACTGTCTACTCCTTTGAAAAAATTAGGTCTTTTCACCTTTTCCAATATAACTGGATAAATGGTGATTTTGAGAGGGTGCAATGGTGCTTTATGAATTTTGCGTGGATTATCTGTTCCACAGAGCCGAGAATAATGAGGTAAAAATGAGTTCCATAGCGATTCATTGTTATTCACCATAAATTTTGCACGTGTCTTTTTTACGAAACCAAACTGACATTCAATGCCTTTTGCAAAAATGGCAGCACTTTTCTGTAGGTTGATACTTAATGACCCACCTTGTATTAGCTTACAACCTATTTTATAGATAATATTCCAAATTCCCAGTTACTATTAATGGTTTATCTAATTTTTCTGGTCTAATTCTTTCCTTGTTTTTTTTAATGAAAATTAAGATTTCATAAAATTGTTGAAATGCAATTAATCATATTATTTTCCCCACAATGTTGATAGAACTATTTTAAAATTTCCGACACATTAAAAGGAAACTTAAAATTAATTTTGGTTTTGTTTTTATTTTTACTGGGTAGTGAATTGAAAACGATACTTGTAACAAAATAAATGCATTTTTAGTAATGAATAGGAAGAAACTTTTACCTTGTTTTAAAGTAATTATGGTCAAGAAAATTACAAAAATTAAAAGTTTTTTCTTTACTGTTGTTATTATTGTTGTTATTGCTATTGGCCTTGTTAAAGTTGTTTTGTGTATAAAAAGAAAATGGAATATAAATTAAAACACAAAATAAGTTATGTTAAAATTTTCTTCTGTTCTATGCAGCTTCTGCGTCAGTTCTGTTTTGTTTTTTATGTTTTTGTTACTATAGAGTTTTGGCTTATATACATACTTTCTTTTTTTTAGCTAATTATAAGCCAAAGAGTTTAATGAGCAAAATAATGAGTTTTGTTTTACTTTCTTTATAGAGCATATATATTTTTATGTAGATTTGATGCTTTTTCTTTTTACTGAATTCTACTTTATATGTGTACAACGGTATATCTATTTTATATCCTTAAAGGCTGGTTCAAATATATTGCATATATATTTAAAGGAATTTATACTAAAAGACGCCATGTTTCTTTTGGCATAAAATGTGTGAAGTAAATTTATTTAGATTTTTTTACGCTCCACCATATATGGTGAGGGTATATATCAGTTTGTCATTTCGTTTATAACATGTCGAAATATAGGTTTAAGACCCCATAAAGTATATATATATTCGTGATACTGATGTAATTCTAAGTCGATTTAGCGATGTCCGTCTGTCTGTCTGGTGATCACGACGCAAAGACGCAAGCGGGGGTGTCAGATTATTGAACATCCTCCCGGGCACTTTGGTATTGAAAATGAGCGAAATCGGTCCTGCGGTTATGAGTGACAATGTGAAGGTACCCCTAAATTTTCCATACAAATTGGTACTATTTTTCTGTATCTATTTTTTTTTGTTAAGCTTTGTTGGTTTTTCGTTTCATTCCATAAAATGTATTTTTTGTTTTTGTAACCAAAGATATTTATATATAAAGAAAGAGCAAAAACATAATTGCTTCAAATTCTAATGCATTCAGATGTTACTAGTAGACTTATTACATAATTTTAAAGTCAATTTTTAAATGTTTGACATAATAAAAGTATTTGTTTCACATTTTTATGTCAAAAAAAAATTTTCTTTGAGGAAAATAGTATTTCTTTAAATTACATTCGTATTTGTATTTTTGATAATTGAGGGACTCGCAAATGCATATTTATGTTAATTTTTTCTTTCATAAAAAATACACATGAATAAAGTGCAATACTGTGCTCTTAAACATCTAAATGAATATTGATTTAAAAAATTAAGGTATAATGTGCACATAAAACATATATTATTCATAGTTTTTGGCCAATATTCATTTATGTTACGAAGAAAATAGAAAATCAATAATACTCTACTGTATATTGTAGCACAAAATGGCTAATGGAGACTAGCTCTGCAGCAAAATATGCCCAATGGAGGGAATGCACCTTCTGATGGGCCATCTATAAACAAATAGTTACAACTCATGTTCTTTCTTTAAAAAATTAATTTCTTTGCTGTGTTCTCTCCACTAGACAAACACACTTCAATTTTTAAAGAAAGAACATGAGTTGCAACTATTTATCAACACGTGGCGCATCAGAATGTGCATTCTTTATTATTATTACCACTATTAAATTAATATGAGTATAATAGGTTTGATTTTTTTTCCAATTTTATGTCTGTAATAGAGTATTCAAAAAACCGTCCTTTTGAAAAAACCGGTTTCGGTTTTCTTCGAAAAATCGAATTTTAAAAAAACCGGTTTCGGTTTTTGCAGAAAAAACCGGTCAACCGGTTTTTTTTCGGTTTTTTTTAATTTGAATAAAAAGCTTATATAATTTGTTAATTATGTAAAAAACAGAAATTTAATATATAAAGCAATAAAAATAAATACATTCTTTGAAAAAAAAAAAAAATTTTTTTATTGTATTTCATTTCAACATTTCATTTATTGGTTTTATTATTTTTTAATATAATATCTTAAAAATTAATATTATAAAACTATATTCATATCAAATGAATAGAGATCATTAAGTTTGTAAATTGTGTAAAATAAGTACGTTAGTAATTTGAACGTTTAAAACGTTTTTCATTAAATAATTCTTTTTAATATTACATTTTAAATATGTAAAAAGAAAATCTATTTTTCAGTTATAAAATAATATTTTAGAAATAATATGCAATTTAAATGTTTCATTTTAATACGATTTTTTTTGTTTGCTTTTAATAAAGCTAAAAATGGAAAATACTCTTTCACTAATAGTAGGTGTTGGACAAATAGTCAAAAGACAATTATATAAATTTTCCAACTTTTCTTTTGTCTTTCTTTTGTCGCATTTATCAAGATATATGAAATGATCATATAATGATGAATGATTTTGTACAGTCTCTTTTTTAGGATTTTGAATACTGTTTGTTGTGTTATTTAGATCAGAAATTAAACTATTTGAATTTGAAATATCCAAAGTTAAGTCTTCATCGGAATCTATCAGACTTACATCTAAATCTTCATAACCAAAAAAAATAAAAGAGACCAAGTAACCCAGTTGATGTAATTAAAAAAACCGGTTAACAGAACAAAAAAGACCGGTTTTCGGTTTTCTTCGAATTTACAAAATATTCGAAACCGATCGGTTTTTAAAAATAAAGAAACCGGTTGACCGGTTTTCGGTTTCGGTTTTTGAATACTCTAGTCTGTAACTACACACGTAAAAAAGATTTGTTGGTGCAACCGAATTTTTTGTTAACCGATTTTTTTTTTGTTCCATCTACCATCACTTTTTTTCATTTTTAATATTGTTGTAGTTATCGAATTTCATTTAGAAATTTCGAATTTTTTGTTATAGTTGATTCATTTTCTATTTATAGATTATAAAGGATGATTTTTAGCAACTTTGTTTTTGGCAACACTGTTTTTTGGTCAGCTCATTTTTGGTTGAATGGGTTGAACAACAAAATTACCGTATTTGGTGTGAAGAGCAGCCAGAAGCATTGCAAGAACTGCCAATGCATCCCAAAAAATGCACTGTTTGGTGTGGATTATGGGCCGGTGACATCATTGGACTGTTCTTTCAAAGAAGGCGAAGGCAGGAATGATTACAAACTTTTTTCCCCAAAATGCCAGTGCTGGACTTAGATGACATGTGGTTGAGAGAGTATGCGAAAATTGGACCCAGCCGCGGTCAACATTCACATAAAATCATCTTTAAACATTGAATTATATAGACCGTTCTATCGACTTAAATATGATTTCATACATTTCTCTAAATTTTGTTTTTTTTTTTAAATCAAATCCGAAAGTTCTTAAAAGTCATCCATTAATAGTCTATAAATGGACATTTTATAAATAGTAATAGAAACGCGTTTCACAAAATTTTTTTTAAAAATACAAATCTTTTATACCGCGCACTGCTCTAGAAACAGCGACATTCTGTTTGTTAGGCCATTTATTTTTCTCTAGGTTAAACTATATTCAATTTTTTTTGTCAAATTTCAAACAATAAAAATGTTGGTTGCAAATCTTAACATTTTATTATAAATACCAAAATTCTTTAAATTAATGGTTGATTGCATTGATATTGATAAACAATTTTAAATTATACCAAAATTATTTGGGAACATTAATATTTTGGATGGAGTGTAATTCTTGTTGAAACGGAACTAATATTTGATTTTTGCAACCAATATTTTTTTTTCAAATGTTAAAATCTTCAATAAAATGTTGGTTGTTGGTATTAAAAGTAATGTGATGTGAGATTGTTTCGGTTAATTTGATATATTTTCAGTTTATAATTTAATTTAACTATTCTAATGAAATACTTAAAGTACTTACAATTAAAATTTTTAAATAACGATACTATTTTGGTAATTCCTAAAGAATTCCAACCAATTTATTTTCTGTGTGTATTTTTTTATTTTTTTTTGAAAACAAATACAATTTTAACATTTGGGGCCGCTTTTATACGAAAGCTGTTTTCCTATGTGGACATCGCCAGAACATGAAAAAGAGCAATTATATTGTATGCCCTACCTTCACTAACAAACACATATTTCATTTGTTAAGTTTTATTGTTTTTAATATAATATTAAATTAAAAATACAAATATTTATACGACAAATATTTCTTTTTACATTTAAAAGAGAAAAGCCAAGGATTTCCAAGACTTGGCAGCATTTTTATAAATTCTTGACATTAAGTAGCAAGTCTATATCTACTTAAATTTATAGGAAGTATTTATAAAAAAAGGGTGGTGTTAAGTGCTTTAGGAACCCTGAAGGAGGGTGCTACGATATTAATGAGAAAAAAAACTAATACATATTATTTTTCTAAATTGATGTTGTCGTCACTGAGAATCAAACTCAAAACCTTCTACGTAACTGTCCAATGCGCTAATCATTACACCACAGCGCCCAGAAGAAATGAAAAAAAAATAACCAGATATTAGTAAGTCAAAAGTATGCATTTTAAAGTAATCCAAAAATGTAGTTGGTATCATTACTTGTAGTTCAACAAATAATGATAGCCCAATACCGTTTCTAGACTGTCCAGATAATGGGTATACAACCCACCCTGTGGGAAACGGACGTGCCACATAACATGTCACATGACTGGTCCATTGGGACAGGGGCCTCTTTTCTGACAGGTTATTTTTATGACTGTATTATTGGAGCGGGTGAATTGGGCTTTGTGATATATCACAGAACTGACGCAGAACAACCTGTTACGGGACTAACCCAAAAGAACTTGTCACAGAACATACGAAAAGAAACCAATCACAGAAATTTCCTACAGGGCACAACTAGGGAGGACCTAAAAATAGATTTTCGCCTGTTTACAACCCAAATGGAAACTGATACAAATTTTCAGTGATATGTCCTCGGTTGGCCCGTCACGAGATAGGTCAAATAACTTATCATTCCCCGTTGTGTAGCTAAATATTGAAAAACAAAATGTAAATTGAAATTTTTTATTAAATTAAAAAAACTTAATTTAAACGCAAAAACCACAATAAATATTAATTCAAATTAGGAAATATAAATTTAAATTAAAGAAAATCAATCTTATTTAAAAATTAAAAAAAAAACGACAAAAATGTGCATAAATTAAAAACCGCTATAGTGAAAAAAATTAAGTTGAAAAAGTGCTTAAACATTTTATACAAACAGTGGGCACGTTTGACCTATTGGCTCTTTGTTTTACTAAGCAGCCCGCATTGACGTTTTTTTTTTTTTTTTTTGGAAAAATGTAATATATTAAAGGGACATTTCATTATATCTGATTGTTGCAAAAACATCAATCTGACTTTCGATTTTGTATTTCCGACTTCTTAAGCTTAACGTTGGTTTTTTATAAATAAATATATTATTTATTTTTAAATTTTTCGCTCTTCCATTGTGTAGCATCTTCAGGAAAACAATAATAATATTAATATAATAATATTTCCTGTAGCATACACAATGGAGTAGCGAAATATTAAAAAGTAAAAAATATTTTAATATATTAAAAAACCAATCTTAAGCTCAAAAAAATTTAAGAAGTTAAAAAAAATGTTAAATAGAATTTAAAACTAATATTGTATTTCCTTGCAAAAAGTTTATAAAAATATTAAATTAAAATTAAGCAAAAGCTTACATTAAAATTCCAAGGTCGTATTCGTGATCTGCTTTCCAAAGTTTATTAGAGATGAAAGAAATATTTTCTTATTTTGTTGAACCGCGTAAGTTTAGATATGATTTCAAGTTGAAAAAGACATCAACATCAAAATAAAGATCAACAATAATTTCAAAATTAAATTTGTGTATAAATAAATTAACTAATTGTGGGCAGATAATATAAATTGACATTTTCTCACACACAGGTACATGATTTGACCCGATTTCGCAAGTAACGGGGTTAGTTATTTCAGACCGATTCTATTTTCATCGGTCACGACACAGGTGCTTGGAATTCAACTTACCTTTTTTTTCCAACAGGGCCATTACTAGGTTATATTTTTCTACACTGGGTATTTAAAATATATTGAATTATTATGTTTTATATTTAATCAATTACTTTTATATCGATGGCTTAATATAAAAAGGCCCTAACTCGATTTTTTGTTATTTGATAGGAGAAGAAAAAACTTAATAAAACCCGTAAAATTTTAGATACAAAAAAGTTTTAATGCAATTTCCAAAAATGTGTTGCCTCTTTTTATTAAAAATGGCATTAAAACCTTTTTTGTATCTAAAATTGTATGTATTTTATTAAGTTTTTTCCTTCTCCTGTCAAGTAACAAAAATCGAGTTAGGGCCTTTTTATATTAAGCCATCGATATGTAAATACTCGTATATATGTTTATACAATATGTATGTAATATATATATAAACATTTACATATACTGGATTTATTTTTACTCTGTGTATATGTATTTACTTGTATACTCGTGTGTATTGTTTTTCTGGTTGCGAAATTTCTTTGTTTTTCTACAATTCTTTTGTTGTAATATAACAGTATCTTGGGCTTTTCGCGTTTCCTGTTTTTATATACACACAAATAATTTTTTGTTCATACTATTGTGTATTATTTTAGAGAAATTTTATATATATTTTTTTATTTTGTTACTAAACAGGATATCCTAGTTATTCTCAATTTTCTTACTATTGTTTGTTTGCAATTGAAAATTTGTTTTTTTTTTTTAATTTTTCTTTATTTCTATTTGTATCACAATAACCTACATACATAAAGGGTGTCCCAAGAAGAACGCGGCCAATTCTGATCTCCAAAACGCGAAATAACACGACCGAGAAATGACTGATGCAGCAATTGAATTGTTTCTCTGGCTGTATGACATGTGGCACCGTCTTGTTGGAACCACATGCCCTCCACATTCATTTCTTCAATTCTAGGCAAGAAAAAACTGGTTATCATTTCACGATACTGAACACCATTGACTGTTTGCGCTTGACCTGCCTCATTTTCATAAAAAAAAGGTCCAATGATTCCTCCAGCCCAAAAACCACACCACACAGTGACACGTTGAGGATGCATTTGCTTCTCGTGAATCACTCGAGGATTTTCCTCACCCCAAATGCGACAACTCTGCCTATTGACGAAGCCATCAAGATGAAAATGGGCCTCGTCACTGAAGATGATTTTATCGGCAAAATCAGCATTTTCATGTTGTCTCTCCAATACCCAATTAACGAACTCCCTTCGCTGTCCATGGTCAGCTGGCTTCAGTTCCTGAGTCAATTGAACTTTGTATGCATGAAGATGCAAATCTTTCGTCAAAATTCGCTGCAAAGTGGATTTGGAGACACCAATTTGCTGAGCTCGGTGTCGAATTGAGGTGGATGGAGTTTGAGCGACATCATCACGTACAGCTGCGACATTTTCGGTCGATGGACCTGGTCGATGGCGCCTTGTTGTCTTTACATCACTAACAGACCCAGTTTCGGCAAATTTATCCATTAATCTCTTTACAGTTGACTCTTTTGGAGCATTATTGTGACCCCAAATTAATCGCAATTTGCGAACTGTAGCCTCAAAACTTTCACCATTTTGGTAAAACAATTTCACAATGAGAATGCGTTGTTCATTCGTGTAGCGCTCCATTTTTACTAACCTCGTACCTTCTACTAGCAAACAATAACAATTGTTCAAATGTCAAACAGTGACACTTTGAATGTTGCCAGATTTAAAAATTGCGTTCTTCTTGGGACACCCTTTACATATAAAAGAAGAAAAAAACTACAAGAACAAAACTAATTTAAAAATTAAATTTGAATTGTTGTCACATTGTGACGGTGGAAGAAGCCGGTAAAAGGTATTATAATGCTTTTCTATTTGGAAAAAGGATGTTATACGATATGTTTATATAAATATAATTTTAGACATTTTGATGGTTTCGTGACATTGTTTTTTCTTGCATTAATTTTGTAATTACTACTCACTTTCACAATATGTCTTTAATTAAATAAAAAATATCAGTTATGATTTTACACTACGAAAAATTTATACATATTGAACTTACCTTGTTTTGCGAAAAACCCAGTAAAACATATTATCAAAGATTTACTTAACCAATTTTAGGAAATTTATTTATTTATTAATTAAGCTTTTTCTAAATATTTTGTTTTTATATCTCTAAAGTAAACCGATCGCTTCTTTGTGCTCTTAGTTCGTTAGAAAGATTACCAGAGTAATAAAGTGGATCTACCCCAATATTTAATCATATCCAATTTGATATTCTTTAATATCTGATGTGATATCTAGATGATCTTATTTGATCCGCAAAATGTCACACCAGATCCAGCAATATATCTGGAGATAAGGTTGTGTCTAAATTGATCCGAAATATGCCAGATGAAGTTAAATCTTGAAATATACAATATTTAGAGATTAGGTAAGATCTTAATTGTCTTGAAAAAGGCAAATCATATTAGAGTCAGCATTATATTAAGAGATATAATAATATAATAATTGATCCGAAAATTAGCAGATCAAATTAGATCCATTAATATATTTGGGGATTAAGTAAGATCTAAATTGATCAAAAAAATAAAAAATAAATTTGTATCATAATAGACCCAACAATATATTCTATGGAATCTACCCGAGTAAAAAGTTTAAATATAATCATATGTTGCCTTATCTAATAACATATTATCATACATAAATACACACACATAAAATTATATACATATTACATTAATTTCTTTAAAATTACGTTATATTTGGTGATATATAACCATATCTGGTTGTATATTAATCTTTATAAAATTATGTATATTTTATATGATAAAATATGGAATATATTATTTCATATAAAATTGTATATAACACTACATATAATTATATGTGAAGTGTTTCACATATGCTATATCTAATATCTGCCTTAATCCAGCATTGATCTAATTAGATTTAGTCATATCTAATTAATCAAAATTTAAGATATTAAAATGCTCTTTATATTAAATCATATATAGCTTAGAGATAATCTTAAATTTATTGGCAAATATTGTATAATGTGTAATTGTATGTAATTATAATTATATATCGTATATAATTTTTTTCTTTATAAGAAAATATATTGAATAATATATTTATGTATAATTATATTTTATACCAAGTCAAAAATCATTCTGATCTGGGACCATATATAAAATCATATATAATTATACCTTATTACCATCCCAACAAAACCACACATTACCAAATAATGGGTAAAGTAATGTATAGCCATAGGGGCCGATGGATTACTTTACACCTTACTTCATTGATGAATTTTACAGGCGATGAGCCTCAAAGTAATATATATACCCATTACTTTAGAGGTGATAATGTAAGGGGTTACTTATATGGTTACAAGAATGGAAAAGTAATGTGTCTAAAAATAGATTCTTAAAAAAAGAGGAATTTTTATTAAAAAAATTATTACAAATATTTTATTTAAAATATTTGTAATTAAAAATAATGTGGTCAAGATGTGAATCGAACCAGGGAAATCTGGTTGCCACCCAAGAACTATCGACGCCATCAAATACTAGATTGCTTTAAACTTAAATGAATTGTTGCGCTTCGTTTTTTCGCTAGTGTTGTAAAACAAACATACATTACCCTTTTGCTTACAAAAAAAAAAAAAACACAAAGTAATGTATCTAAAAATAGGTTT
The DNA here is from genome assembly GCA_949748255.1 of Eustalomyia histrio. NCBI lineage: Eukaryota > Metazoa > Arthropoda > Insecta > Diptera > Anthomyiidae > Eustalomyia > Eustalomyia histrio. The sequence continues at coordinate 58,709,783 of OX456523.1, read as the reverse complement.
TCAAAAATATTTCAATTATTACTTTACATTTATAAATCATATGAAAAATAATGAAAAAGGTAACGAGCTATCATTACAAAGTAACGCATGAGAATATCGCTCCCATCACCAAAGTTTCGCTGGGATATTAAAAATAGTTTTGATAAGGCGCCATATATTAAAATATCTCTAATAAGTGATTTCATATATAAAAATTTATGGTTTTGCATAAGCTATACATAAATAGGGTCCGCCAAATAACTTTTTTTTTTTTTTGAAAATGCTATAAAAAAAAATCTGAATATTTTCTCAAATTTCTTTTTTTATTTGAAAGTACAATCCTTCCGTTTAATAATGGAAAATAATTTCATTCAAATGGCTGCCTCGGCTGGCCATGCAGTAGCCTATACGATTGGTCTAATTTTTAAGTACATTATCGATTGTGTGCAGCTGTATTTCACCAATGGCTTCACGAATATTGTCCTTTAAAGCGTCAATTGTCTCTGGCTTGTCGGCGTAACACTTATCTTTCACGGCACCCCACAAATAATAGTCCAACGAGGTGGCCAAACGCAGCTCCGAGGTGGCCAAACGACATCAGCTCTGCGGCTGATAATGCAATCTTCAAAAACAGGGCGCAAAACATCGAGTGTAGCTTCGGCTGTGTGGCACGTAGCGCCGTCCTGTTGAAACCAAATGTTGCCAATATCCTCCTCTTCAATTTTTGTGAACAAAAATTCGTTCAACATGGCCCGATAACGATCGGCATTGACTGTAACGGCCACTCCTTGCTCATTTTCGAAGAAAAATGGCCCAATTATGCCTCTGGACCAAAATCCGCACCAAACAGTGACTCGTTTTGGGTGCATCGGCTTTTCAATGTATGCGTGCGGGTTTCCTGATCAAAATGAGCTCTTCCAAAATCCGTACGCAATTTTCGAACACATTCTGCAACATTACCATGATTTTCAAAGTAATGTCGCAATATTTCCCAGCGTTGTTCAAGCGTATACACAACCATATTCGTTCCGCGGAAGGATAAAACTAACTATCTGTCAAATCAGACATGAGCTAAGTGTTACCATTCAAGAAATAAGCACTAGTTGAAAAAAAAAAACGTTAGATGGCGGACCCTATATATATATATGTATATGTGATCCATAGTAAGCCATATATAATTATATATACATAATTGTATATAATATATGTATACTATATCTTATCATATAAAGCATATCTTATTTTATAAAGATCAATATAAAAGCAGAAGGGATTATATGTATATGGTACAAAAAAAATAAAATTTTAAAAAATTTCAAGTAATATAATATGTATATATTGTCAGATAATGATTACATATAAAGTTTTTTTACTTGGGCACTTGGATATTACCGCAGATATTGAGAAATATAAAATTGGATATGTTTATATATTGCGCCATATCAATTTTCTTTTACTCGGGAAGTTTAAAAAGAGGTAATAAAAACCGTGACGTCTCAAAAATGGTCTATTTCTGATATTGTTGTTTTTGACAGATTTGTATTTAGTAAACCACCAGTTTATAAACAAAAATGTATTAAAATAGGCATTTTTATGGCTGTAATATGGTGTTTAAATTTAATAACATTAACAATTCATCTGTTACACACATTTAACTTTACAAGATATGGAGCACAAGAACTAATTTCAAGACACTGACATCGAAATATTGAACAACAACCCATACCAGACAATGCATAATGCAACTGTAAAAAAATGCAAATATATGCATTGTAATTGCATATATGCAAATATTTATATTTATATTCTCATTACCACAGACCCATTTTGCATACTATACATATAATAATGTATGTGCGTTTGCGGTGATGAAGATGTGCAACAACCGCAACATATTAATATACACTTATGAGAAACATTTATGATTGTTTATGATGAACACATACGAACAAACAAAATGCTACTCCAGCTCAAAGAACATCAACATAAAAACCACCAAGTAAACAAATAAACATTTAAATGAAACGAACATCAAGTATGGTCGGTACTGATGATGATGATGATGCTTTACCAAAATGAGATATTAATTTTAATATTATTTCATTCTCTTTGTTAATGGGAAAAAACAAGGGAAGTATAATAAATAAGGAAAAAAATAATTATTTTGCACATGTGTTTGCTAGAAAAAAAAACATAAAAAATATGTACATATTTTCTTTTGAACGCATGCCAATCAATGCAAGCATCGTGCGAGCATAAACATACCGATATAATGTTGATGAGAGTATTTATATTCCTAAGTATGCATCTTTTCTTCATGTAGGTAATTGAAAAATGTAAATAAACAAAATAAATCTTTTTTTAACAAGAACGTCAAAAACAAATTGAAGGGGAATTCTTTCACAACATTTATACCCCGTTCACACTGTTCCAATAATGAGGATGTTATATGTGCATTATTTATACATTATCTGATCGTCGTTTTCTGAATGTAAAAAGTGAACAGAATAAGTACTAAGTTTCCTACTTGGGGAATGAAGACTTGAGGTATAAATGTGTAAATGCTTTTTTCCATGTTTTGATAGGTACGACAAATATAATCACCCAATATACTCGTGTTCAAATATACATAACGACGTTGCTCAACCGAAATAAGTCAGGTGTTTTAAAAAAGCCCCCCAAAAAGGCTTGATTGCATCTTTTTGAGTTATAAAAAAAACAAGTCTATCACAAGCGACTAAAATATATCCTATGCCAATCTGGGTTAAACTCCACAAAAGTGAAGTCCAAAATATTTTTAAATATATTTTTAAATATATTTTTAAATATATTTAAAAAAATTCCAAAATATTTTATTTAAAAGAAAAGAACTTAAAAAACAAGTCGATCACAAGCAACTACAAGATACCATATGTCAATCTGGGTAAAATTCCAAAAAGTGAAGTCCAAAATATTGATGGGTCGATATGGAATTGAGCCCAAAGACATTTAATAAATCTGTTAAACTTACTTTCAAAATTTTGTGTTTATTTTACTAGGTGTATTTTCGAAATCATTGGTTACTAGGTCCAAACCTGGAGCAATTTTAACTAAAAGCTATTTGGAGTGTCCTTGTGCTAATATTGGTCAGTGTAGGAAATTAGATTAAAATAAGTTTGCGATATGTAGCCTACTAAGAAGAATAAAATCCTATTTCAGAACGACATTTATATGGACACTAGAGGTGCTTGGCGATGTATAAAGGCTATTCAGAATGAGTTTAAAGAGTTCGAATTAGGATTTTTTTTCAACAAACACATTTCGGGAAGCGGTCTAAATACATCTACGCAAACTCCCTGCATTGTGCACCATTTATGGCGACTGCAGGACATGTGGTTCCAACAGAACGGCAAAACGGCAAACACAGCACGCGCAACAATAGACTTTTTGACAGATGCGTTTTCGGGTCGCCCATTTTAACCGCTCCATACTTTTTTCTTTGGGGTTTTCAGGTCACGGGTCTATGCGAACAAGCCACAGTCTCTAGAAGGTCTCAATGAGAATAAAAAGTAAAGGAGTGCGATAACTTGACCAATATAATCTTCAAAAATTAATGGAAAACTTGAAGATCTAAATGGAATGGAAAACTTTAAGATATAAAGTAATCTATTTTGTGCCACGCCCAATTTACAGATCCTACCCACATTTGTTCAGATGTTATGTATTGATAACCAAGATGCTCGTACCTTATTTTGGAACTTTTCCTCTTTCCGTTCTCCAAATATACAGAAAAACTGACCGAAATAGTTAAGTCAACTGTGCTGTACGTATTTGTTATGTTAAAAAAAATAAAAAACACAAATAAAAAAGTCTTAATAAAATGTAAAAAAAAATTGTACAAAAAAAGTTGAATAGACGGGGCTGGTATCGAACACGCGCCTAAGAAAATAATAAGTATTTGTGATATAGCGCTTAAACTACTAAGCCATTAAAGCTCATGTACAATCATCGTTAATAGAGGTAAATAAACAGTTTTCAATAGAGATTTGTTTAGTTTTTATTTAAATGACAAATCTTTGTATTGGTTTGTTGTTTGTGTAAAAAAGGTAAAGAGGTGAAAGAAAAGAATTTCAACAAATGCGTAATATTGAACATACATATTTAACAAAGTGATTTTACGGAAAAAATTAGAGGTAGTCGTGGTTTTTTGTTAATATCTCAGCCATTTATCAACCGATCTGGATGATTTTCAATAGCAAATAAAAATGGATCACATGTAATAGAAATATATAAAAATCAAGTCCTCATCATGTCTGGAAAATCCATTTCAACACACAGACGGACAGACGGACGTCGTTCTTCATAAGGACCCATAATATATATACTTTATAGGGTCTAAGATCAATATTGTTGAAATTACAAACGGAATGACAAACTTATGTATACCCTTCCACCTGTGGTGAAGCGTTTAATGATACTTTGGAATCAATGAAATATTAATTCCTTAAGAATGACTTCCATTTATTTTTGCTAGGTAGTTATAAAAAATAAAGTGTGTTTTTTAGAGGTTGAGAACTTTTTTTTGAAATAAAACACAAACTCACGAAATTAAAAAAAAAATATTTTATTCCAATTGAAAGTATATGTAATGGCAATTCAATAACTAAGTTTTGAGGTTCAATGAAATAAATTTTAAGTTTGGAGTACGAGTTGATTTATATAACGTATAAATACCTTGCCAAATTGCATATATTACAACGCTGCTGATTCGGAATTATAGACAATTAGAAAAATCCAAACGAAATAAAATGGAACTTAAAATTTATAACTTCATCGCATTTGTCGCGTGAATTTTTTTAACGATCGCGAAAAAGTAGTATTTCATGATCTATACGGCTATGCGATGAAGAATTTGATATTAGCAAAAATTGCAAAAAGTTATAACCGTACTGTATATGGCGTAAATTTTTCTACTGCTTTACATTTGCAATACGAATAAACTGGAAGTAATTTTTTATGAAGGTATTTTTTTTTGTTCAAAATTGTAAAATCATAAGGGAAAAGTTATTTTAGTTTTAGCCGAATAAAATATTTACTATTGGTCCTTGGTTGTGGTACACATGAGTCTAAAATTCATTTTTTAGTATATAATGCCAATAATAATATCAAATATAAATTAAAAAAAAAAACATTTCGTAAGTCTGTATGTGTTTTAATTTAAATAAAAGTTCTCAACCTCTAAAAAACACACTTTACTCGTTATACCCTTCATCACTATGTTTTGAACTATCGAAAATTTCAGACTTAGACATACCTTATATAGGGTGGCCCAAAAATGGAATAAATTGATAAACAACTAAAAAGTAAACAAAAATATTTTTTGAATATTATTTACCAAATATGAGACTGCCACTTAAGAATTTCGCCGCGGAAATAGATTGAAAATTCGTTTAAAAGTCAAAAATGCTTTTTTTTAGTTTTATTAGAGATTTTACTTTTAAGGCCTTGTGAGAGGTGGCTAAATAAATTCTAAACAAAATACAAATTAACAAAAGGTTTTGAAATTTCTTTGAAAAAATATTAAAAAAAAATTGTACAAAAATTTGGAAACCTGAATTTAGTTTAGATTTTATTTAGCCATGTCGCACCCACCCTAAATATATTTTTTAATACTAAATGGTTACATTATCGCCATTTGTACTTCACTGTCTTTCCAAAAATGAATATATATTGACAATCAGTTGGAAATCCGAACGAATATTTTGAACGTATGTGTCACCCTGTATTAAAATGTAATTTTAAATTTTAATATACTTGTCCATAATCATGAAAAACTCCTCTTTTTAACGATACCAATATCTTATACATATAAAAACTAAGCGGTTAAGTTAATGTCAAAGTTTTTTATAAAGCACCCCAGAAACAAATGACTTGTCTTTTAGGCACAACTTCGATGTATTTCATTTGTTTCTTTGTTAAAAAAGTTGTTATTTAAACGATTTTCAATGGGTTATTGTAAAAATATTGTCATTACGATTAACCAAACAAAGTATTCTAAAGCTGGAACTAGTTCTGTGTAAATTATATCTTGCACTAAGGTTCATAAAAACATAATCTGTAACTGATGCATAAAGCATTGAAATAGGTATACAAAATAATTTTTGGGAAGATATTCCTGAGTAACACCGTGTCTTCATATTCAATAAACTGATAGCAAATTGTTAAACTAATCTCATCTTAAGAGAAGTCACTTTCCCACTGTTTTTATAAGGCAGAGGGAATAATTCCTCCACAGGAATTGGATAATCTAGCGGAATTATTCCTTTCGGTTTTTTTGAAACCAGGGGGTAAATTTTAATGTTATAACAATATCTTGAAATCGGCCAACTTAAAGTTCTTAAATCAATTGAACAATAGAGAACACCATTTTTTTTGTAAATTTATGGAGGTTAAAAGCTCACTATAAACTAGAAATAATAAACGAAACACCTCAAAATATATAAAAACTAATAATTATTACTTGAGCAGACTGGCTGTATACGGCAGTGGTACGACCGATAATGCTGTATGGTGTTATCGTCTGGTGGATGCTGGATTGCGTCCAACGGATGGCTGATATGTGCATTACGGGTGCGCTTCGTACCACCCCATCTGTTGCGCTAAATGCTATTTTGCATTTACTGCCTCTGGACATAATTGGTTCGCAGACGGCTGCAGCAGTCTGGTTGAGGGCGCTGTCACTTTGGTCGGACAGTGGCTATGGTCACAATGTTATCCCTTACATGATGCCTGACATCATGTTCGACAAGAGGTACCAGACTCTTATACCGCATAGGGATACCTGGAAACACGGAACTCCCAATGGGGGGCATTGTGTCAACTTCTATACCGACGGCTCTAAACTCGACAATCAGGTAGGCTTCGGGGACCTACAGCTGAGTATTGCGCGGAGACTGCCGAATCACTGTAGTGTGAAATTCGGTCCTTAGGGAGGTAGCAGATCTATTATGCCGGGTCACAGGGACATACCAGGGAACTGTAGGGCAGACGAGCTTTGCAAGACTTGGGACTACCTTGCACATTCCACATGAATTGGAATCTGTGGGCATGTCTCTGTCCACTTGCAACTTTCGGCTGCGGGAGAGTGCTTATGAGTTAGCAAGAGGTAGGTGGGCCCCTGTCCGTTGTTGTTTTTAGTATCAACATTGTGCTCGTTAGGAAAACAAATTAACCACATGTGTGATTGCTAAGAAGACAGAAATGTAGCAAAATATTCGTTTTTAATAGGATTTTTTTTTAGGCCCGGCCTTCTTTTAGGGGCTCCAGCTAGGCTAAAACTTTGAGTTCTGAAGAGATCTTTTGCCGTATCGAAATACATGTATCAACCTAGCTAAAAATCGTTAATTTGCTTTGTTTTTGTAAATATACGGAGGTTGAAAGCTCACTATAAACTAGAAATTTTTGATTAAATTGTGCACTTTTTGGATAAAAACGCATTTTATTGCAAGAGAAGACACCGAATAAAGTGTAAAATTTTTATCATGTTAAAGCCCTCAAAATGGTTAATATTTTTGGATTAACAAATTTTTAAAAATTAAAGAATTTTAATAACTTTTATAAGGAAGATTTACTGATGCGATGGTAAAGTTTAAAAGTAATTAAAATTTCCAGCCAGCTACATGCTGGGATCATTTAGTACGTTAAAAACGATTTCATACCCTAAATATTATTTTACATAAACAAATGATTGTTCTCATTATATTATTTAAAATTTTTCTTTTATAGCGGTCAAAAGTAAATGTAGCATATTAGAATTTATATAAGAGTTCTTATTAATTTTAAAATGTCTCATGCTCTAATGACAGCCATAAAACAACGGCAGCCAACAACAACATAAACTTTTTAGATTTTTTTCTTTATTTCAGAACACAAACAAAGCCTGTTTTATTTTGTTGAAAACCAGAGCATAAATGAAAATGATTGTTTATTTAACATTAATGCTTTCATAATTTTCATGTTTTTGGTTTTTTATTTATTTCAGAAGCATGCAAACAAATGTATAAAAAAAGATTTGTTTTTTCATTCTAAAATAAAACATTGTTGACACTTGCTTATGTAGAAGTGTCATTGAAACTCTATTTTTGTTTTCTTTCATACATTTTGAAACATTTGGTAAAGCTTCCTACAGGAAGATGCTTATCAAAATAAAAATAAACAAATCTAAAAAATAACAAACAAAAAGAAAAAAAAATATACATAAAAGAACTAACGAGTTGGTTCTTTTACAAACATTGTTGATTCTAATGATGAATTTCTATTTTATAATAAGCAAAACATTTAAAATTAAAACAGCCCTTACTAAAACTCTCAACTTGCTTAGCAACATTTTATACATACATATATGTATACCTTCCATAGCAACACGTTTACTAAACATTATTTAGCTACATATCTGGATAACATGTTAACAACTTCGCTTTCCAATAAGAATATAAACATTGTTGGTCTTGATTTAAAGCAAAATAATGTTTTTTGCTGTCCCATGCGGTTTTGGTATAATTTTAATTGGGGGGGTGTTTCATTTGCTTTTGACTCAAACTGTGTACATTTTTGGAGTTTGTTATATTTTCAAAAATTCCATCAACTTCATTCGTCTGTCAGCCGCTTAAGTCGTATAACGCGTGTCCGTTTTGTCGAGAAAATTCTATGATTTCGTGGTTTTTGTTTTTATTACGTGCGTATTTTCTTTTTCGTAAATAATTGTGTGTTGTGCTAACAATTTGTCTCGAGTATATTTTCGAAATATGCTAAGGAAATTTTAGGGTGTGAAAATATATGTTTGATGTTTAATGGAATATTAATAAAAAAAAATAAAAATCTTTTTTCCTAATTTATTTAAGTTCAAAATTAAATTCATACAAAATATTGAAAAAGAAAATATTAACAAATCGAAGATTAATACATTTAAAGGTAAATAAACTTAAGCAGTCTATAAAATAATGAAGTGACTTTCTCAAGAAATTTTTACAATTACTACACTGTGTGTGTGGGTTGGTGGCATATGTATGTGTGTGGTACTCGTCATTAATACATGGATTTTCTTAATATGTAGCTTGAATGTTTCATTGGAATATGTTCTCCACACCAAAAGTAAAATCCCTTTTTTGAAAGAAGTCTTTTTTAAATACGAAAATGTCAAAGTGCAAAATATTAAATATTTTTTTTTATAGAAATATAAAAAAGATAAGATATGAATACATGTAGTATAAATACTTCTGATATAAGATTTGATTTAAAACCCTATTTCCGCGTTTTTTTTTTTAATTTTTGTGAAAACTAACGTTGAAAATGTTGTTTCGTGTTCTTAGATTTTTTTAATTTATAATATTGTTTCAAATGAGCTTAATATTTATTTTTTTGTTAAATTATAATTATTTATTTATTCCAATGTTTTGTCTTCACTACTCCAGGGGATTTCTTTTTATTTTTTTTTATTAAAAATAAAAATGTAAAATCACATATCATTTGCTAAAAAACTGGCCCTAATTTTGAAATTAATTCATAGATTTTCTTAAGAACTACTTTTATTTTATCTCAAAATTTTGTCTCAAAATTTTAGTTTTTTGGCAAATTTAGAAATATTTATTAATTTGTTTTGCCGATAGCGCTAAAACTACTGATCTGGTTAAATGACTCACTAACCATTTTAAACCACTCAACGATTCGGTAGATATTTGTAATGAAATAGTTTCTATTTTTGCTGCAAATAACACTATCAGTAAATTAAAATTAGATACATGTTTATCTAGTGTTACTAATTAAGAAGTTATAGCGATTTCCGCTTTTTGAAAATTGCGAAATTTAACGAAATTGCCACTTTACATTATTAGAATTTACTAAAATGGATTCCGCTTATTACAAAGTGTGTGCTCAATTAAAAAAAATCAGTTAACTGGTTTTTGAGTTAGAGGGGTGTTTGTAAAACGTGTCCTGGTGGTGTCCTCTGAGTCTTGCACCAAAAATTGTAACTTGTTTTGAAATTCGCTTTTTTTATCAGAGTTGCCAGAAAGAAGTTATCAAAACTGGCAAAATTTTTGGGGGTAAATGGCTTAAAATTTGTATGAGAAATTTAACCTGATAATTCAGTAAAATCTGCCAATAAGTTCAAGTGTTACCCTTTTAAGTGTTAATGCTTAGATTCTATAAGCCGAGTAACGATTATCGTACAATTTCATTGTTAAAATTCTATCGTTTTAAAGATTTTACTTACCAAACTGTTGAACTATAAGATTGAAAATTACTGTCTTTCACTAAATTTGTACCAACAGTTTAAAATTTTTATATAATATGGTAGATATTTATCTCTTTAAAAAAACACATATTATAGAGTAAAATTACCTTTCAAGGCTAATTTTTTGTTTTTAATTTCAAATTTTTTTAAAATACGGGGTTCTAACAATGGATTCTGGTAGAGGAGACAAAAGATAAATATACCTGTGTCGGCGTTTACAAAGATCCCATCGGAGTTTTATTTTAGGGGAGGGATTAAAATTTTCCTCCCTTGGCCTGTTCGTGCATATCGGTATATGAAACTAAGTGTTCTTTACATCTGGGGTATAGGGTATGTTCATCAAATTTGTAGAAAATATTAACGCAAATATTTTAGTGGTACATATTAACCCTCTAACTCCCCCATATAATGCTAATTTTTGGCCTGTTCTAACCAATCGTAAAAAACACCCCTGAAAAGGGGTAGGGCGGGAATGAAATGTTCTACAAAAATGTTGGCCATACAATTTTACTACATATTTTAGAACACACTAAAACCCAAAACCTAACACAAACACCAAAAACCAGTCAAATTCAAGATTGCTCATCAGATTTCCAGTCAGATTTGGAATGACTTAAATATTATGCCAAAATCTGACTCATAATATGTAGGTCATCCCAAAATCTGTCTTGAATTTTGAAAAAAATAGTTATACTTAGACCCACCCAGAAAACAGTTGTGGCCACCGAATTTGTTGCCAATCGAATTCTGGCGGTTACGACAACTATCTTCATATTAAATTATATTTTTAGTTGTGAAAGCCAATATTCAGTTGTGCAATTTAATATTTATATTCCACAGAAATATTATGACGTTCAGCAAAATTTTATTTAAAAAAATTATTTTTAAACTTTTCCGGAATCGAACCTGGGCGTTCAGATTCACTTACTGTACCACAATTTAATTTCATTTTCTTTGATATATTTGTTATTTAAACATTTGAATATTTTATTTTAAGTAAAAAAAATATTTTTTTAAATGTTTGCCTTTACCGGGATTTGAATTCGGAAATTAGGAGTACTAGGATACCTCTCTACCAACTAGCCGACAAACACTTATAAATTTTAATGAATAAATTTGAATTTAAATATTTTTTTAGGAAAATAAATATAGCAGAAAATTCGTTTAAAAATACCAATCTTTAGTGGCTTCAATAATAACAATTCGGTTGGGTCAACTGAAATCCTTTTTTAATAATATAGTTGATCAGGATAACCGTATTTGTAGTTACCACTTTCGAATATCGACAATTGAATAATAAATTTGATAGATTGTATTAATTTTCCCGTGCATTCACTAATTAAATGGTTGCTTCTACTGTACACAATTTCTAAACAAATTTTATTCATAAGTTGATTAGAAATACCAATAATTGGATAATAGTATTCTATTTTAGTTCTCTTTCCTTTTTTAATTCCCAATTCCATATTTTTGCTATAATGATTGATTATAGGTTATTCCAAATAAAATAGAGTTCTTAGAAAAAATTGTTAATGGTTTTGATCGAATTGCAACCAATCTTTTCTCTGGGAGCACAAGTAATATTTTTTTTTACAGATTTTACAAAATTTATTTCTATTTTTGGCTTAGACTCAGATTTGTTAATTTTAAATGCAAATTTTGTTTAATTCAACATATCTAAATTTTAAGTAAATACTAGGAAAACTACAGTTTTTTTTGTCAATATACTCAGATGTAAAATTTGTTCAAATTATAGGGCTTTGATCCTGAGAGGGTAACGCTAAGTCCTTAGATTCTCGCTAGGTGGGGGGAGGTAGGGGTCAAAATAGCCCTATCTTTAAAACTTCGTATACATTGGTAGTGACATCTATCGAGTAAGAGTTATTAAAATATTTTATTTTAACAATGAATTGTATAAAATTAACCAAATTGGTTCTTAAACATTTTTTTTATAAGCAATTTTTAAAATTAACGTTCAAAATAAGTTTAATAACTGAAGATTTTTAGTATTGTGTTTAATGAAGATAAATATCTTAAAAATTTTTTAAATCAATTTAAAATACTTTTGGCAGATATTTTTGCTGTCGTTTTATTTTAAGTTTACCTTTTTCTAGTTGACTATAAAAATTTCATAGCTTAAGCAAATATCAAAAAAAATAGTAATTTTTATTCTAACAACAAAACTAAAACAAATATATTTTATTTCTTTATTTGCAGCAACTACAACTTGTTATGGGAAAAATAAAAAATATTCTAAAAAAAACTTCAATAGGATCAATAAAAAAACAAAACCAAAATCAACGATACATATAAACTATATCTATGATATGGTTGTATGCACTGGTGTTAACTAAAGTTATTCCCGAATAATAAAAAAAAAAGAAATGAAAACTGCACAATTATGCAGCAGCAAATGCTAAAATACAAAAAAACTAAAAACATTTGCCATGATGTTATGACAAGCCAAATAGAATGATATAAAACGTTTTGTTGAAACAGACTAACAAAAAAAAATAACAAAAACTAACAAACAAATCAAAATAAACAAAAAATGCAATTTAAATAAAACAAAGCTAATATAAAAAAAATTTATGAAAAAAAAAAATAAAACAAATAGAATTTTATTAAATTCATATTTAAAAAAATTTTGTTTAAAGTGAGAATAATTTATGATATAAATAAAGAAATACAAAATTTTTTTAAAGAAGAGTGATTGTAAACAAATTATATATTCAATTTCAAATCCATTAAATTGCCTGATGTATTGAAAATTTATGACGGCACATTAAAATCAGTATAATCAGACAGCAAAATGAGAAAAAAAGTAAATGTATTTAATAACAAAGTGTTCTTATTTATAAAACCAAATTGCAGTCTTCATAACCATAACCAATCCAATAAGTCCCGGCCAACCAGTCATCATTTAGGCAGGAAATTATTAATTTTGACAACAACGGATTGAAACTAATTAATTTGCTTGTTGTAGAAAGTAAAGCAGGCTGCAAGTAAAAGATACATTCCACTAATAAATTGTTTTACAAAATAAGCTTAAAAATAAAACAAAATACTTTAACAAGAACAAAAAATAAAATCGTCAAACATTTACAAGTACAAAAACAAAACAAACAAAAAAAAAAAAGATTTAGATGTTTATGCAGGCAAGCGGGAAAAACACTTTTTGTGCTTGTCTCTCTAACAAATGATATATTTTGATGATACACATTTTATGTAACGGAAAATTGCGCTTAAGCTACTTTACAATAACATCCTCTTCTACCGCAACTTTATCAACACCGAACTAAACTAAACAAACTAAACAACCAAACCATTGATTCATTCATTCATTCATTTATTTCGTTCGTTCGTATGTTCGTTCATTCATTCAGGCATCCCAACCAAGTCTGCCAAAGTATCAGTGTGTAAAAGTTGAACATGTAAGTTTGTAATGGAGTGTTTGGTTTTAAAATCCATCCACTACTACACCATTTCCAATTTGATTCAAGATAATGAAACTTTGATTTAAGTGAATTCTCCTGCAGTGCTATTAATTATAATACACTGAGAAAATTTTGTTGAAGTAATAAAGTTTCCTTCACAAAGTAAATCAACATTTTTAAATTTAATTTCAAAATTTTTATGAAACTAGTTTTTAATAAAGCTTCTTTCCCAGCAAAACTTTGGTAATGGGTGTGATATTCTCATGCGTTACCTTGTAATGATAGCTCGTTACCTTTTTCATTATTTGCAAGCATAAAGTAATAAGTTACTCATTATTGATTACGTAATATATGATTTTTAATTGTAAAGTAATAATTGAAATATTTTTGAAAATCTATTTTTAGATACATTACTTTGTGTTTTTTTTTGTAAGCAAAAGGGTAATGTATGTTTGTTTTGATAACATTAGTCAAAAAACGAAGCGCAATAATTCATTTAAGTTTAAAGCAATCAAATACTATATGCGTCGATAGCTCAGTGGGTAGAGTTCTTGGCTGGCAACCAGATTTCCCTGGTTCGATTCCCATCTTGATCACATTATTTTTAATTGCAAATATTTTAAATTAAATATTTTTAATTAAATTTTTTAATAAAAATTCCTCATTTTTAAAAATCTATTTTTAGACACATTACTTATTTCATTGTCGTTACCATATAAATAACCCCTTACATTATCGCCTCTAAAGTAATGGGTATATACATTACTTTGAGGCTCATCGCCTGTAAAATTCATCAATGAAGTAATGTGTAAAGTAATCCATCGGCCACTATGGCTATACATTACTTTACCCATTATTTGGTAATGTGTGGTTTTGGTGGATCAGTAAGTGTACGAAACTCTTAATGCTATATAAAATACATTTTTTTCATAAAATTTAATGAAGCTTTACAAGTATTTAATGGACGAGTTCCTGCGAGACTTTATTGATGTCATGCAATTAGATCTCTCAATTTAGGCAATTTCAACTAAATTAGATTTAGATACTGGAACATTTCTTTAATTTACATATATGAACGTAAAGTTCTTCCCGATCAAAAAAGTTACAATTTAATTATATCTTATTTGACCGAAAAATGGCATACATAATTAGATCTCATTTGATATTAATTGATCCGGAAAATGGGTTGATATAATTTGATCATTTAATATACAATTTGATATAACTTGATATAATTAAATAAAAGAGTCTAGTGATATTTCAGGCATTAGATTTTGAATTTTTTTCAAATTTGGATTTTTTTTATATTAATTTTTAAATAATTTTAGTGTAGAGCCCGGCAATGCATGATAAATATTTTTTGCGGGTCCTAGTTTCCTTGTTGTAGGGCAGCAAATCATATCTTTGTATAATATATAACAATACATATTTCATTGGTTTTTTTCTTCAATAAGGTTAAGGGTGGTTAAATTTTAGGGCCGATGTTGATTTTAAATAAAATACAAATTATTTAGGAAATTATTGTCATTTCTTTTTATTATGATAATATGGTATGGTTCAATTATGTTTGGACAAAATATCTGCCAAATGGCCGCCGCCACCTCGGCGGCACACATCCATCCGATGGTCTGAATTTTCGATGACGCTGAGGCATAATTGAGGTTTTATGCTGTTAATGTGCAGAATTATCTCCTTCTTTAGTTCTTGAATTGTTGCTGGCTTATCGACGTACAGCTTTTCTTTCAAATAACCCCAAAGAAAGAAGTCCAACGGTGTCAAATCACATGATCTTGGCGGCCAATTGACATCGTCACCACGTGAGATAACACGGTCATTGAATTTGTCGCGCAAACGAGCCATTGTTTCGTTAGCTGTGTGGCAATTCCTGGCCACAATAAGTTCGTTATCATCTCGCGATAGCGGACAACATTCACATAGAATTGAATTTGGTGCAAGTTTCATCCAGACCCCAAAACAAGTTTGTACACTGCTTAATTATATCAAGTTATATATGAATATACAATTTTGTATGCTACTTCTAGCTTAAAAGCTCGATACCTTGTTACTGGTAGTTTTAAATATCGGAATATATTAGGAATGAAATTAAATTATTTTCTCTTAAAGATATTTCTTTTTAAATAAATTAGTTTAAAAATTTTGTTGTGGATTTTTCAATTCCAAGTTTTAGATTTATAGCTTTAAGGATTTGCACAGGTCACTAAGGGGTCGCTTTCCACCTTTTTAATCGCATTTTTTACATGCTTTTATTTATTAGATAAGCCAAAAAGTGTCTTTTTAGTGAATAAGCCCATATCCCAGTGATCACATATTTTAATAACAGATTTCTATCTGAAGGTTTTTGAACAGGACACTAATGGGGAGCTTTTTCACTTTTTCGATTTTGTTCCTACCCGCGAAAAAAATCCTATGTGCCAAATTTCCAGTTCTTACTTTTTTCATGTTTATCTTCATTTTCACCACGCTCTTATTGGAAATTCCAAAAAGTATCTTAAAGGTAAATTATTATTCTAAATTTTAAATTTCTACACCGAATTAGTAGCCTGTCAATTTAAAAATCATAACTCCAGGCCCACTTTTTCCCTTTTAACCCTATTTTATGCCTTTTTAGGAGATATTTCATAAAGTACTAACTGAGCCAATTTTTCAGGGAATACACATTTTAACTTACAGTATTCAAGAAAAAGGGGTTTGCGCCTTCCTATTTTGCTCCTCTTTTTTTAAGATCCCGTAGGGTATTTTATTTTAATCGATTAATCGTGGCGTATTATACTTAACCAAATAATCGAATAAAATTTGAAAATCAATATATTAATCGAGTTTTTACTTAAATCTATTATATCTATCTTTATCAAAAAAAATTATACAGTTTTTCTGAATTTTTAGTAATTTTATTTAAAAAGAGGGGTCAAATGTAAATTCAGTACCGCTTTGAAAATTGTTAAGTATTTTCTATACTAATTTTTTTTTCACCTTTTCTGTCCCTTCATATTAAAATTTTTTCTAAGTTGGAGTGAAACACATCACAAACCTGTCTTGTAAGTTTTATATTTTATTAAGTTAAGCCTTAGGCTTAGGCAGACATAGCACTCTGTAATACATTCAGATCAGATAACCCCTTCCTATGTCTGATTTTAGTAATAATCTTGTGATTAATTTGGTACAATTTTCTACTAAGGAAGTTGGCTCAATTGGCTTCTAAATGGATCACATGTATGAAAAGAAATTCACATTTAAACTTTAAATATTTTTACAGAAACTGAGTGTAGTTTATTTAAAAAGGTATTCGTAGATTTCTTTTTAAATTATTAAATAGTTAAAATTTAAAGAATTATATTTTTCAGCTATTATTTTTAAACTTAATTACATATAAACACCGATTTCTGTTACTGTTACATTTAAATCGTTTTATGCAAAAAATGTTTTTAATGATTATTTAATCAAATAAATAACATGAAAAGTCATTTATTTTTGCACACTTTGTGGTTAACTTGTGTCATCACTTCTAAGGGATTTTGTACTTCATTAGTTGACAGTTTAAAATAAAGAAATATTACGTTTTTTAAATAAATAAAAATTGACACATCAGTTTTCAATAAAATTTTAACTTGTTTACAGTTAAAATAAATGAAAAATCTTTTTTTTTTCAGATTTTGTAACTCAATATTTTAACATTTAAAAATAAATGATAAGTTCTTTTGATTTAAATGAAAAGCTAGTTATTTGTAAATTACATTTTTTTTGAATTTGAAGTCTAATTTTATGCCTTTCGATCATTTTCATTTCTAAAAGATATTATCAATTCAAATTGCGCATTAAATAAACTTAATTACATTGATAAGCAATCACAATGAACTTGAATTGGCAAATTATCCCTTAAAAAAATTGGAAATAGTGCAGTTGGGTATCTTTTTTTTTTGAACAGTGTAAAAAACGTTGTTATCTTACAGAAAACGTACTTCTAGAAAAGAAGATCATAAGAATGAAAGTGTGAACTTAAGCAAAACATTTGGAGTGTTTGTATATCTATTCAGTTCAACAAAAACTATAAGAACTAAAACAACATCATCTCTATAACTTACATACACATAAATTATACTGCTGTAGTTGCCATAATGCTGTCATAAAATATCAATTTGCAATTTTTCAATTTATCTTAAACATTTTGTATAAGTGTGTTAGTGTAGTGTACATATATTTAAAAAGTAAACATCATGATACTATAATAAGTATAACAAATCATATTTTTTGTTTTGGTTTATTTAAAAAAAGACACAAAAATACAAATTTTTCTATCAATAAAACGTGAAACGAAGAAAACCATATTGAAACAATTTAATAAAAATTTAACAATGTTTTGCCAAAATTCATACATAAAAAAATATTTAATACTAAATTCTGCATATAGCCGCCAGTGTTTTACCTGCCCTAGCAAAAGCAACATGTTGTCTAACGTGAAAAGAAAATCCTCCTCAACGTCATCGTCAAAATCATCAACATCAAAAATATCCGCCTCTACAGTTTTCAACAAATTACAAAGTACCTTCAGAATATCATACAGTCATTGTAATTTAATTATAGTTGGATTAATTTTAATAATATTCGCCTGCAATGGTAAGTTCTAAGAAATTGATTTTATTTAGCAAAGTTTTTAAATTTAATATAAATATACAGTGTGTTCGTTTACTTGAAATTCATATTGTTAGTTTTGCTATAATTGCAAAGTTTTGTTTACTTTTTGTTTTGAAATTTTCTAGTTATAGTAAATTGTAGCTTACGTATGCTGCATTTAGTCTGAAAAGTTAATTCAGTAAAAACAAAATTTACTGCTTAATTTCAGTGCAATCATAAGCAGTTAATACAATTTTAAATAAATTAGCTTTGCATACGCTAAGCTCTGTTAAAAATTTGTTACAGACAAGTAAAATCGAATTTATGATTTCTAACTAAATTTATGTTGCCAAATTCTATCACAACGCATCCTTGGAATCTCTTTAGCAAATAATTGTTAATCATTAATCCACTAGTACCATAAAAAAAATTTACATTTTTAACAGTCTTGCCTCTCATTAGAAATGCAATACCCAACTTTCATTGCATGACCATTTAAAAACATAATTTATACTTGACAACCAGTTTAAATAATTGCTTTGAAATTCTCGTAGGAAGACTATTCCTTAAATCAAAAAAGTTCCATTGCAAACACCTTATAATAAACTAATTGTTCTTAGATGTGTCAACATTAATTGTTCAAACACCATCATCCGACCATCAAAACATACCATGTAAAATCTAGAACATTGGCTTACAATAACTATTAGTTATGTTCAATGTTGGGACTTAATCATTGTATTGCAGTAACTAAACTAAAATTAGCACAAAGAAATAGAATAACATACTTATAATCCGTCACTAAGAAATAAAGTTGTTATGTGTTGTAGGGATCTTTCCCCTTCTTCTTGCAATTTTCATTTGAATGTTTGGAAATTTTCAAAAGTAAAATTTACTTTAGAAACCGAAATTTTTTCTAAAAAAAAAAATCTTCATTCTCTCTTGTTAACAAGAAATTTCGATGTAATTAAATTTTCGATATTCAAGGCGAATTGAGGGTTTGAGGGTTCAAAATAACATAAAGTGTTCGAAATTAATTTTTTTTCAAACAATTAGTTGTGGAAACTACAAACTTCTTTACTTTTCTTCTGGCTAACAAAAAATAATGAAGAAATATTTTTTGTAAAAAAATTTTTGATAACATTTTTTTTTTCATTTTAAAAAATTCAGATATTCAAATGAAAAGTTTAATTTCAAGAAACTTTCTAAAAATATTTTTTACATACTAAAAAGATTAAATTCGATTCACTCCAATAAGAATATAAATAAAGACAGAAACAGAATTAGCTTAAGTAAATTAATCTAGGTAACGGAATGAATTAAAAATTCAAAATTTTTTAAAATTAAAAATTTGTATTTCTAAATTTACATTTCGTAGCCATGTTACTTAAGCCAATTGTACTTGGGCCTTAAGTTTTAGCCCTATCCTGGGTACTAGGAGGTTTTAATTAGTTTACTGAGGCTGCCATGAAAAGTGAATTACAAATTAATTTCGCAAAATTATAATCTATCATCCCTACTATAAAACAAATTAAAAAGATACTTTAATTTTATATTTAACATGGACCGTTTTATAAATAGGTCCATTTTTTGATATAGATGACATCTTCACAGGAGTAGTTGAATCCAAAAATTCTATCACTTTTATATAAAGGATGGTCCTACCATAATGCACAATTTAACATTTCTTTGTTTTAGTGTTAGACAAATTTTAACCATTGAGAGGTACACAATTGAACAGCGCCTTAAGATTGTTCAAGCCTTTTACGAAAATAGGCGCTCAAATCAAAATGCATTTCGTGTACTTCATCATTTTTTTGGTCAGCATAATCGACGACATTGAACCTCAATTATATCTCAGTCATTGCAAAAATGGACCAAAAATATTAAGACAAGTATCTGAAAATTTTTGTTTTATTTACAATTAACATTGTGCGCTATGGTTGGACCACCCTTTATAATTACATATGGCTTCATATATAATTATATGTAAATATATGTGTTGATAGGATGTCATGTGATTCCATGAGATAAAATTTTCTTACGCTATTTTTTGGGATCAAATTAGATATGATGCAATATGGAATTATATAACTACATTTATATTAAAACTTTTTTTCCTGTGGTTATTAAAAGTATTTTAAAACTATAATATTTCGTTAAAATGTAAAATACATATTAAATTAATCGAAAATACAATCCACAAGAGGACTACTGATTTTTCATTTTATTCGGCCTATTTTGTTGTTTTGTTGTCTTGTTGTTTTTGTAGTTTGTTTTTCAAATTGAAAGATTTTGTTTTTTGGATGCGTAATTGCAAAACAAAACACATACATGGGTTCATATTTTTATTTTCTATGTTTGTATGTACATATATTTAAATAATTTTTTGTAATTTCCCTGTAGAAAGCCTCGGGTCAAGTGTCTACAAGTCATTACTTTTGTCGACTATTTTGGGTGACTTTTTGGTGGCATGTCCACAAAGCATCTATACATTTTACATTCCTTTTTTGCAGCTGCAAAACTGTGCTTGTTCTTGATTTTTTTTATTGTTTTATTTTGTTAAAAATACATGTACATAGCTGCATGCAAAATTAAAGTTTTTAATAAAAAAATAAAGAAAAATTAATTTAAAAGTTAATTATAGAAATTTGAACAAAATATATAATAAGGGAAAGTAATTACAAAAAACTTGTGAAAAAAACAATCAATTTTGTATAAAAATAAAAATAACAAGAAAGAGGCAAAAATTTTTAGTGAAAATTGTAACTCTAGAGATTTTGTGGAGCCTGGTGATTACGGAGCCTGTGAATGATTTTGTGCAGTCTTTTAAAGATTTGTCTACTCTATAAATAAATTTGCACGAAATTTTTTTTACTTTAATGAAATTTATAAAAAGAATTTTATTAATAAAATATCGAATTTAACAAAATAAATGCAAAGTTTCTAAAGTATAGACTAGAATTACTAAAATATACTAGTGAATCTCTGGTTCCAATGTCAACACCTAGTCAATAGTTGTGTAGATTCGCAATGACACGCACATGTTAAATGTCTACAGCAGAAAGCGTTGGCTGGGGCATAATTAGTCAGTAGTACTGGTGACAAAGTCAATAGTGAATCAGTACAGTTTCACTATCGACATTTTCTACAAGGTTGTATTGAAATAATTTTGTATATAAACAAACTATTTTAATAAAAAAAACGAAAAGGAATTATTTGAATTTCTATCCTTGGAAACAGAAAGTATAAAATTTTACATTTAACGGAAAATATCAAATCCAACTGAAAGTCTATGTTTTTTGAATAATTGATTTAAATAGCGTGCCGTTACAAATATACTTATCCTCATACCCAGTATAACTACTTTTACCCATACCCAATATTATACTTATAGCAACACCGTGTATAATTCTCATTAAGTTGGGAAAATTATTTACATATAGTGTGAAAGTTAAAGGCTGCAATTCCTGCCTCCGTATTATTTGAACACGAGAATCGCTGTTTATTCTCGTTTGTAGTTAGTTGTATTATTTGAACACGAGAACCGCTGTTTATTCTCGCTGTTAGCCCATAGATTTTTTGAACACGATAACCATTGTTTATTCTCGTTGTTAGCTACTCGTATTATTTGAACACGAGATCTGTTGTTTATTCTCGCTATTAGCTAGACATATTATTTGAACACGAGAACCGTTGTTTATTCTCGCTGTAAGCCCATCGTTTTTTTGAATACGAGAGCCGTTCTTTATTTTCGTTGTTAGGTAGTCGTATTATTTGAACCCGAGAATCGTTGTTTATTCTCGTTACTAGCTAGTCGTAATTCTTGAACACGAGAACCATTGTTTATTCTCGTCACTAGTTAGTCGTATTATTTGAACACGATAACCACTGTTTATTCTCGCTGTTAGCCCATCGTTGTTTTGAAGACGAGAGCCGTTGTTTATTCTCGTTGTTAGCTAGTCGTATTATTTGAACACGAGAACTGTTATTTATTCTCGTTACTATCTAGTCGTAATTCTTGAACAAGAGAACCGTTGTTTATTCTCGTTGTTAGCTAGTCGTATTATTTGAACCCGAGAACCGTTGTTTAATCTCGTCGTTAGCCAGCCGTATTATTTGAACACGAGAACCGCTGTGTATTCTCGTTTGTAGTTAGTCGTATTATTCAAGTACCGAAACCACTGCTTATCCCCGTTGGTTTCTAATCAATCCAACTAGGCGAGCCGAAACTCTTTCTAGAGTTCGGTAAATATTACCTTCGGGTAATATTCAACACTCGCACAGTGTTCTATAGTAAATCGCGCTATCCGAACACCAAAACGTGCTTTCCTCTAAGTCCGTATCGTATTGTCGGCCATCGTTGCAAAGGGTTGGGTTATCGTGTATTATTTTATAAATACCTCAAAGGAAGCAGACCTTTGGCGAATCTGGACAGCTGTGCTATATCCTATCTGAAAATAAACTGCATCACAAATTGATTGTTCAAACTCTACGTATTACTTTTTAAATAAACTACAGTCGATAAAGGAAAACATATTGTGAGTGTAGAATTATTTTTAATAAATTAAAAAAAAATAAAACATTAGAAAATTAAGATAGATAAAAAAATAAATCTGTAGAATATTAGATTGATAGAAGTTTAAATGAAAAGTTTCCTTTTCGGAGAAATAAAAAAATGCTGAATAAATTGGACAAAAATAGAAAACGATATGTAATAAAATTAGATCTAAAAACTTCTTAAAGTTAAAAATATATGAAACTACTATAATATTTTAAAATAATTAACTTAAGTTGGCGCAAAGCATATTTTTAGAAACAAATTTGGCTGTTTTGTTACGCAACGAAAAATGTATTTTTACCCGTGGTGTAAATTGTCATAAGAAATGTGGTTATACGGGAAGCTATCAACGTTGGCTTCTGTCATTCCCATACAAATTTGAAATAAGTAACGTTAAACGTTAATACTAAACGTTGGCTTATGTCAAATTTATATGAGATTGACATAAGCCAACTTTGATAAGCTTGCCGCATAAACACTGCTTTGTCGACGTGACAGACTTTAATTTTGTTACTTTTTATTTTTGTTCCTAACAGCTGCAGAAAACCAAAAATGGTATTCTTATCCGTTAGGTTTAATGGAAGAAAGCTCTAAACATTTGAATAACATTTGCTAAAATCAATAATATTGCAAAAATTAAATGGATAGTAGAAAAAATTATTACTAAACCTTATTTTGTACTAACAAAAAGCTTTACAATTTATTGACTAACTTCTTCCTTTGTGTGTACGCATTTAGTTAGTACTGAATACAAAAGTTATTGGTAATAAGATCCTCCCAACTATGGTTTAGTTTTTTTAATGTGTTTTGCTAATTTCAATGCTTCTTATGCAGTTTAATGTCCCAACGACAATATTATCGCCACCAATATTGCTGTTGCTGATGAGTTTAAGCAATTAAACAACGATAACAACAACATTGGCTTGTTAAGCTTAAAACACACACAAACAACAGTGTTACATTAGAATGGACTACATAATACTGCAATACGCTACTTACAAACTAACTCACAAGGAAGGTCCGCGTAGAGGCACACTTCGGGTTCGACGAAATTTTTATACATTATTGCTGAGACCCCATTTTTATACTTAGGAATAGAAACGAAGGGGTAAAAATCAATCATGGTGGTACATTATTTGCACTACCAGAGATAGTTCTTTCAAATTCCTTTTAAAAAACCCGCGTAGTTGCTTACTTAACATGAGATTGGGCTACTAAAACAGTACTTGTTTAATTCTTTTTTGCTCCGCTACAATATATGTAAATTTCATCGAAATTGAAGTGATCCACAACGCAGAACT
Source organism: Eustalomyia histrio (assembly GCA_949748255.1). Taxonomy (NCBI): domain Eukaryota; kingdom Metazoa; phylum Arthropoda; class Insecta; order Diptera; family Anthomyiidae; genus Eustalomyia; species Eustalomyia histrio. The sequence goes on along the minus strand of OX456523.1, from coordinate 58,685,606 downwards.
TCTTTGTAAGTAATACAACAACTAAGCCAAACATTTGTGCTAATGTAACCGCGCTTTAAGAACTCATTTGAAATCCAAAAACAAGAACTGCATAATAAAGTTAGTTAGTGGTGGTGCAGGACGAAGAAAAGATACAAGACAACAACTAAAGACCATAATGGCAACGGCAACGACATCAAACGGAAATAATGAACAATTTTTACAATAACACGTCGTCTATTCTACATGTACACTATAAATATTGAAGAACATACATCAGGATTTTGTATACACGACAGAGGGTTTAGGTTTCAACAAAAGTGAGGAAATGAAGGCGCCAAAAACTAGAGAAGGAAAGAAGCATTAAATTTTAAATGCAACCACTTAAGGGGCTAATTCGGCTGTCAACATGCAATAAAAAAGGCAAAGTAATATTATTGCTGAGTGTATTTGTAACGCTAATATTCTATATAAACTACACTTGAATATGTAAAGTGTGTACTTGAGTAAGTATACAAAATAAGTACAAGAGAGGTTGTCTATTCTATGTATGTTAGTATCTGTGTGTTACATTAAATTGAAACTACTCCAAAGTGTTGACACTACTTCAATAGATGACTTGTCTGTCTTTCATCGATCGTTAAACATTAAATGCAGTCATTGATTTTTCATCAATATAATGTAATGCTTTAAAATACGAATTGAGTATCAATACATTTTACAACAGAGGTGTCAAGACTTTTTTCGTTGCATTTTAAAAATGTATAGTTTTTTTGTGTCGCGTGCCACCTAAAGTTTATTTTACATTTTTTTTTATAAAATGCCATCGCAGATTTAAATATTTTTCCTCTTAAAAAACTTTCAGTTTTTTGGATCCAATTTTGTTAGAGATTGTTTTTAAGTTTTGTCCAATTTTTTGTCACTTTTTTATTTCTGAGGATTTTTCCCTTTGAAAAATTTAGGACCAATATTATATTGAGCATTTAGTAGAATTTTTTATTTAAATTTTACTTAAGTAAGAAATTTTTAATGGAAAGTGCATTATAAGGCGACTTTCGGGCTTAAGTGTTTGTCCTAGTTTTTGAATATAAGGTGGTTGTGATGACTCCTTAAGATCTTTTTTATAAAAAATTTATTATTATTATTTATTTATCCCAATATTTCATCACCACATTGGGTTTACTTCTTCAGGGGAAACTTTTTTGTATAATTAAAAATTATACTCGTATAATGTCGTCAGAATTATTTTGACACTCTTGATGATGAAAATGTACCGAAAATGATACTAGGTACTTATCGAAAAACTTTCGTTCATCTAATATTTGAAACTTGTGGTACCTTAATTCTTGAAAATAAAAACAAATTTCTTTGAAATATTCAACAAAATATAACGATCCGCTACTGGCATCCGTACCAAAGCCTCGTAGGTTACCTCTTTATATAAAAGAATTTGTTGATTGAGTCAACATCGTTCAGACTACATCGCTAGAGCGAACAACTTAAAATTTGGCACAGATGTAAAATCGTGGTGAAATGGCGTTAAAAAGAGAAAATGGGATTTTTGTAAACTTTTACAAAGCAAAAGGCAGTTTTGCACAAAGTTATAAACTTAAAATATAACAAAACATCTAAACCAAGGAGTTTGTAAAAGAGAATATAGGGAGAGAATCTGTTCGCCTCTGGCTGATTCCAAGCACGGCACACTCTCAAGGCATCTCCGTATTCAACTGAAACAAATATTAATATGAATTACATGCTTATAAGAATACTTGCGGGTTTTCAAGAGTATTCATAGGAAGGATGTTAGTTGGAGGTGACATAGGCACGGCACACATTCAAGGGATGTTTGCAGAATTTGACCACCGAATTAGACACACTTAAAGGATATTTGTAGGAGGTGACTAGCGCACGGCACGTATTCGATGGATGTTTGTAGATTTCCTGCGCTCGGCGCACACACAATTAAAATCAAGATTAATATAGATTAAAGGGTTATAGAGATATTTAAAGTTTATTTGCAGGACTTCTGTAAATCACGTTCAAGGATTTTTACAGGAGCTCAAGGAATATTTGCCGGACCACAAGGGATATTTGCAGGACTTTAAATGCTAGTCACAAGGACCTCTAAGGATATTTACAGCATCGCGAAGGTTATTCACAGGATATCGAAAAATACTCGCCCGACCTCAAGGAATATTCGCATAATATCTAAGAAAATTCATAGGACCTTCGCAAGCTCTCGAAGCATATTCACAGAGCCTCGAAGGACCCGTAAGGATATTCACAGGACCTTGCAGGATGTTTGCAGAACCTCGAAGAATACGCGCAGTACCCCAAAGGATATTCAAAGGATCTCAAGGATATTTTCTGGACCTTGAAGGATTTACACAGGCCCCCGATATCCGATCGATGGATATTCGAAGAATACTCATTGGACCTTAAAGGACGAGACCAATCACATATCCTTGTCACGAAAGAGATAAAAGTTGAAAATTACTTTATGGTCACGTTCACTGCTTAAACTGACCCAGATTTTTACAATGTTTCGCTTTATATGCCCCTTAGGGGAGGGATTTTTAAAAAGAACGTGGAAAAAATCGGATTCAAAAGACATTTTTACAAAATATAACCAAATATTCCAAAAATTTTATTCGATTCAGTTAAAATTTGACACATGATTTTGAAAATTTACATTTTAATAAGAATTTAAAAATTTGTACGAAATCGGTAAATATTTTCTTACAAAGGTCCCAGCAAAGATTTTAATCAATAAATAAGTTGTTTGATGTATCAATAATAAGACCAAAGCTATTTACTAAATACAAATACGCTCAAGAAAATTTTTCCTACTAATAAAAGAAAAATTAAGCTGAAATTGTTACCAACTAACAATTTGGCATCCTTTTGTTAGACGAAGTCGTTTTTATAAGTGAGCAAGCTTAGATGCAACTACTTATTAAATTACGAAAATAATGTGATATTTGTAACTGCTTATTTTTAATATTTTTTGTAATGCAGTGGGTAATGAGTGGCAAACATTTTGTGTGTTTTTTTCATGCAGCGAATATGTACAAGTAACAAAAACAACATTAGCGATTAAAAATTGTTAGTTTTGACACCGAATTATATGCAGCAAAACCTTTTTGTACTGCTTATTATTTAGATACTAGTAATTAGTAAGCACTAAGTTTTTGCTGGGTAGTAAAGAAAAATTTCAAGCTTCTTATATCGCTTACTACAAAGGCACACATACTTTTTTCATTGAATGATCATAAGCAACAACTAACATATGTTATAACAACAAAAACTATACACATATCTTAACAAATCAATCTAAATATTTTCTATTGCTTAAATGGCAAATGGGTATTTATCTCAAGTGGTTTTCTATTAATGTCACAGCTGCTGTTGCTGCTTTATCAATACGAACAACTAAAGAAGTACTTGAGTATAGAATATTGATTGCACTTCTTGTATACAATAATGATGAGAGATGTGATGTGCATTTAGTCAAGTGTTAACTTATTGTGTGAAAAATTCATTAAAAATTTCACATTACTTTCAGTTACATATTTTATTTTTTCATCTTGTATTGACACTACAATATTTCTATAATTTATTTAGAAATAATTGGTTTTGTCAATAAGAAAAAAAAAAAAGGGTTTGTTTTATTACATTTTAACCGATTCCTATCTATTTGATGGGAAAAAAATGTATTACTCGTGATTTTGCTTTTAAACATTGGAAAATTTATTGTTATTGTGTGCTAAAGTGTTTCCTTTTTCTACGTTATTCTACTTTATTATTTCAAGTGGTATTATTTTCACATTAATAGAAAATTGTAAAGAAATATAGGAATTTAATGACCCTCTTTTCTGAAACTGATAGTGTTGTTGGTATGCGGATAGAGACGCAAACAGAAAATAAAAATTTGTTCCTCCAGGGCTTGCTTATTTTTAATGATCAATAAATTTCTAAACTGATTTTAAAGCTTTTTGTGGTAGGTTTAGTTGTATTTGGTCATTTAAACTAAAAGTAATATAGTTATGTTTTTGAGAAGATTAAAGTTGTTTAATAAAGGTACCGTAAATTTATGTTATAAAAGAAACAAACAATTTGTTACTTCACCCAATTCAACTCTAGTATAGGGCGGTACAGAAAACCACAACATAAATTTTTATATGTGAAAATTTCATTAAACCTGTAAAGAGCTGGTTTAAAAAGAAAGATAATTTCATTTAATATTTTTTTTTTATAATATGCACAATTCTTTATAATAAAATATTTTACTTTAGTTGTGAATTTCAGCATAAATTTGACCAATAATATAATTTAAATAATGCGAGTGAATAAAATACATGATTGTATTAAATTTTCTTGACCATAACCCAATAAAATGAAAATATAATTACATTACTAGCAAATAATGTTTTTTGTTAAAATTCAATTTGCTAAATTAATATAGTTCATATTAATTGGCTAATTGCTAGAGAATGAATATTGAATGGATTATGTTTTTAAAATTTATATAAGAAAGACTAAGATTGCATCGCTAACCGGGCGACAAGTTTATTAAATGATAACAGAAATTACGACTTTTTGTCTATTCATCTGTGTTATACTTTTGATTATTATATCCTTCTCCACAGGTGGAAGGGCATATATAAGCTTGTCATTCCGTTTGTAATTTCTACAATATTAACCCTATAAAGTATATATATTCTGGGTCCTTATGAAGAGCGAAGTTGATTTAAAGATATCCGTCTGTCCGTCTGTGTGTTGAAATGGGTTTTCCGAAGACCCCAGACTTGATTGTTATATATTTCTGTTACATGTGATCCATTTCTGTGTGCTATTGAAAATCAGCCAGATCGGTTAATAAAAGGCTGAGATATTAGCAAAAAACCACGACTACCTCTAATTTTTTCCGTAAAATCCCTTTGTTTAATATGTATGTAGAATTTTACGCATAACAAACACATCTATTTGTTGAAATTCTTTTCTTTCACCTGTTCACCTTTTATACACAAACAACATACCAATACAAAGTTTGTAATTTAAATAAAAACCAAACAAATCCCTATTGAACGAAAACTGTTTATTTAATTCTATTAACGATGATTCCATATGACCTTAATAGCTCAGTTGTCTAAACGCTATGTCACAAATACATTTGTTTTTCTCCAAGGCGTGGGTTCGATACCTACCCCCATCAATTCAACTTTTTTTACACAATTTTTTTTATATTTTCTTAAAACTTTATTTTTTGTTTTCTTAACTTTAAATAATTAATTGAAATAAAATTTTCCATTAATAATTCAATAATCCATAAATAGGCTAAAAACATCAAAATTTGTATAAAAACCCTCTGATACAAACGTTTCTATTTCTATTTTTTGCTCCGATTTAAAATAATTTATAAAAAGATTTTTAAACCATTTGATTTCTCATATGTTAAGAAAATTTTATACATAATTCCCCTTTGAGTGCAACTATTTTAGGTCATAACTTATAATAATTTATAAAAAAAAAAATTATAAACTACTTTCCTTCAAATTTTTAAAATTAAGCTAAAGAAATTAAAAATATTGTTTGATAAAAAAGCGAAATAAAGTCCCAAATGCAAATTTGGCAGCTAAATCAAACGTTTCTATAGAAATAAAACACATGCAGTTCTAATGATTTCTTTTAACGATTTGTAAAAAAATATCTTTTGGTCGAAAATAGTTTTTTTTACAACTAAAAAGATTTCTGAAAAAAATAATATGACAACACTGATTGGCATTATGTTTGTGGTTGTTGTTCTTTTTTTATTTCATTTATTAAACTTCTTTTTTTTCACCTCTTCACTTTTTATAGACAAACAAAAAACACATACAAATATTTACCCAAAAACCAAACATATTAGTTTTGAACGAAAACTGTTTATATACTTCTATAAACGATGATTGCGTATGTGCTTCAATAGCTCAGTGGTCTAAGCGCTTTGTCATAAATAGTTTTATTTTAATCGCGCGATCGATCCCCGTTTATTCAACTTTTTTTGTACAATTTTTTTTTATTAAGATTTTTTTATTTGTTTTTTTAACATAACAAATACGTACAGCACAGTTGACTTAACGATTTCGGTCAGTTTTTCTATACATTTGGAGAACGGAAAGAGGAAAAGTTCCAAAATAAGGTACGAGCATCTTGGTTATCAATACACATCTGACCAAATGTGGGAGGGATCCGTAAATTGGGCGTGGTACAAAATAGATTACTCTATATCTTAAGGACGGTAAGACCGAAATTAAATAATACATAAATGGGCTAAAAACATCAAAATTTTTTTAAAAACTGTAATATGACATATGGATACGTCTTATATAGCAAAAGATCGAAAATATTTAGTGTAACATATTTGCTAAAAAACTCGAAAATTTACATAGGTTCAGATACAAAAAAGTTATGCCCAAAACATAAATTTTTTTAAATACCTATTTTCTGGAACCATTTATCTTCCCGAGTCCAAGTTTTATCACCAAACTAAATGGTTAATTTCCTCTTAAAGGCGTCCGTATATAAATCTGTCTATTCCATATATGTCCATATATAAACTTTAGTTTTTTACCAACTATGGTGAAGGGTATAAAAGATTCGGCATAGCCGAATTTAGCCGCTCTTACTTGTTAATATGTATTATTTATTTGGAAATCGAAAGCGGATATTACAAACATATATGTAAGTTAAGTTAACAAAATTTAATTAGCAATATATATTCTAGATTGGATCGAAAGTTTGGAAATCTTAAGCATATGTATTGTGGGGAAAATATTTATACATTTTTAATAAATTATAAATATTTGTAAATATTTTTTTTTGTGTATATACGAAAATTGTAGTCTTATAAAGTCAGCCACACACTGCTGAGTGGTTAACTCACTACAGCTCTGGCAGAGCGAGTTCAAATCCTGTCAAAGGCATTGTTTGTTAGAATTTTAACTATTTTTTTTTTTTTACTAAATTAGATTCGTATTACATATAATATTGTGAGAAGTAATCTTATACAATTCAATCTGCCATCGGATAAATTTAGATCTTTCAAAATCTCTAAATATATTGCTGGATCTAATTTGATATGCATTTTTTCGGATCAATTTAGATCCTTCTAATTCCTCAAATATTCAGCAGGCCCATTTATATAATGGTTGTCGCAACATAAATTCACTTTTAAATTCGGATGGTACTTTTTTTGTGTAGGCAAATTTTAGACTTCACTAAGTTATTTTAAATACTGAGTACTCGAACAATCGTTTGGTATTGTACACTCAGTACTAAATACTTTTACAATTCTAATTAAAATACATTATTTGCTTACAATAACTGTATTATTTGTATGTATGTATATATCTTTTGTCTTTTCATTATAACTATTATAGTATCATAACGATAAACTCATACTATTTACGTGTTATTTGTATATACACATTATTGCATTCAATATCGTTTTGGATGCATTAAGGCAATACAGCTTACAGTGTACTCACTATATTATATTACAAAAATTTTGTTAATACATTTTTTAAGAAAATCTCTGTTAAAAATTCAAAAGAAATTATTAATTTTTTGAGATTTTATATGTAAAATATATAAGCATCGCCGTGATCACAGCCTTGGAAATATCTGAGTAAGTTAAGTGAATGAATTTGAAATGATTTCAAACAAAACTTGAATCGAAAAAATTGTGGAATAATTTAAATAACTAGAACCAAATTTTTAGAATTGTAAAATTTAAGAAATTTAAAGATTTTTTAATTGTTTCGGAATTGCGACATTAATATGAGTTATCAGCACCCTATATGCATTAACACTTATTGAGAAAAATGCAGTGGATGGAGACCGATGGCCTCAGGATCCTGAGTTCAAATCACAGAAAATCTTATATATATTATTCACTGCGCGTCATCAGGTTAGCGCTCCCTTTCGATCATATGTTTTTGATTTTTTATATTTTACCTATCACACATAAATTTATTATTTTTGTTTTGTTTTTGCAATCATTATGTGTGTAAAGGTCGATAGAAGAATCGTTAAATATTATTTGCTATTTTGTTTTATTTTTGACGAAAAAGCTTGTACTTGTTTTGCGTCATCAGATTAGCGCCCCCAAATGCATTTTTAGTTATATTGCTTGTTTTTGCAATCACGGTTACCAAATTTTTTGGGCAGATTAAACTAGTTTTTGTCTTTAAATAAACGCATAAGATGGGAAGAGGAACATTTTTATCTTTGGAAGAAAGAGCAAAAATTGAAGCCTACTATGTTTCCGGACTATCCTTCCATAAAATTGCAGAAAAAACTGTAATGCACAGAAAAACGATTGCCAGTTTTATTCAAAATATGGAAAACTATGGAAAAACTTCAAGGGCGGTAACAGTCGAGTGGTTTCCCAATCAGACAAGCGAGCCATACTGAGGCAAGCATCGAATTCGCACGACTCGCCTACCAAAATCAAAGAAAAAACTGGTGTTAAGGCGAGCTTGTCAACGGTTCAAAGAGTGATTAAGAAAGCTACATACCTACAGAGGCAAAACTTAATAATAGCAACCACTTAATATTATTAGAAAGGAAATGCGCTTAAATTTTGCTCGAACGCACATGACGTGGTCTACTCAGTGGCATTTCTTTGTCTTTTCAGAGGAAAAAATGTTTAATTTAGAAGGCCCGGAAGGGTATAATTATTGTTTTCATGACCTACGTAAAGAGGAGCATTATTTGGACCGCCTCCACAGCCTGGTGGGGGGTGTGATGGTGTGGGGGGCAATATCCTACTATGGCACCTTCGAGTTGCAGTTTTAACATCGTGTATGAATGCGGAAAACTACAACAGCGTTATTTTAAAACCGGCCAATTTACATTTCATTTATATCAAATGGTTTTTGTTATTTATTTTTAAATATTGTTTAAATCACTGACACATCAGTAAAAAACAAATGATGAATTAAGTTAAAAATAAATGTTTAAATTTTGCCTCTATCAATTCAATAAAAAATAACTGATTTATTTATTTGAAATTGTTTCGGTTTTTTGTTTGTTTTTTTATCTACCAAATGTGTACTCACATCCCAACATACCAAATGACTTAAGAAAAATATTATTTTAAGCTTACAAACACAAGCCTTAAGCTTGAAAAATACTTGAGAATATATTGAAAAAGGGTATCGTAACAATTGTAGAAAAATCAAAACGGAACCCTCGTGAAAATATTATGTGTGTATAATTACTTTAAGCTTATTCTTGCAATTGTAGAATAAGCTTACAAAAATAATATATTATTAATAGTTGAAAAAGAGAAATCATAATTATTTTCTTTAATTTAATTTATTTTTTATTTTAGTTTTAAAAATAAATAATAATAACTCATTTTAAATATAAAAAATAATAATTAATTTTAAATATAAATAATAATAATTATTACCACAAATAAAAATAATTAAATTTAATATGCAATTGCACGTTCACTATATAAAATTTACAACTAAATGTACACACAAAACACGTTTGACAAATTTAAAGAAAAAGTAATGGCACTTGTGAAACAAAGACAACAAGACTAGAATGTATTGAAAAATATTTCTTTTTAATCGTCATATTGCGTTGTTAAATATGTGTATGTTGTTTATAGCATACTTTAGAAAAAGTTATGTATAATAATCACATATATACATAAATAACATTTTATAAACATTATAATAAGCGAAATTAAGAAAAGCTTAAAAAACACTATTAATATAAGCTTATTCTCAAGTTGTATTGCAGTTTGATTGCTATATGGTATATTGGGATTCTATAGACACAGTTTGTGTGAATGTGTATGTGTGTGTTTTTATGAAGTTCTAGTTCTTTGAATTGAAATAATTAAACAAATTGGAATTTTTAAAGTTTGAAAGTTTAAAATTTCCGCTTTGTGGGTTAATTTTAGTTAAATTTCAAACAAATGAAAAAAATAATTTGAAACTGAATAAATCGGTAAATGACAGTAAAATCGCATTTACACTGATCTCCAAAATACGTATTTTTGTTTTTTTAAAGTTTTCAACTTTTAAATTCCATACAAATTTTAAATCGAAAACTTGAAAATGACAAAAATACGTACTTTGGGGCTCAGTAAATAAATGTATAAAAAAGTTTAAATAAATGTTTTTTTTTTTAAAATATATGTATGTTTCTTTTTGTTTAAATGCAACGGAAAACAATTTTTATTAAACTACATAATATTCTGAGTGTACTATTAGAAACTCCTCACATTCCACTCGCCACTTTTGTGCAATTTTCTTGTACAGTTATCATCAAGGACATTTATTTTATTTACGATTAGAAGAAAAGTACATAATCTATGTGAAAACAGTCATTTTTTATTGTATGAAAATAGGTATGATAAAAACTTGAAAAAATCTCAAACACCATTTAGTTCAACGTATAACAAATGAGTGCACATTGTATTGAAGCTTTTGATGCAATATTAACTTAACAAAAAATATTTTTACAATAGATTTAACATCACTTTCACAAAGTTGTTTAATTACTTGTTATATTGAATGTCCAATTAATCAAAAAGTGTTTAAATTTTGTTGTTGCATATTATACGGACTACACTGTATACATCTATGCATGAGTATGCACGTATATGTATGTTAATTATAATTGTTTGTGAACATTGTATATATCGTAAGTAGATATAATTTTTTGTTGAAACATTTCCAATTGCATTGTTTTAAATTTGATATCGATACGAGTATTGTTCATTGGTTTTGTTTACCGGTTGATTTGCTCTTGTGGTCTTGGCCAAACTTGTGTACATATCCAAAAGTATAACAAATTATTTATTCTGTGTATTTATTTGATATTGAATCTGTTATCAAATTAGCTTTATTGACATATCACAATGATTAATATATTAGAAAGTTTATTAGAAAGTTTTTAAAAGTGTGAAGTGAACTAATTTGTGCACTTAAATAAACAGTGATTTGATTTAAATCCAAAAAATCTTTTGAAGTATATGGTACTAAATTTACTCAAATTTATGTACCTTAGTCCCAAAAACCGGAGCAAATTGGGATTCGATTTTATTCTTGTTATTTAAAAGATTTTTTTTTTATTTTGGTTTATTTTAATCCAACAATTATTACAAGTTTTTCATATATTTCAAATATATTTTAATTAAAATAAAATTACCAAAAAAATATACTGACCATACAAGGAATTAATAAATACCCACAAACATATGAACAAATACCAGCTATAAGTCCCATTTGTATTTTTTTCAGCGAAATACCAAAACAGAATCTGTACATCAGAATGAACCATGTGATGGGAAATAATGTATTAAAAAAAAATCGCTTTTTCAGATCATTGTGAAACAAAAACCTTCCGCATGAAATTCAATTTCTAAAAGTACTGTGATATTTTTAATAAAATAATTTATTCATAAATTAATATGTACATTTTACATAGTTAAGGAAATAATTAAAAATACTTATATTTAATTATATCATGATATAAATTTTAAATTAAATGTTCGTGTTAATTTGCACAAAGGTTAAATATCTTGAACCACTTAGATGGATTTGAGATTTTTTAAATTTAAGGATGCACAACTGTCTTTACGAAAACGATGATCGGAAAGCAAAATATCGAACCATGGACCGCTTATAAACTGACATACTTCAAAAAAGTCGGGTTGGCATTTTGCTCATCATTCTGCAAATTTTTATACCCATATCGCAAAAAAAATCAATAATATTTTTTTAATAAAAAACGCAAAACCTTTAATTTTAAATCTTGTGGCTAAAATTCACCTTAAAGGTCGATATGTATCATTTGATTAAAATTATTTGAACTTTTTTCTGAAATATTAATTTTTAATTGGAAAAAATATAAAAAAATATAATACGAACTTCAGGAAGGCTTATGCGGAAACTTTTTCGAAGATCGCGAAAAAGCAATATCACAATTCTTTATGATTTTTTAAGTTGTTTACGGTTTGATATTTACAAAAAAATGTCAAAAGTTATAGTCCTAATGAATTTTATTTTATTTTATTTTATTTTGATGTGACACGATAGAACAAATAAGAATACATTATTTACAGAAAAAAACTGTTTATTCATTCCTACCTATTGTTTGCAGTGACGTATAAGGCACTGAGCCCGATTTATCAAAAATAAAAAAAGTTGCTAAGTCCCATCAACCACAAATTTCATATTTAAGTTAAAATATTCAATCGTATTGAATGCGATTTCTAGTAGCTGATTAATTACAATAAAAATTGTTAGCTTGCTTAACCATTTACACGGGTTGGGTTTACAAATATTCAAAAACGAAGTAATCTTTAAAAAACATACATCTTCAGCCCGGAGGATGAATAATACACTAAAGTATTATTTATCACCCAGGAGGGGAAAAATACACGCAAAGAAAACACTTCATCACATGTATGAAATATTTTTTAGGCTTAGCACTATTTACAATAAAAAGCTTACAATGAAGTACCAAGTGGAACAATAAGTATCACCCTATTGGAAAGTGCTGTCATCTTTACAAATGTCATCGTATGTCAGTTTAGTTTTAACATTCCTGAAGTAGACACGTGCGAAATTTATAGTGCATAACAATGAATTGCTATACGATTTTGAAACTCAACGATGAGGTGGATAATTTACCATCAAAATTGATTATGAGCGACGAGGCTCATTTTTATTTCAGCAGCCACCTCAATAAGTAAAATTCTCGATTCTGGGGAACGGAAAATTCACGCAAAAATCATGAAGCTCATAAAGTTGTCCCGTTAGAGAATTGTTAACATAACCTCAAAAATACTACAATTATTCAGATAAAATAAAAAAAAAACTTTGACATTGCAAAATTTCGAAAATAAAAACCAAACAAAGACTATCAATTAAATTTATTGCTTATAGCAATTACGTTTCACCGTTTTATATCTATTTTGAGATTAAAAAATATTTTTGTGTATTTATTTTATGTGAAAATGTCGATAGGTGTGAATCTAGGAAGTTTTCATACAATTTTTAAAAACTTGTGTTTCAAACTGGAATTGTTTACCCCAAACAAGGTTTAGTTTGCCCATGCATGCTCGAATGCTTATTTTTTAAATATTATTGTTTTAGTAAAATATATCAAAAATTGTAAACCATTTGATTGGGATTTTAGTTAGATACACTCACAATATATTTTCCGTTACCGACTGTAGTTTATTTAGAATCAATTGAAATTCATATAAATATATTTTTTAACTATTTGAATCAGTCATTCAAAATACTAACTATAAAAATCTACAGACATTCAGTAGGAGTTCATATTTTCAGTTAAATGTAAAATTTTATGTTCTCTGCTTCAAAAAATAGAAATTCATATAATTCCTTTTTGTTGTTTTACCAAAATTGTTTGTATATATACTAAATTATTTCAATAAAAAATACAAGAAAGTATTCAAATATACATACACACAAAGCCAATAAAAATATATACATCTGCATGTGTTGTGTTCTGTTTTGTAATTGCATACAAATTAAAAAACTTTCAATTTGAAAAACAAACCACAAAAGTAGTTTTTCTAACTTTTTGTCAGTAAAAATTTGATGGTTATTTTAAACGACTTTCCATTGTTTTTAGTTTTATCGATTATTAAACAATGATTGAAAATAAATAACAAAATGGGCTGAATATAATAAAAAATCAGTACACCTCTTTTTGACTGTATTTTCGATTAATTTAATATGTATTTTAAGTTGTTTTTAACGAAATAATATTGTGAGTGTACTTTCGATCCTGTAGATCATATTTGTAAGATGAATTTGAAATTTTTTATTTTAAAATGTGTTTTCAGATGTCTAATAAACGATGCTGTAAAAACAAAATAAGATTCCTATTCCTTTGAACACAATAGTACCCCATACTCTTTTACTTTCATAACTGCGATTAAATTTGAAATTCATGTATTTATTTTTACAAAAAGTAATGAGTTTTAGAACAAAATCTGATAAAAGTATTAGATTTTTAAATATTTTTTTCTAATCATTTTAAAATTCTTTTAGTTTTTTTCGATCATCTTGATTTCCATATTATTTTAAAGGAGATCTCTTTTTATTTATTAAAATGAGAAATTTATCCCAATATTTCGTCACCATATTGTGTGACTTCTTCAAAAATTTTCCTGAAGAAGTCACTCAATGTGGTGACAAAATATTGGGACAAATAAATATTTATAATTATTTTTTATAAATAAAAAAAAAATCTTAAGCTCGATTTAAAATAATATATTAATAGTTTTATTAGATTTTGTTCTAACTGGTTAGATATAAATAAATTTGTTTGTGATTTAATTTCTTTTAAATCTGCGATTTCTATTCCCATGACATAGTTAATCTCTTCTCCATTATAGTTAATTGAACTTAAAAAAATTAAAACAAATGGGCTTGTAAAGTGTTCGCTTGTTACATTAACATTTATTCTATTGGCTCCTTTTTTACCCTTTTTAAATGAGAACTCATAAAATCTGAACACCAACACTTGAAACATAATTTCCTTGTTAACGAGTAGATAATATAAAAAAAAAAAACAAAAACAGGCCTTAAGCAGAAAAATAAAAAGGAAAACATACGAAATAAAAAAAGTTTGCAATCATTTACAAATGCTTTATAAAAAAAAAAAACAAAAACATTTTGAGAGGCATCTGAGTCTAGTAAATGGACGGAAATAAACCAAAATAACTTTATTATAACCCAAAGCCATTTTATGTTTTGTATATAGAAACAAAAATTAAAAAAAAATATATGAAATAACAACTGAAAAATCTCAGGGATATAACGAAAATCAAGCGGAAATAAAAACTATAAAATATGTACATATAATTATACTCACACACAACCATTAAAAATAAATACAACAATGTGAAAATTAAATCGACATACTTGCAAATGATGCAATTTAACACAACATCACATGGTAATGGAAATTATATAAAGAGTGGTACTAATTTTTTTCAACTTTATTAATGGATCAGACGCTAAAAAAAATTTACGGAAAGAAATTAAATTAAAATTTTATTCGGTATTCATATTAGTCAGACAAAATTAAAAATCATATATTTCAATTAAACCAAAGCTTCGAAGGTTAAATTCTAATTTGAATGAATTTCCCATGTATCGAACTCGACCAAATTCCCTTCTAAAGAATTTAATCAATTTAGGTGAATTCCACGTGTGACTTACACGACACGAGGCAAAACTTTTGTCATTTTTGATAAAATTTCTGGTACAATCATAATTTTTTTAATTTTTTCGTTTTAAGAAATAACATCTACACGAACATACGTATTAATTCATGCACTTTGATTTTTGATTTGCGATTACATATTTTTAATTTTAATATAATTAATTAGTTGTGACTTACACGACATCAAATCCATTGATTTCAGGGTAATCAAAGTTAGTTTAAAAATTCTGTTAATTGTGTAGTCCGATTACTTTTAAACTGCACCAAAAGTATTTGAGAAATACAAACAACGACAAAATGGCTTCAACTTAGTGAAATTTATTTTATTTTTCACAAAAAATAGTTTTTTTCGCGTGACATACACGACATACAAATTGTGACGTACACGACACTAAATAATATGAAGAGTGATTAATTTAATTTTTGGAATTACAAATAAATTTATTTTAGCGCTTCAACTCTTTTTTGAAGATGTGCAGTTACATTAAAATGAGTTATCCTCGTCATCTTCAATATTCTTTCCAGTTATAAAAAATTAATAATATGAAAATTTGACTTTGTTGTGTACTTTTGTATGGAATTCACCTTTATCTAATTCAATTTTATCAATTATTGAATTTAATCATTAAGAATTCATTCGATTTCTTACTCATTCGATTAACAATTTGTGTATTCAATTAATCATTCTTTTTTTTTATGTGATTGAGTAATTTGGGAATGACATTTGATTTTTTTCATTTGATTTATAAAAATTGAGAAATTAAGAATTGTGTTATTTTATTACAGTAAATTTAACGATTTTCGCAAGATGAAAAGAACAGAAAACAATTATGAAAAATAATTGATTTGCAAGAATAAATCGCAAGGGAAAAAATTTACAAAATTGAAAAAAAATCACTAGAATTTAAAAAAAACGATACAATTAAAAAATAAAGTTCTAATTAAAATAATCGCTAAAATTGGAAAAAAGCGCCAACATCGAAAAAGTTAAAAGAAATCGTCAAAATTAAAAAAAAAATGATCGCTAAATATAGCCCTCTCTCTCTGCAATGAATAGTTCTCGAGATAAACGCATTCTAAAAATCAAGTCGAAACTGGAGACTTCTAATGCAAAAGGTTTTTCTTTAGCGTTTTTAGTATCTAAACGATTCAAGTATAAATTTTGGAGATTTCATTCAAGTTAGTGTATTAATTTTAATTTTAGAAAATTTTCCATTTTGTCATTTTATTTATTGTTTTTTAGCGTTTTTTTTATTTTAATTTTCTTTAACTATTAGTGATTTTTTTTTAAATTTTGGCGGTTTTTTAAATATTTCCAATTTTTTTTTTTAATTTTTGTGTTCTTTTCGCCTTTGCAGTCTTTTCAAATATTAGAATTTTTTAAATTTTGCTAATTTTTTTCAATTTAAGCGTTTTTTTTCAAATTGTATCAGTTTTTTAATTTTTGCTTTTATTAATTTAAGCAAAAATTCTTAGCCAAGACCACGAAATTCTTAGCCGATTTACAGAAAGATTTAGCCGCTAGCAAAGATTGCAGCGCAAGTACAGTGATTGTGATGTTAATGTATACATGTTTGAATTGGTACAACCCTTGCTAGAGGCTAAGTTTTTCTGTAAATCAGCAAAGAATTTCGTGGTCTCGGCTAAGAATTTTTTTGTAGTCGCACCATTTGGCATCATGGCATTATGGTTGGCTAAAACTTTGGTAGTTTATTCATCCTGGTTTATAGGGTCCTTGGTCGCACCATTTGGCATCATGTCATTATTTGTGGCTCAAAATTTGGAAGTTTCTTCATCCTTGCTATTACTTTAGCGATGAAAGAAAAAATTTATAAAAAAAATTATTACTAATATTTCAAAAGTTATTAAATATAACGTGGTCATGATGGGAATCGAACCTGGAAACTCTGAATGCCAGCTGAGAACTCTACTCACTGAGATTTTAACGCATATATGTAATGTTTGATTGCTTGGAACAAAAATGAATATATACGCTTTGTGTTTTCCTGATGTCGAAACCTACACACATTTTCCTCACAAAAAATAACAAAACAATGAGTCTAAAAATAGATTTTTAAAAATATTTGGACTATGACTTTAAATCATGCAATATGTCAATGAGCGCTAGCTCATTACTTCATGCCTGTAAATAATGTAATAGGTAAGGAGTTATCATTACAAGGTAATGCATGAGTATATTGAACCCATCTTTCAATTTTGGGGATTTTTTTTTATTTTAAAAATTTTTTGTAATTTTTCGAAATCTTTAGCTTAGGAGATTTTTTCCAATTTCGGCGATTACTTTTAAATTTTAGCAATTTTTTCGATATGTTTTATTTATATATTTATTTTTTTTTTTATTTTCTTGTATTTGTTAAATTTCCTTTAATAAAAACTGATAGCGTAGTTATATATTTTTTAAATTTTAAATTAGAATGAAGAAAAAAGAATGTCATTCTAAAATTACTTAATCGAACGATACAAAATGGAATGAACACTGAATCGAATGATCAAAAACTTATGAATTCTTTTAAAATTAAAACGATGGAGACTAAGTTAGAATTTAATCGCATTCACAAAAAAAATTCGTTAAGGAAACAATCTCCATAAACAGGTTAAAAAATATACAAAAAGAACTAACCATATACCCAATTTTGTAAACTAGTGTAATTGAAATATGACAAAATGTCCCCAGCAATAAATTATAAATAAAAAACCCCAAAAAACATAAAAAATATGATTTGAATAACAATAAATTATGAACTTTGGCGAGTGATGATTTTATATGTTAAATGATTTTACTCAAATTAATTTGTATATTTTGTAAAAAAAAATTTTTTCCTTATCTTAAAGTACATTTAAAATATTTAATTATGTTGTCGAATATATCTCCAAAGTAATGTTGCTGCAAAAAAAAAATAAGATACTTGGGAGTCCAAAAAGGTAGGATAAAAAGATATGAAACTACAGGAAATGAAATGAAGCGAAAGAAAAACCTAAATACAATTTAATTTTATTTGCCTCCTGAGATTTGCAAATGAAAAACTCAAGATGCTACAGGTATCTTGGTTACATTTATTTGTTTATGTATTATTCTTACTTATATTTTCCATGTTTTGTTTCATAACATTTTTTAATAAACAATTTATGCAACATTTCCTTTTAAAGATAAATGTGATAAACAGTTGTATTGTCGTAACAGTTTTATATTTTTTTGTCTAAGGGGGATATAGTTACAAAATTGATTACATAATTTTAAACCTGTTAGTTGAAACGATATGTTTGTACTATAATTACTAGCTTTTTTATCATGAAATTTGTAATTTTTTACATTGTTTTGATTTAATTCAACTACTTTCCTTCATCATTTTTAAAAGAAATTAAGTTTTTACAATTTTTTATAGAAATTTAAACAAATATGTCTTTTTATCCAATAAGGTGATTTTTACTTATCATATAACCAAGCGTATGATTAATATTAATTGTCTCAAAAATAATACTCATACGCTATGTGGCCCATACATAAACCTTTATATGTATATACAAAATTATACATTTTATCCCTTTTTGTATTTACAATGTACAACCCTGCATTTAAATACTTACATACGTAATAATACACATCCCTATATGCACTGTGGTTAGAAAAAAAAAAAATAACCAATATATTTATCCATCAGACTAACAGGTGGTAAGTCTCTTAATGGCTTTTCATGCAATCGAAAAACAAATTGAAATTCATATTTTAAGGAAATAACAACAATAAGGATTTGAACATAAATACAAGCATACAATCATATTAAAGTTTTATATAAATTTATTTATGTGCAATAAGTCTATAAATGTGCATTCTCTTTGATTAAAAATTCGTTTTTATAATAAACAAAATTTTTATTGAAAAACAATATTTTGTATTATTTGAACAAAAAAAAAAAAAAAAAGAAAATGCATAAAATGTTGTATACGATAGGGTCTCCCTTATAAATAATTTATAAATTATTTGATTTAATATTTTGATTAGGAATTAATTATTTAATCTTTTAGCCAAATTCCGAAACATACAATTTTATTTTTAATCTCAAAACTTGAAATCCAAAAGAGAAAAAAAATTATTATGATGCAACTCATCTAAGGTACCGTCTAAAATGGCTGTATGCACAAATATTTACATATTTTTTTTAATAATTGTGTTTTTGTATTATCCTTAAATAAAGTGATTGTAATCTATTTGTTGTGCTTCATTTTGCAGCAACAGCAATTAAAATTAAATTTAAACTTTTATTTTTAATACTTGAAACACTTAAAATAAATACTGCAAAACTGTATACAAACTCAATAGCTACATTCACATCATTTACTAATGTAGGGATATTAAGGATAATGGATATTTAAAAGAAGATTTTTGTATTGAAATTTGTATGAAAATGTATAATTTTAAATTATGTTTTACAACTGTGGTTAAATTAGCAAAGTGCATAGCAAATTACTGAAGTTATGAGAAATTTTGTAAAAGTAATTTCTAGACAGCACGAAGTTCTTCCTTCACTTTTTGGCGTAGATTTTTGTTGCACTCGAAGAATAAGAAAAATTAAAATCAACTGCAACCTACACTGCACCTCAAATAATTCGTCTGTAATTTTATGAAAATATTTGTAATTTTCGACTGTTGGTGTTGTGGTTTAATTGTTAGTGTTTTGGGCCTGTTACACAGATGGTTGCAGGTTCGACCCCCAGCGATAGAAATTTCAATTTGTGGAAATTATATGTATGAGTTTTCTATTTCTCATGCATAACATAACAGTGATATGCCCCAAATAGCTTCAACAAGATCAACACTCTCCATTAGACGGCGCCCCTTTCCCAAAAAATAACACATTAATTAGAAGAAAAAAAAATCAAAATTGTAAAAATTAACAATATTTTGTATAAAAAAATAATTACTAATTTTTAAAACAAAATGTTGCAAGACTGGTCCAACGATGAAGTGGAAAGTCCAACCCCACCCACCATATTATCCAGACATCTCTTTTTCCGACTACTATTTGTTCCTCGCAGAGTTCAATTCATATGAACAATGCAATGATTATAACTAAATTAAAGGTCTTCAATTAACACATCGGCTGAAAAACGCATAGGATATCTGTCAAAATCTAATGATAAATCGTTCGTTCGTTTTAGTGATGCTACATTTGCGATTTTTAAAACAATGGCCCTTCAAGCCAAACCTTAGATTGATAAGTGTTATTCGGGCTCTGCTCCATCGAGACAAACGCTCTGGTCGCCCAAAAGAGTTGGTGATACCGGAGAACATCAAAGAAGATCACATAATCGTTTTGGCAGACCGTAAAGTGAAGTTAGAGAAGATAGCTGATACCTTAACGATATCGAAGGAATGTTTCGGCTTTATTTTGCATGGGGGGAGCGCCCCGGTAGGCTAGTTGGTAGCGTGGTAGCTTATCAGTGCGGCGGTCGTGGGTGCGATTCCCACCAGAGGCTCCGGTCTGTTTTCGCTACAACGAGCCGAAGGCCTTTGTTGCTAGTGCTCGGTTAGGGTATTAACATATAATTTGTAATTATATGATTAATAAATAAAATAAATAAATAAATATTTTGCATGAACATTTGTCCATGAGAAAGCTGTTTTCGCGTTTGCTCACAGTGCACCAAAAACAACAACGTTAGAGATTTTTATCTGTTTTCAGACCTCAAAAACAAAAAAAAAAAAATGCTCGCTGCAAAGAGATTTGGTTCGAATGAAGAGGTTCTGCCGAAATAAAGGGATATTTTGAGGGAAAAGATAAATCATACTATAAAAATGGCAACGAAATGTTAAAAAGGCGTTGGAACGATTGCATCGCTCTTGAGAAGACTATGTTGTTGAATAAAGTCGATCGGTCTTTTTATATGAAACAGACCGGTCACTTTAACATGGGCTTGTCCTATCTCCTCTGTGACATGTCACAGTACTGGTCTAAGGGAACATGTCACACAACGAACCCCCAAAAAAAAAAATAACAGGACTCGTAATTTCAAACTCATCACGTGATAGAGGCGTTTAAGCTGAGCATTTGTTAAGTTTTTTGAGAACCGGTACTATTTTTACCTAACACGGCACTTGTACTTTCAGATTCATCACGTGATATGGACTTTTAAGCCGTTCACGTGGAAGGTACTTTAGAAACCGGTCCTATTTTTACCTATCTCGTGATATGTATTTTCTGAACTGATTCTGTTTTCATCTATAACGGGACAGGTTATATTTCCCAACTGATTCCTTTTTCTCCACAGCCTTATTGTTGCTGATTTTTATAAAATAATTCAAATGTATTTTTGTGTACAAGGATGTGAATGTGTATTTAACAGAGATGGGCCAAAAACATTAATACTACTTTTTCAGTGTCATTACGTAAAAATTAAGACATTAAGTAGATAAATGGGATTAAAAATCTCAAAATTTTAATTTATTTGATTTTTGTGTTATTTTTAGTTTTCATTATTGAAAAACTACGATTTATTGCACAATAATATTAATTGTGTATAAATATACAAAAACTGAAATGCAAAAAATTATAAATATACGAGTTATTAGAAGAAAACAAAAATGAATTACTTTATTTAGTTTTATTTTTTCGACCTTTTTAATATAAATTCCAGGTAATAAATGATCAAGCTCAAGGTCTATTTTATACAAAATTATTTATTTTCTATCCAATATTTCGCTATCTCAATGGATAGCTTCTTCAGGAATTCAAAATTAAAAAGCCAAGAATTCCTGAAGAAGCTATCCATTGAGATAGTGAAATATTGGATAGAAAATAAATAATTTTGTATAAAATAGACCTTGAGCTTGACTAATTATTACCTGAAGAATGAAAGTACATAAACACAAATATATGTATTACATATACACACAAAAACTTAACATATAAATTTTCAATTTTATTATTTAGTTTTTTAAAATTTGTGTACAATATCAATAATAACTTTTAAGTTTAAGATACGCCTTGTACAACCAATATCATCTCACGTTTTACAACAACAGAAAAACGTACAACTTTGAAATTGTTTCAAATAAAAACAAGCAACAAACTTTTATATATTTGTAGTTATGTTTTGCTCATACCTCTTAAGGTAAAGTATTGTATTGTACAGCGGTTCTAAAGTATTTACTTAAGAAGACACATGTACAAATAAAATAGTTTTTAAGTTAAAATGCCATTTAAAAGAAATGATATTTCATTTAAAAACTGGTCTACTTAATTTTCATTTAAACCAAATGGCTTTTGTTATTTATTTTTAAATATTGTTTAAACAACTGTCATATCCGTAAGAAACAAATGATTATTCAGTAAAAAGAAATGTTTAAATTATACCTACCAATTCCTTAAAAAATAAATTATTTTATAATTGTATTGAATTTTTTTTTGTTTTTTTTATTTATTTATTTTTAATCTACAAAATGTATGTATGCATGGCTATAGACACTTTTTGTGTGAATATGTGTCTGCTTGTTTGTGTGTTTATGAAGTTCTTGTAATTTGAATTGAAATAATTTTGTATATAAGCAACCAATTTCTATTAAAAAAATTGGAATTTTTTGAATATTTTTTTTTTGAAACAGAGAGCCAACATAATTTATTTTTAAAACAACTGTCACGGACACTAAATAAACCACAAATTTCCGTTTTAAATTATTTCGAACAAATGTATAAAAAAGTTAAAATAGATATTTCTTTAAAAAATATATTTATGTTCCTTTTTTTGAAATGGAACGAAAGCTTTTTTTTATTGAACTACAAACAGTAAACTACATAATATTCTGTGTGTACTAATGATGGGTCGATAAAATTAAAAAAAATTCAACAAAATAATTTCTAAAATGTATTGGACACCAGCATTCTTAAGCATATTCCAAATTGTCAATCGCTGCCGAAAACACAGCATAAATTTGGTGTAATCTATATGCCGAAGGGAGTTTTTTAACAAGAAATTAAAAAAAAAACCACAAGCAAATTTTTCTTTGACTTATTTTTTTTTGTACTTTTTCTAACACACAGTCAAGTAAACCAAAACAACTCTCATCAAGTTGTTAGATATAAAAACTAAAAGTATTTCGTAAATATAAGAATATATGATAACAAACAACAACATATCTCTTGAGTGTCTAAAATAAACCACAATCCAAAAACAAAATATGTTGCATAGAAAAAAAATTACACAAAAAACATATAAACTAAACGTAAACAAAACTTTTGAACAGCAAAGTCACATATTTGAACCATTTTAAGCACTTAGGACTTACATGAAAACTTAGTAGTGCTAGTAAGAGGTACACCTACAGGGTATTCTAAGTGAGTAGATTTATTTGTCTTTATTACATATATGCATAATAGAAAATAAATAAAATTTTTAGAACAAATATCAAAACAATAATATGAAATAAAAATGAAAGAGAATGGAAATTGTATTGATAAAAGTTTTATTTAATGTCGGCAATTATGTATGGAATACAATATCAGATAAATGTCCGCCTCTGTTAGCCTCACAAATGCGAGCACTTTTGAGCACATTTTTCATTACATTCTCACACATTTCACACTTTATTTCATTAATTTCATAATGAATATTTTGTTTGAGTTGCTCAAGCGTTTGTTTACACAAAACTTGATTTTCAGATATACCCACAAAAATAAGTCCGGAGCAGTCAAATCAGGCAACCGTGGAGACCAATCAACATCACCATTTTTTTAAATAACTTGTTATAGAAAGAGGTCTCGCAGTAATTCCATTGTAATCCTGTCTGTATGCGATGTGGCATGCAGTTGTGGCGTTAAAAACTTTTCAACCATATCACAATATCGCTCCCCATTAACACTTACCATTTTCAAAGAAGTAAAGTCCAATGATTCCTCCTGACCAAATTGCACACCAGACTGTCACTTTTATTGGATGAAAAGGTGACTGATGGATATTTTGTGGGTTTTCTTTTGCCCAGAACCGACTAATCTGTTTATTCACATATCCAGTCAAATAAAAATGTGCCTCGTCACTCATTATGATTTTTTATGGAAATCGGGGTTGTCATGGGCGAGCTGTAACATTCTATTGGCATATGTACGGCGGCTTAAATGGTCTTGGGGAAGAAGCTCTTGTGTCAACTTAATCTTAAATAGAAACAAATGCAAATCCTTGTGCAAAATTGTTGCTAAAGTTGTTCTTTAAAGACCAAGCTCCTGAGCACGGCGTCGAATTGAGGTTGATGGATTGTTTTCAACACTTTCTTGAGCAGTAGTAATGTTTTCAGCCGATCTTGCAGTACGTTGTGGTCCATGCTTGGGCCTGCCTATCACCTACATACCCTCTTTCTTCGAAATCATTCACTACACGATAAATGGTGCGTTTTGTTAACACGTTGTTTCTCCCAAAAATTTCACGTAACTTTCTCATCGTCACAGTAATCGATGATTGATTTTGATAAAATGTTTTAACGATTAAAACACATTGGTTTATCCAATATTTTTCTATAATAAATTTGCCACGTGTCTACTTCACGTTTAACTGTCAAGACTAATGTTTACCAAAATGGCGGCGAAACAAAGCAGTATACCTTCCCGGCGGAAATAATAATTTTAAATAAATATTATTAATATGACAAATATAATATATTAAACAACTGAATAACACTTTTTAAGCTTTGGTCGAAAAACTTGAACCGAAAACCAACAGAACTTTAGCCCTTTAGTATATTTGCGGAAGTTGTTGAAGTGAAATTCTAATTTTGTTTTGCAAACGTACAAACGTAATACAGAGAAGATGTATATTTTTACTTTTAAGGTTAAATTTAATTGTTTTTAGTGCTGATTTTTAGAACTAAAAAACCCTTTTTAGTGCTATTTTAGGTGGATGTCCTCTTTTTAGACATGAGTCGGTATCTTCACTTCCGATCCCTTTTTTAGTCCTATGTAACATTTTAGGGCAATTTAAGTTTGTATGTATAAGTTGTAATTATTAGAAATAACATTTTCTTCAACATCGACTTTTTTAAAATTAGTAATTTTTTTTGCTAATTTTAGCAAATCGGTTTTCAAAAATTTGTAAAATGATTTCTGAAATTAGCAACAAAAATTTGTAAATATTCTGTAAAAATTCTGTAATTTGTAAAATGTAAATAGCAAAAAGATTTGCTAAATAATAATTTTTTTACTAACAATCAGTACAAAAATAGTAAAGTGGGATTGAAAACCGTTTATAAATTTTTCTACTAACTTTTTTTTCTGAGTGTATCCATTTACATTATTGTAGGTTGTACAAATTTTAAACTGTGATATTTATTTAAATTTCAAAGAAGATAAAAATTAAAATTATAAAGCATTATATTCGACTTCAAATTTATTTTATACCCACCACAGTGGTTTTGTTACAAAAAAAAAAAATTGAAATTGAGAAAATATTTTCGAGGTAAAAAAAAATAATTTTTTGTGGTAAAAAAAATTTTGAGTTAAAAAATATTGAGGTAAATATTTAATATTATTCACCTCTAGGCGCCTGGTGAAAAATATAATTATAGAGGGACTTTCAGGCCCTTTGCCTTATTTATTTAATTACTTTATTCGAAACTCTTGCAAATTTTTACTACAATAAATTTTTTACTTTTTGTATTGGTAAGTATGATTTTAAGAATAAAAATCTAGTAAATTGTAAGTTGAAATTACATATTAATCACTTAAACTTGATAAACTTGTTTAAAAATATCCAAAGTTTAGTACTTAATAATATTTATAAATATCAAAATTATATAGAAATATTTATGCTTAATTTTCCCCCATAGGCCAAAAATCAAAAAAAAAAATTAATTTATTTATTGACAACACTCTAAACACTCTAAATTATGAATCTAAAAATGTTTGTTTGTTTCTTTTTTCCGAGTGTATGTTAAAAGTGGAGGTATTTATATTGCATATATTGTGGTTGCATAGTCATAAATGAAAACTTAAGTTTATCTTAAAAGTTATTCATGATATTGTGGAAGAAGTCTTCAAAAATCTTACAAACATTAAATTTTAACTTATTTTCTAACAAATTAAATAATAGTAAAAGCTGAAAAAATATAAGCCAATTAAAAAATCCCCGAAGAATACATTTTTGACCTTTTCAAAACACACGCTTTTTAAAAACTACTTTTTCACGTAGACTTTTAGTTTTTTGGCCCTCATATACCCACAACTTCTTGTAAAGGGTGGTTAAATTTTAAGGGCCGATGTTGATTTCGAATGAAACACAAATTATTTAGGAAATTATTGTCATTTCTTTTTATTATGATAACATGGTATGGTTCAATTATGTATGAAACAAAATATCGGCCAAACGGCCGCCGCGACCTCGGCGGCACACCTCCAACCGATCGTCCGAATTTTCGATGACACTAAGGCATAATTGAGGTTAATGTGCCGAATTGTCTCATCTTTTATCTCTTGAATTGTTGCCTGCTTATCGACGTACACCTTTTATTTAAAATAACCCCAAAGAAAGAAGTCAAACGGTGTCAAATCACATGACCTTGGCGGTCAATTGACATCGCCACCACGTGAGATAACACGGCCATTGAATTTGTCGCGAAAAGAGCTATTGGCTTGCTAGCTGTGTGGCAAGTGGCACCGTCCTGTTGAAACCACATAACGTCTAGGGTCATATCCTCAATTCCTGGCCACAATAAGTTGGTTATCATCTCGCGATAGCGAACACCATTCACGGTAAATGCTTGGCCTACCTCATGACACACTATCGCGAACAACAGCATTGTTTTCCTCAAAACGAACTGGGCGAGCATGCACAGGTGTTTTCGCAGACCCGGTTTGATAAAATTTGCCCACAATTCTCCCGATTTGGTCGATTATGCCAAAAAAATCACGAAATGCATTTTGATTTGAACGCCCATTTTCATAACAATCCTTAATAACTT
Source organism: Eustalomyia histrio (assembly GCA_949748255.1). Taxonomy (NCBI): domain Eukaryota; kingdom Metazoa; phylum Arthropoda; class Insecta; order Diptera; family Anthomyiidae; genus Eustalomyia; species Eustalomyia histrio. The sequence goes on along the minus strand of OX456523.1, from coordinate 58,658,392 downwards.
TAATGCGTTGCTCGATTGTGTATATTTCCATGGTTCGATTGAGTTAGTCTGAAATTCAGAAATGACAAATGAAATGCAGAAAAAAACTTGATGTTTAGGTGTGGTTCACATTCAATTTAACCATCCTTTACATCAAGTTGTAGATTTTTTTAGCCTTCTTAAAATTAAAAAAATATTGTGGCCGCGGGTTTTTGCATATTTTTGCATATTGATGTGATTTACATAGCCATCCGACGAAAAATAATGAAAAAATTCTTTTTTTTGTACTATTTTTTTTTAAGAATATGAGTAAAAAATGAGGAACGATATTTTAAATCAAAAATGTTTGCACTTTCTCCCACCGAAATAAATAAAATAAAATAAAAAATACCTATCAAGCATGACATAAAACTGACCATGGTTGACGGCAAACTTTGTAATGCTCTTAGGGAAACTTCATCTGCAATATGTCACATATGTGGTCTCTTGCCTACAGAAATGAATGACATTGAAAAATGCCTCGAGAAAAAAGTAGATGAAGCTCGTTACCAATTCGGACTGTCACCATAACATGCCGACATACGATTTTTTGAGTACTTTATTCACTTATCGTATAAATTAGAGCTAAAAAATGGAAGACCAGTAAGAACAAAAAGTCAAGTGTTTTGAAGAGAAAACAATTTATTCAACAACGATAGGCTAAAAGCTGGTGGTTGCGGAAATTCGAACGATGGCAACACAGCGCGGAGATTTTTTCAAAATGTCGATCTTTCATCAAAAATAACAGGAATCGATAAGGACATTTTGCAAAAATGTGCCACAATTCTCCCAGCTATAAATTATAGATTTGAAATTAATGCCGAAAAGTTCTAGGAATATGGTGTAGAGGCAGCCAGAAAACTTGTCGAGATGTATTCCTGGTACTACTTCCCTCCATCTGTACACAAAATTCTGATCCATGGAGCTGAGGTAATTAAGCATGCATTAGTGTCAATAGGTGAATTATCGGAGGAAGCAGCTGAAGAGAAACAGAATTTCGGTTGAAACCAAATATTTCAATTTTATCAGGAAAACATTTAATTGGGACAACTAAATAGATTGTTTGCTGCAACCAAAATATTCAGTTGGCAAAATATTCGGTTGTCACGATGAATCTGTTTTCTCTGTACAAAATTAAATGCTATTTTGGAATCAATGAAAAATTGTTTCCTTAAGAATCACTTCCAATTATTTTTGCTGTGTTTGAAGATATATGCTCATATATGAGATCTTATATGGTCAAATATTGAACTATGGATTGACGTATACGATCATATGATAATGTATGTTCATATACATATTTCGACTTTAACTTGGGTATGCGATCTAGCAAAAGATGTCGGCAGAATACAAAATTTTAAAAAAGTTTGATCCTTCTGATTTACTTATCAATTCATTAGTAAAGGGTGCATTACACATGTACCCTTTTTTAATCTTAGAAGACCTTTCACACACAACTATTTTAAAAAATATAAATTAAAAATTTATACAAAACAATAAAATTAGTGAAATTAGTGGTCTCAAAAGAATACAACTATTCGCTAAAAACCAAAATTAAAAAAAGAAATCCTTTTAGCGGCTAAAAATTTTAACTAAGTAGATGTGAGTGCCTAAATATCTCCGATATCTAACAATTTTTTAAGCGACATGGAAACGCATCCTTCAAAATTTCCAACGACTAGCTGTATGTGCAGTTGCGGCATCTTGATGGAACCGGATGTGTTTCAGTTGCAATTTATTGATTTATGGCAATAAAAACTCATTGATTATGGTTATATATCGCTCATGAGACACAGTAACCCCGTTACCCCCGCCGCACAGTGCTTTGTCCCATAGGCAAAAATCAAAAATTAAGCATGGGCTCAAATTGTTCTTAAAAGTACATTTTTTGAAAGACAAGAAGTTAACTGAAATAAATATGCCGTCAGTAGAGGGCGCCAAAGTTTGAAAATATTAAGCAAAAATTACTGAACAAAAAATATTGTTTTCAGTTGTTTCACGAAAATAATTCGCAAAAATATATTTTTTTAAATACTGATTTAAAGTTTTATTTTTTGAATACTTAGATATATTTGTAGTAAACCTTTAATACACTATTTAATATATATTTGAAAACAAATATTTTTTACAACTCCAAAAAATAGGTTTTTTTTTGGTGAAAATTCGAAAATTTCTTAAGTTTGATGGAGTATAAAAAAAAATTATATAAAATTAAATAATTTTTTATTTCGGTTTTGTAAGTCTATAATATTATCTAACATATTATTAAAAAAAAGTGCCGGTTTTTCACAAAAAATCAAAATATTGGCTTTTGTAAAAATGGCTAAATTTGTGATTTTTACAGCATTTGTTTGAAAAAATGTATTATCTTTGATTGAGTATAATAAAAAATTATATAAAATTAAATAATTTTTTATTTCGGTTTTTGTAAGTCTATAATATTATCTAACATATTATTAAAAAAAAAGTGCCGGTTTTTCACAAAAAATCAAAATATTGGCTTTTGTAAAAATGGCTAAATTTGTAATTTTTACCGCATTTGTTTGAAAAAATGTATTATCTTTGATTGAGTATAATAAAAAATTATATAAAATTAAATAATTTTTTATTTCGGTTTTTGTAAGTCTATAATATTAACTAACATATTATTAAAAAAAGTGCCGGTTTTTCACAAAAAATCAAAATATTGGCTTTTGTAAAAATGGCTAAATTTGTGATTTTTACCGCATTTGTTTGAAAAAATGTATTATCTTTGATTGAGTATAAAAAAAAATTATATAAAATTAAATAATTTTTTATTTCGGTTTTTGTAAGTCTATAATATTATCTAACATATTATTAAAAAAAAAGTGCCGGTTTTTCACAAAAAATCAAAATATTGGCTTTTGTAAAAATGGCTAAATTTGTGATTTTTACCGCATTTGTTTGAAAAAATTTATTATCTTTGATTGAGTATAAAAATAAATTATATAAAATTATACAACTTATTTTATTATAAAATTGCATTGAAAACGATTGCTATCGTTCTTAAACAAATTTAACATTATTTTGAAGTTATTTTACAAAATTTGAAGGAATAAGTGTAGCCCTTTTTAAAATTATCAATTTTTGACATATTTTCTCTATACATATGTATATACATAATGAAGCCATTTTGTAAAATTTATTTTATAATTGTAAAGTTATATTTTTCGATAATGGTAAATTGTATTTAAAATTGTGTATAGTTGCTTTTTGGATATCTGTGTAAAAAAATAAAATCCCAGAAGTATATATCTGTATTAATAAATGGCAAAATTGGGAAAAACTTAGTTTTTGAGAAAAAGGACATGTGGGAGAAAGTCAAGTACTTGTACCGAATAAAAAAATTCTCCAGAGATCTAAAAAGTATCTTTTTAAAACTTATTATCTGTTTTTAGTGCATTCTGATCATTAATGTAGCTAAAATTCAGTTTTTGAGGAAAAGAATATATGGGAGGTAGTAATGTCCTTGCACCGAATGAAACGAAAATTGTCACAGAGCAAAAAAGTATAATTTCATAAACTATTCCGAATTCTTACTGTATTCTTATCATTAATGTAGCCAAAATGTAGATTTTAAGAAAAAGGATATATGGGAGGTTGTTATGTCCTTGCTACGAATGAAACAAAATCAAGCACTAAGCTAAATGACAGAGATTTACCAATTTTTGCTTCATTCTGCTCATAATAGTAGCTGGAATTAAACTTTTAAATTTAAGGATGTATCGGATGTAGGCGTGTCCTTGGGCCGATTTTTTCGAAACTTCAAATTTTTCTTAATTTAGATATTCTGAGCCAGCATACCAAATTTCAAGTTTCTGCGACAACTCCTCTAATTTTGCCGATTCACTATATGGGGACAAAGCACTGTGCGCCGTCCCCCAAAAAATAATAACCAATGACACCTCTGGCGTAAATGGCAGCCATAGAAACTGTTGTATGGTTATTATAAGATATTCATATTATTTATGAAGATTTTTTTTCTGAGTGTAAGTAGTTTAACAAGACAAGTTTTAAACCACAAAACTACAATTTTATATACACAAATTTTATAAATTACTTAAGAACATATGGTTTGGAATTTTTCTCTCTCTATTTATTATCAAATAATAAATAATCCTTATATTAACCATACTTATTGTGCTAATATTGACATATACTTAAATATATTAATTTAAATATTTATGTATGTATATTAAAATATTATAGTGCATACATAAGTTTATATAAAACCGCATATAAATAACTATATATATTAGGGTTATAGTTTTTTGAATTACTTTCAAATATCAAAAATGACCTGTGGTAGCAGCCTAGTTCAGGTAAAAAATATAAAGAAAGTTGATGTTACTTTTTCGCGGTCGTTAAAAAAGTTACCGCATAAAATGAGTTAAAGTTTAGAGGATACATATTTTTTATTTGTTTTTTTTTTTCTGAAAAAAACCTAGGAAATTATATTATTTTATTTATTTATTTATTTTATTAAACATATAATTACAAATTATATTTTAATACCCTAACCGAGCACTAGCAACGAAGGCCTCCAGCTCGTTGTAGCGAAAACAGACCAGAGCCTCTGGTGGGAATCGAACCCACGACCCCCGCACTGATAAGCTAGCACGCTACCAACTAGCCTACCGGGGCGCTCGATTTTAAATAAATATTATTGTGTTAAAAACAAGTTTTATAAAAAAATGGAACGAAATCATAAGTTTGCAAATTGTGATAACTTTTTTTTTATTATTTCTAGATATTGGAAGTTTTAAGTCGTAACTACAATTGACTCACCTTATGTTAATTTTTCGTTAAAACTCAAGAAAAGTTGACTTAAGTTTGCCCTAAATTATACGACAACCACATTTGATTTAAATGAATTAGTTGAGATTCGCACAATTACATATTTTTTGAATTCCTTGATTTTTAATTTGTTTTGTTTTATACTTTTTATTTCTTCTTAGTTTTTATATTTATATAGTTTTGGCATTTTTTAATTTACTTAAGTTGGTTACGATGAGTTTTAATTAAAAATTAACTGAATAGATATAGAACTTTTCAAAAGTTGACTTAAGCTAAATATGCACAGAGAAAACAGATTCAATGAAATTAGCAAAAAATAAAGGTTTTCATTATCAGTACAGAAATCTTCACATCAAGGTGCCATGTAATTTTTTTTTCAACTAAAAAGTTATACCCCTAATATATTATTAATAAAAACTTATATCTACAGATGCCAATGGTTTTTATTAATTTGTAAATTCTATGGAAGCAGTTATAAAATTATTTTCAAAATTAAACAGTAAATTTTTGTGTTTTTGAAATAACTTAAATTATTTGTTAATTCACAAGTTTTAATTAATATTAAATTTAAGGAATTATGAATTGGATATATGCATGTAGTTATGTGTATGTAATTATTTACACATAATGATTACCATGAACAAATTCCAAGTACAAGTAAATATCTGTTTAATAAGTATCCAAAATCCAAAAATATACTAAGAATATTAAGTTTAAAAAGATCTTAATGGAATTGTGGTGAATTAACCACTTTACTCTTATAACGATTTTTTAATCATTAGTTTGTGTGATATATTTTTAATTTTAAAAAATTAGAATTTAAGAAATATGAAATTTCTGGAAATAGTTTGTGTGAAATGCCGTACTTATAAAATAGATTCTGATAAAACAGATTTTAAAATACCCTGTTAGAAACTGCCAGTTCTACCAAGGACCCTATAAACCAGGATGAGCAAACTACCAAATTTTTTGCCACCCATGATGCCAAATGGTGCGACTACAAAAAAATTCTTAACCGAGACCACGAAATTCTTAGCCGATTTACAGAAACATTTAACCGCTATCAAGGGTTGTAGCGCAAGTACAGTGATTGTGATGTGAATGTATACATGTTTGAATTGTTACAACCCTTGCTAGAGGCTATGTTTTTCTGTAAATCGCTAAGAATTCCGTGGTCTCGGTTAAGAATTTTTTTGTAGTCGCACCATTGGCATCATGGGTGGCTAAAAATTTGGTATTTTGTTCATCCTACAAAAAATCAAGTACTTTCAAACTGGATGTAAATATTGCGAATTAGAAAATGACTGAGAAAAAATTACCTTAGACCGCCAGAGTTGCCAAAATTGAGGTCCACGACACAGGTATCCAGCAAATTTTTTTTTTTTTATCAAATAGGTCGTTATATAATGAGTAAATAATGAATAATTTGTTTGAAGCAGTTGTTTTTTCAAGCTGTCAAACTAACTCGCCACCACTTATAAAATTACAAAAATAATGTAATATTGCACGTAAAAAAGTATAACAAAATTTTAAGTAATTAAAATTTTTTGTTAAAACTCAAATTCTATTTCTAACAATTTTTTTTGTTTGAAATATTTGTAAATTGTTATTTTTCATATAAAAATTCTTTGAAAATAAAAATTGAAGTTACAAAAAAATAACAAAAAGTTCTTTTTGTATTTAAAAATTCCAAATAATAAAGATATTGTTTGCAAAAAATTAAAAATATATATTTCACAAAAAACCGTGGCATTATAAAAGAATTAAATTTTGACAAATTCAAATTTTAACAATTTTTATAAAGTTTAAAATATACCTTTTAAAATATGATTCCTTGATTTAATTTTTAAATCTGATTAAATTTTTAATGAATCAATTTGCAAAATTCTGTTTGAATAATTTTTAACAAATCAAATAACCAAAAATCGTTTCCGAACAGAATCACAAAACAAATTATTCAATCGAGTCAACATAGAATATGTGGTTTTTGTAATTTTAAACAAAGAGTGCGGTTCTCTTTCTTAAAACAAATTAAGTTATGACGCTTTTATTATTATGCGTAATATTAAAAATATTTTTAAAAACATTTATTTTGTTTATTTTTTTAGGGATTTTAGATGCAATTTAAATAACTACCTAGCAAAAACATGGTATCAACTACTTACCATTCTTTTAACTCGCTTAATTACTTTTGTTCGCGATGTCCAAAAAGTAATGGGTACACATTATTTTTTGACTGTTCGTAAGCGAGAGGAGAAGGGAGAAGGTAATGACCACTCATTATGTTTGGAACATCGCGAATAAAAGTAATTAAGCGATTAAATAGGCTGGTAAGTAGTGAAACCCTGTTTTTGCTGGGTATAGGTTCTACTATTAATTGAAAGTATAACGCAAACATGTAGTGACATTTGAAATATTATTTAGTGGGACACAGTTGTATTTTTAGTAAAACCTAAAACCAAAAGACAATCAATGAATAAATGAGTGAATGACTGAATGAATGAATGAATGAATGAATGAATGAATGAATGAATGAATGAAAATACTTAATATTTATCATTTTCATTAATCATTGGTCAGTAAATATAATCTTATCTAAAATTGGTATTTAATTTAAATTTGTAAAGTTCTATACACAAAATGCGGTAAAGTAAATTTAAAGTTTAATTAGGGTGGATTGCTTTCTAAATGTAAATTCTTCGATTTTGGTAACAGGTTGTGGACGAAATATTTTAAAGCTTAAAGTCATCAGCCATCTTTTGTCTTCAGTCACCAGCCGTGTTTAGTCATCTTCAGAGAATTTTGCTATAATAAAAAAAAAAATAGGTTAAAGAAAATAAGGTGGAAATAGTCTAAAAATCTCCGATTTATTTGAACCCGTCAACTGCTCAATTATTTGTTAATTGTACGAAAGGTACAATACATTTTAAATAAAAAGACGGAAACACAAATGTAGCATCAGAATTTAAAGTGTACATTTTTTGCATTTAAATTCATCTTCTCATATCCCTTTACAACATTTGAAATCTAACTGTAGTCGAACATCAACAATTTTTATTTCGGGCTCCACCCTTTGAGAAATAGTAAAACCACTTGTTATTTAATAATATTATATTTAAACATTTAATTTTGTGCTCAAAACACACATAACAAGTATGTTTGGTGAAGTTTTGGTTTCAAATTTTTGAATTGCAGTCAGTGCCACTTTAAAGCAGTTCATTATCTTGTTGAAATAATTGACTATTCTTTGTTTAACTGTAATAAAACAAAAATTTTAGAAAAAGTTAAATACTAACTTTATTTTTTAGTTTAACTACAACTGTTGTAAGGTTATATTATTTAAATATAAATTGTTCACAATTTTTTTATTTAATTAAATATTTTTGTTATCAAACAGTTCAACTTTTTTTTTTTTTGGTTTGCCAAACTTAGTTGTGGATATATTTTTTTTTAAAGCCCAAATTTTATTTTTATTATAAAACCGCGTTCTAAACTAAACTGCAATGAAATATTTACTTAAAACATCATCAACATTAAAATATGTAAATGTTTGCTTACAAAATACAACATATTGTTATGAAAGTTGCATTAAAATAAAAATTTAATTAAATGAAACTGTGATAAATTGTTGGTAATTATATAGTAAATGAAATTGCTAATAATATTTAAATAAAAGTTTTGAAATGGTTCTTAAAGCAACACTCTCCAAGGATCGATAAGTTGGATATGTGGTAAAGGAGAAAAAAATAAGGATCACCAATTTGTTAAGCTACACAGTGTCATGTTTACGGGTCGGTAGACCAAGTACTCTATAATGTTCAGTAGAATCCGAAGACGAACTTTTTACTATTATATTTAGTTTGAATAAATTATTATTATTTTTCGTTTAAGGTTGTGGTCAAAAATTGTTCAAAATAAAACACCATAACAAAAACTCAAGAAATTTAGTTAAAAAATTTTGAGAATATTGAATTATTTTAAAGATTTAGTGGGAATACTTGATCTGGTTACAGGTTACTATCCCTTTGGAGAATAAACTTCTTCAGGAAATTAAACGAAAAATTTAATTACAGTAAAATCCCGGTATAACGAATGATATATTGTCAGGTTCATTCGTTACACCGAAATATTCGTTATATCGCAACACGTTTTTGTATACATTCTTTGCATTTTTAAAGTTTTTAAGATTACTAAAAATTTAAAAAAGGACTGCAATAATGAAAAAAAAAATCTCATGTTATTTTCTTTTTTTTTTAATTTTTTTCAAAAAAATTCGTTATATAAGGTAGTAAATGCAAACAATGAGGGCGTACGTTATATCGCCCTTTCGCTTTACCGAGTATTCGTTATGCCGGTTTTTGATTGTATTAGGTAATTAAGCGAAAAAGTTAAGGGAATAAAGAATAATATTAAGTTCTTAGGAATGAAGCGAAAAAGTTAATTCCTTTGGGAAATAAGCGAAAGTTTAATGAATTGAAGAGGAATTCATTCCCTAAGGATGAAAGTTAAATTAACTAGATTTGATAATTCCATTAATTTTAATACTAAATCTTTAATTGAATTCGTTCACAAGAAAAAAGTTTTTGTTTAAATAAAATTTTTTAATAAAACTTTAGAGTTCATTAAAAAAAAAAAGGATTAATTCTTCGCAGCTCCGACTGCACCCTAAGTTGTTTGAAAATATATTAGATATTAAATGAAATTTTGCACCAAAGTTTAGGTCATTAAATTTTTTCCAAATGAGACAAAAGGGAAAAAAAGTAAGCTCGTTCTGTTAATTTATAGTCTTTTGAAGTTGGGCTATTTTGAGGCAAATTTTCCAATATATACTCAATCTAAAATACATATTAAATTAATGGAAAATACAATCAAAAAGAGGACTACTGATTTTTCATTATATGCAATCCATTTTGTTGTTTATTTTCAAACATTGTTTTATAATCCACAAATGTAGTAAAACCAATCGAAAGTCGTTTAAAATAACCATCAATTTTTAACTGAAAAAAAACGATTTTTGTAGTTTGTTTTTCAAATTAAAAATTTTTTTATTTGTATGTAATCTTACAAATGCAACACACACAGATGTATACATTTTTATTTTCTATGTGTGTACCTATATTTGAATAATTTCTTGTAATTTTTATTAAAATAAGTTAACAGGTCAATTGAGAAGTCTTAAATCGATATGAGTTTTAGTTAACCTTCAAAAGACACGTGTATAAATTTGACAGCTGTCGGATCATTAGTTTGTGAATTATAGCATTTTGAGTAAAGCAATTTTTGTTATTATGAAAAAAAAAATGGATAAAAAGGAATTTCGCGTGTTGATAAAATATTGCTTTTTGAAGGGAAAAAATACAGTTGAAGCAAAAACTTTTCTTGATGACGAGTTTCTGAACACTGTCCCAGGAAAATCAACCATCAAGAACTGGTATGCTAAGTTTAGACGTGGTGAAATGAACACCGTAGACGGTGAACGCAGTGGACATTTAAAAGAGGTTGTTACGAACGAAAACATCAAAAAAATCCACAAACTGATTTCGAATGACCTTAAATTGAAATTGAATCGAATAGCAGGTACTCTAAAGATATCAACTGAATGTGTACATCATATCATTTACGAATATTTGGGTATGAGGAAGCTCTGTGCAAAGTGAGCTCTGTGACCTCGCGCGGCTTTTTTGACCAAAAACAAGTCTGTGAAACGAAGGCGAAAATCTATGAATTGGGCTTCGAGCTGCTTCCGCATCCACCGTATTCTCCAGATATGGCCCCCAGCGACTATTTCCTGTTCTCAAATCTCAAAAGAATGCTCGCTGGGAAGAACTTTTCGTGGAATGAAGATATGATCGCCGAAACTGAGGCCTACTTTGAAGCAAAGGACAAATCGTACTACAAAAATGATATCGAAAAGTTGGAGGGTCGTTATAATCAGTGTGCCACCCTTGAAGGGAACTATGTTGAATAAAAAAAAATTAATTTTGCCAAAAAAAAAATGTGTTTTAGTATGGTAGGCCGGGGATTTTCAATTGACTTGTTAGTACATAAACAAACTATTTTGGTAAAAAAAAAAACAAAAACGAATTGTATAAATTTCTATTTTTAAAAACAGAAAACAGAAAATTTTACATTTAACAGAAAATATCAACTCCTACTGAATGTCTGTAAATTTTTATAGTTTGTTTTTTTAAATGACTGATTCAAATAGTAAAAAAATATATTTCTATGAATTTCAATTGATTCTTCATTTAAAAACAAACTTTACGTATTACTTTTTAAATAAACTACAGTCGGTAACGGAAAATATATTGTGAGAGCATATTTCTTATAAATAAAACAATTAGAATTGAATATTTTAGGCCTATTTATGATATTTAAATTTAGTATTTTTTATACTTTTTGTGGTTCTAATTTTGCGTTTTCCATTTTTTGGTACATTTTCTGTGCATTTTATGTATTGTGGGACAATTTTTTCAATACAATTCACAACAAAATTGTTTAAAGTAGGTTACCTTTAAATATATTTTGGAACAGGTTCTAGAACTGATTCCCGGGAGTCAAAAATAGGGTTTCACTGTCTAAGAACCAGTTCTTTTACTATTTCTAGAGCAGACTCTAAACCAACCTATTCTGGTTTGGATTAAACGAACCTATTGCTAATGGATCAAACATCATACAAAAAAAACCGATTGTACAACCTGTGTTGTTCTGCAACCTCTTCTTTGGATTTTTACTTTTTACAGGGTTGTTAAATTTTTTAACTAAAAAAATTAAAAGGAAATAAAAAGCTTCGAAGAGAATTGCATAGAGAATAACAGGCTTGTCTTGAACGAAGTTAATCAACATTTGATAAAAAAAAAAGAAATGTTTTGAGAAAAACACAATTAAAAATGTAAAAAAAGAACCCAACCTAATTTCTCTTAATACAGTTATTTTTGCTATTTTATTTGCATCCAATAAAAATAATAATAGATGTTAGATGATATTTTACTACCAATATTTTAGCAATGCCAAAACACTTTCATATTTTCTTAAAAATATATATATTTTTTACTATCAGATCGTAGCGCCATAACCATAACTTTTGTACAAACAAATTAGTCTTCAAATCATATTATTTTCAGCCCAATACAAAATAGTTAAAATATGGTAATTTTAAGCGGCTATAAAAATCAATAAGAGCTAACTGCAAAACCTTTTGAGGGTTTGATATACTAAAGGTATACTTCTTGTTGGACTCATTCGGGAAACTTTGTGTAATTGGAGTTAAAGTATGGTCCCAAATAATTGGTATTGTTTCATTTTTAATCGTCTTACAAAAAAACACTAGTTATTAGGGCTAGGAAATCAATTTTTTTGATCACATTTTTGGATACTTTGAAAAAAAATCATATTATTAATTGTTTGACATTTTATTAAAATTGTTTTTTTTTTGTCAGTTTATACATTTAATTAAAATTTTTTTTTACATTTATATATAGTAATAATTATAGGATAAAATTAAAAACGTTAATAGAATCAATAATAAGTGATTATTTTTCAAACTTTAAATGCATATTTTTTGGTTTTTTATGCATAGTTTATGTACATCTGAATTTGTTTGCTTGTAAATTTCGCGACGAAAAAGCAATCAAACGACGCATATTGGCGAGATTATTATGCGTAAAATTTGTTCAATTTAAAGCTCATTAGTGCTGAAATTCACCAAATTGGTCAAAAAATATTTCGAATTTTGGCACAAAATATAGCTCAAAAATTTAGAAATCTTGATTATTATAAGGGAAAATATTAGAAAAAAGATAAAACTACAATTTTTGTCCACAAATGGGAAAGATCCAGTAATAAAGTTAATCTTTTTTCATTACTTTTATATAATTTAATAATAAATTACATTTATTATTAAATTATATTTATAACCGTATATAAATAAAATTTCTTGTTTGAACTTAGTTTCTAATGTAGTTGTGGTCCAAAGTCGCCTTTTTAATCTTGTAAATCTTTTCTCATAATATACTACAGATTTAGAAATTTTGTGGATCAAAAACAACAACAAAAATTTACACAAAAAAGTTAATCAGGTTAAAGCCGAATTATCTGCTTAACGTAGCACTAATTGCGTACAACTGTGAGTTTTACAATAACGACAGTTGGCAACACTAGAAACACACACACAAAGCCTGATAAAAAATAACCTTAAGACTCTGCTGCAAAAAAATAATTTGACGTTGTCGACAAGTTTCTTGCTAACGCCAAAATTTTTCGTATTCATGTCATGCCGAATAGCTGTAGGCGTCACATTAGTATTTATAACTGACAATATTAATCATTTAACTGTCGAATTAAACTGTCAGAAAATGCATATGTAAGCGAGGACTAGCTTAAATCATTAAGAACCCTTGAAAATTGGTTTTCCCATAATCAGCACTTTAATGCACGTCGCTTAAATGCACTTCTCGGAAAATCGCAAGTGAACAAAATTTCGGTACATCCTAATGTACATAAATCATAATTATTATTGCATGTACTTCCTAGCCCTACTAAGTACAAATTAATTATATCAATTATATTAAAATAAAATATTTGAACAAATTTAACTGTATATAAAACATATCTAACATTTATTTGCAGATCTCGTTGAGGGTGCTTTACGTAATGTGAATTTAATCATTGAACCACCCGCCGTGAGACGTGGTCAACATGCTGTTTTACGCTGTGTGTATGATTTGGAAGGTGCGCCTTTATATTCTGCTAAATTTTATCGTGGTCAATTGGAATTTTATCGTTATACACCTGGTGAATTTCCAAATACAAAAGTTTTTCCTTTTCCTGGTATACATGTTGATGTAAGTACAAAAGAATTTAAATACTTATATTTATTAAAAGAATTACGAAAAAATACTATTGCGGGGCGTTCGGCCATAAAGAAAAATAGTATAAAGTACAAAACTGAAAATGTCATAATGTACAAAAGGGTAGGTCATAATGTGTAAAAGATTTTTTGTTCTATATAAAATTTTATAAAAGAAAATTTCACAAAATCCAAAATTTGTATTACAATGTCCAATAAAAAAAAATAACCATTTTTGATCTTCAAATTTTAGTAACGTCTTTGTGTTTGGAGTAAAAATTTCAAAAATAACAAAAAATCCCGATGTATAAAAAACAAAAGAAAATTGGAAAAATACATAAGTGAGTTTTGGATACTATAAAATTGTCTTTTGTACTTTATGTGTATTTAGTTTATGACCGTACGCATTTATATTAATATTCCACCAAATTTTTTAAACCATGAACGAAAGTTTTGTAAAAAATCACAAGTTTTCTAATACCATAATTCTTTTCAAATGTATAATCCCACATAAGGTAAATGTAATAAGTAGGGCAAGGAAGTACATGCATTTAAAATCGTGTTTTATGTACATAAAATATATGTATTAAAAATCGAAAAATATGCATTTTTTATTGATTTCTTCGTCTTCATATGCAACATTTTTAATTCAATTTTAGTATTTTTTTGTGTCATAAAATTTTAAAATTACCGTTAATTATGGATAGAAAGCTAGTAATTCTATTTTTATTTATATTTTTGTTTTGAATGATAAATAATTAAATGTCATATGAAAATAAAAAAAAAAAATATTTATACATTTGAAAAAGTTGTGGAATACCCCATTTTTTTAGTAAAGTATCTTTATTAAATTCATATATAGAAAAATATGCAAAAATATGTATTTTAAACGAAATATACATTATAATATACCTTAATATGCACTAAAATCTGCATATAAAAATATGCATCTAAATAAGTAAAAATATGCATAAAAAACTTGATGGCATTTTCTTGCAAATTTGTTGATTTGTAAAGATATTTGGTTAACGTTATGCTCCAGCTAACGCGTACAAGCACCTATTTATATGAACTTCCGAGCCCTATTAATTTGTTCCCTGCAAAAAGTCCTATTCTCTATTATATTAATAAACTTTGAAATTGATTTATCCAGAAAACCTAAAATATAAAATAACATTCTTTTGTATAACTAAGAATGCCATAGAAAAATATGTTGAAAAATAAATTTATTTTATACCTTTAGTTTATCAATTTGTTTTTAAAAACTTTTTTAATTTATTTCCCAATAAAAAATCTGTAATACCACAATAGTTTTCTAAGTCTGCAAAGCTTTTAAAAATATTAAAAATTGGTCACAAAACCACAAAAACGAAAATAAAAGAAAAAATAAACCAACTTAAATTCCTTTAAAAAAAAAAAGTACTAAAATAAATTAAAAATGCATACAATATTTACTAAGCTCTGGAAAAAATAACGAACAAAAATATAAATGTTACAAACTCAGACATATGCAAATTCAATTTTTTTTTTCACATTTGTATACAAAACGGTATGTGAGGATGTGTTAGCAATAGCTTTGACATTGGCACCAATAACCATTACCATTTTACCTCGTAAAATTGAGAATAAAAAGAAAAAAACTAAAAATACCACGATAAAGAAAAACTTTTTCAATAATCCGTAAATTGTTTTGCCTTAAAAAAAACCGAAACATATGCATATACACAAGAGTGGTGACATTTATTTGTGACAGTACTTTTTTTAATTGCATTATTCAAATATTTTATTACATATTTATGCCTTTTTTTAAATAAATAGTTGAAATTTATACTATCGAACAATTTATTACCGTATTCTTTTTTAGCCTTAAAAACAATTTCAGTTTCCTAAAATCTGTTTGTCAAAGTCAACTTTTACAATATGTGATATTTTCTAAAAATAAGCAGCATCCTAATGCGTAGATAGCAGTATCCTCATACATATTCATTCATTTAACGATATTCAGTCATTTAAAGTAAAGACAGAACCATTTTCATGTTTTTTTACCTATTAACATTAAAGTAAACGTTGCTGACTGACATTGGTGTTACGAAACACCCAATAACAATGACTACATTTGGTAAAAAAAAAATCTTTTAATACCCACAAAAGCATATCTTCTCAAATTGTATTTGGATCCGACCTGGGTAATCTCAATTACATTTGGAAATTATTCGATTGTGTAATTTGTTCATATTAATAATCCTAACAGACCTAAGCTCACATTTGTGGGATTAAATGTTTTCTTGGAAAATTTTATATGGGGAATAAAAAGTATTTCTGTTTATTTAATTACGGAAAAATCACTCAATGACATCTGTTACATGTAATTAAGGTCATTGAGTTCAATTGCATGATATTTAAGAACACAAAAATATTTATTATTCCCCATGTCTGGTAATAAGCAAAATTCAAAATTTTCCAAGGAAACGTTTAATCGCCCAAATGTGAGCCTATCAGACATATCATTATTAACCCTTTAACCACTGGAGTCGAAATACGAGGTATTTTGTTATGAAATTTTAGTTCTAGTATTATTTTGGACTAACCTGAAAGCGCCAGGTGGAAAAAATGAAGGACAACCTGAAGACAAAAAGCTCGACTCAAACAAAAATATTTGTTTCACAAATCAAACACGCAACAAATTATCAAAATACAGCTTGAAGCTACTTTCCAAAATAAATTTCGAGTCGATTGAGCTGTTGCAAAGTATGTTTTTTTTTAGTTTTAATTTTGCACCAAAATCATAAATAATTTTCGTGTCTGTTTTGACAAAAATCTTGACAGAAATGGGTGTATCTATCAAACTATTGAACTGAGCGTGTTCGAACCGGCACTGTTCGAAAGGTAAATTTAAACAGACAAAAATGTCGTTGGCGATTATTGCACCAAAAATATTGCTTTGGATATAATTGGACTTTAGTGATGACCTTCTGTAGACGGTCTTAGTGTTTAAAGGGTTAATATGAACAATTTACACAAGTGAATAATTGCATAATGTAAGTGAGACCCCCAGGTCGGATTTAGATGTTAAATATAACTACACTTAAAATAACTGCGCAGAAAATACCATTTCAAATAAATGATATTTCATTTAAATCAAATGGTTTTTGTTATTTATTTTTAAATGTTATTTAAAAAACTGATACATCAGTAAAAAAAACAAATGATTAATCAGTTAAAAATAAATGTTAAAATTCCGTAAAAAATAACTGATTATAAATTTATTTTTTTATTTGAAATTGTTTCCGTTTTTTGTTATTATATTGGTTTTTTTAATCCACAAGATATGTGCTCACAAAGTCTATTGATCCACTTTGTGTAGTTGTTTTCTGAAGTTCTTGTAATTTTAATTGAAATAATTTTGTATATAAACAAACAATTAAAAAAAACAAAATTGGAATTTTTTAAATTTTTTTTTTTTTTTTTTGAAACAGATAGGAAAGAAAATTTAAATTTGTAATAACTGAAGCAAAAATAAAAAAACCACAAATTTCTTTTTTTAGGTTAAATTTTTGATTAAGTTTCAAACAAATGAAAAAATATAAAAGAAACTTAAAAAATTCGGTAAATGACATTAAATCATTTTTAAAAGTGTATAAAAAATTAAAAATAAATATTTGCTTAAAAAATAAATGTACGCTCCTTTATTTTCTAACTAAACTGTTTTTTTATTAAAATACAAACAATAAACTACTTTTTCCTAGTAAAGAAAAATAAAAAAGAAAAGCTTGGCGATCGATTAAGACCGTCGTTCTGCCAGCGGTGGTAAATATCAACGATATTTGCCACTGACCAGCGAACTCTGCCAAGACAAAACTTCGATTGCGCTGAAACTTGTATATTTGAAAGAAATTTACATGACTAGACCTAGCAAGTATAGTAACACGATTGAATTCAATATTTACAAAGAAATTACTAACAGATCACAAAACGTTAGCAACTAAATGAACTTACAAGTAGGGTCTCCGTGGGAGTTTTACTGATATTAATATAATTTTGATATGTAAAAAAAACAAAATAGACACACATACGATGTATACATATTTATTTTGCCATTCTATCTCAAACAATGGAAGTAAAAAGTGATCGTTTTTTTATAGCTTTTGTAATTAATTTTAAGTTCTACTAAGTTGGTGGGTCTAGTAACTTTTGTTTGATACCCAATTTACTTATGGTTAATTAAAAAAAAAAACTAAAATTTATTACATCTACCATTGTTTTTTAAGGTCTCTTTCCATCTGATTGCTGTCTGTTCATAGCCTGCGTGCAAATTAAAATTTTCTCAGAATCCGTGTGCCGATTATTGTTTAATTCTCAGGTTTGGCAGGCAATACCGATAAAATATCGTTATCACTTCAAACCGCTTTTAACTAACAGCCGTTACCCTTAAAATATCGTTATCGAAATACAGTCGTTTCCATAATAATGTTACCGAAATAAATAAAATACGGTTGTTTTTTAAAAACCGTTATCGAACTCAACGAAATGCCATTATCAATCTAATACTGTTGCCGAAATTATAACGGTATTTTAGGATAAATTCTAAAATTTACAAAAATTAAATACTTCAACCTTATAATAATGTTACCCAAATAACTCTAAAATATTGTTACCCTTACTGATAGTCGCATCGCTTACATTACCAATCATGTTAATAATGCCTCCACCATCACACATTCGAATTTTATGAAATCGGTATGTGCCACCAATATATTTTCACGATCCCACTAATAAAAAAAGATTAAAATTTTAGATATTACTTTATTCGAAATCAAATTTTAAAAAATTTTGCATCAAATTAATGTTGAAATACATATCAAAAGCAGTTTTGTTGTGTGATATCTCGCAAAGAATAAATGATTCTGAAATATGCTAAGGCTAACATGGACGATTTTTTCAGTATCTCTATGTCAATGATTAGTCTCCTGACTTCCTTGGAAAAAATACTAAAGTAAATAGCAGCTGACCCACAAATACTATTTTTTGTTTTGAGAACACACTTAAAGTAATACTCCTGTTGACTTAACAATTCATAAATATAATGAAACTGTTTCATAAATATGCAGATTGATGAAATATTTTTTTTATATTTATAAAACCTTTCTTAAATATGATAAAAAAAAAATCAAAAAATATTGGCGCATAATCATAGTTAAAATAAGGTATACTTTAAGAGTTCTAAAGTCGACTTTTCTTAAAAGTATACTTTAGGCATACTATAGACATGTAAAAGTATACTTTAATCGCTAAAGTCTGCTTTAAAATTAAAACTAGCTGAAGTTGACTCTATCCAATTTAACAACACACAACAGCTGTTTTCCGCCAAGAAAATTTTTGTGAAAAAAAATGTTTGAATTGCAAATTATTAAAAGGAAAATTATATCAATAAATACGATATTTTGCATAACATTTATTAAGTTAATAAATTTTTATTAATAAAAATACACTTTTCAATGCTTTTTTTATAAAGTTTTTTCCTTTTTACATTTTGCAATTGCAAATCTTTTATTTACACACTTTTCATTTTTTTTGGCAAATATAAAATCAGCTGATCAATGTTGCCTGCCACCTGCTTCTTTTTTAGTACAAAATATATGCGGGCATTTGGTACATTTGATGTGATACCTATTTAGAGCTGGTTCAACTTAAAACTGAATTTAATTCTGACTATAATAGCAAAATAGATAATAACAAGTTTTTAATTTAAAGTTGTTTTTAAAAAAAGCCGACTTTAGTGCGGGACTATGATTACGGGCCATTATGTAAAATTTTAAGTTTTTACATATGTACGAAGAATTTTCATCAATATCTTTGAAGAAGTTTTATGATATTTATGAAAAAATTTTCTTCATATTTATGAAGAATATTTATCAATATTTGTGAAGAAGATTTATCAATATGAAGTTTTTTATTTTTTTTTTTAATTATTTAAGTAAACAAAATCCAAAATTAATGGTAATTACATATAGCAGTATTTTGTATACCATATAAATATGTAAGAGTTTTTTTTTCATTTTTTTTTTGTAAAATGATCCAAAAAAACATTTGTCATTAATTTTTATGAAATAGTTTCATCAATATGATGAAACTGATCGCTATGGGTGATCACCATGATTAGTCTCATACGGATGTTAGCCAATGACTTAGTGAGACTAAGTCATTGGCTAACATCCGCACTCTAAATGTTGTACAATAGGATTAAGCCACGGGGACTTAACATGAACCCGTGCAAAACTGAGATATACTTGTTGACTCCCAAGACGAGTATCATTAGTCATGTTGAGTCCCGACTCCTAGATAAAACCATAAGGGTCACCGAAACGGTGAATTATCTATTTTGTCGATAGAACCTTTTGTGATTCGGCTAAAATGTGGGGCTTTGGCTGAATGCAACTGATAAACTGCAAGCTACAGTAACATTAATTTTGAGGAACAATACTTCTATTCGGATATATCGAAAATGGATGAAGGGAGTGGACGTGGCTTCTATAGCTGCAACCTTCCGGATCATCATACCGCCTTTGAGGCGGAGAAGGTTTTTCAGTCGTTGAGGGCTGAACTATGTAAATAGACTGTTGGGACACCGCGACAAAAGGTGGGATTACTAAAATTCCATGGGGAGGTCCGGATAGGGATAACCTAAGGGACTTTTAGCACTCGGTAAAATGAAACTTGCAATAAATTACACGTGAATTGTTTAATTTAAAAAAATTAGTTGCAAATAAAGGTTTGAAGATTTTTATTTAAATGAAGATAACTAAAATCCTTTTCTAAATCAATGTTTCAACAACAAATTTGTTGAAATTTAGTCAAATTAATTTGAAATACGTTTAAGAGATTTTTTTACTGACGTATTATTTAAAGTGTATCTGCAGACTGTACTAAAATAAAAAAGGAAAATTAATTGAAATAATATTTTATAATGTGTACTATATACAGGTAGCAAAAAATATATTTTAATACTCCGTGTCCTTTTATAAAAGAATTTTTTTTTTTTTATTTAAAACAAAAGGCAATATATTTTTCAAATACTTTTGTCGGACATTTTGAAAGCATTTTGTAAGTCATTAAAATCAAATGAAATATTTTTTAAATAGTACTTTATTTTTATTATGTGGATACATTGTACAAGATATATTTTATTTCTGATGTTTCCACTCACAGTTTGTTAATTTCATTACATTCTTTTGTTCATACCTAGGTCACCAGTTCGAATGCGACACAAGTGTTAATACGCAATGTGGGTTTTGGTTTATCTGGTAATTTCTCATGTGAAGTGACTGCAGACGCACCATTATTTTCCACAGCCACGGCTGTTGGTATTATGCAGGTTGTTGGTAAGTTGAACAAAATATACATATAGTAGAAATCATAAAAGAATGAAAAAAAAAACTTTATAAAATCATTGGGCCTTACTGCAAAAAAAAAGAATATTAAATTTAAACTAGACTTTATTTTTAGAAATATAAATTTATTCTTTTTGTGTATGAGAACCCCTTATTTTGTAAACATGTGGATTGGTTAAAAATAAATAAACCAATCACAACGTTTATATACTATCACCCAATAATTTAAAATTTACAATACAAGTCTACCTTAAATTTTTCTTTAGTAAGGACGTTTTATTTTACACACGAAAAGTATTAAGTGTTAAAACAAAAACAGTACAAAATGAACATTGCATTGAACAACAAAATTAAAAGTACCTTTTTTAACGCTATAATGTATATTAAAAGAACGAAGGAGTACATTAAGGTCATTATTTTAAAATTAAATCTTTTAAAAGTTGAAAAGACTAACAGTTGTTTTTTTTTTTTTTTGGAAATATTCAATTAAAAAGGTAGTTAAGAGAAAGCTTTGAATTTTTTTATAACAATACAAAGTTTAATTATTGTTAATACAAACACAAACAAAAAGAAAAATTAAATCTTGGGTCATTAACGTCTGACAATATTTTACGCTACCAACACCAGTAAAAAAATTTAATTACACATAACCATGTGGAATCCTCGTTAGACCTATTCTCCGATCACACACCCACTATTCTTACTATTTTAAACCCCCAAGAAATTATATCACCCACTAGTGATTTAGCACTGACAGGTAGAAGAAAAAATTAGCTAAAATATAAAAAATTTCTCAGTAATCAATGCTCGGAAAACATACCGCTAAGAACACCAGACGATATTGACCTCTCGATAAGAAATTTCGAATCAAATTTCAAATTTGTTGCTAAACGGGCTACTGAACTCCCCCGACACAACAGACAAAATGTAATTTTTTCCGTAGATGTCGAACGACTCTTAAATGAAAAAAGAAGAGCTCGAAGAGAGTGGCAACTGCACAGATCTCCACAACTCAAGCAACGCTTGAAAGAATGTACAAATAACTTACAACGGTTACATAAACTCCAGAAAACTGCTTCACTCAATAGATTCCTTTGAAACTTGGAACCTACATCAGCAACCGATTACTCGTTATGGCGTGCTACGAAAAAGCTTAAAAGACCTGTCGTATGTAAGCCTCTTTTGCGTAAATCAAACGGAGGCTGGGCACAAAATGATAGCGAGAAAGGAGATCTGTTTGTAGAACATTTAAAATAAGCATTCACGCCAAATATACCCTATTCTATAGAAGAGTTGCCACAATTTGTACCCCAGCACATAGCAGATTACCCCACATTATCGTTTGAGATTCGGGAGGTTAAAAAGGCGATCTTTGAATTAAACTCCAAAAAAGCCCCTGGCATTGATAATATCAGTAACAGGATGCTTATAGAGCTACCCCGTGTAGCATTAAGAATAATACTATTTATTTTTAATGCTATAATGCGCCTAGAATATTATCCCCCAAAATGGAAAGTTTCACTCGTTAAAATGATACCCAAGCCAGGTAAAGATCACACAAAGGTTGAATCGTATAGACCAATCAGTCTCTTGTCAAATATGTCTAAGTTGTTTGAAAAGTTACTAATTGAAAAGCTGACAGTACTGATAGATCCCAGCTTACCAATTTGGTCTCAGGCGGAAACACAGTACCATTGAGCAAGTTCATAGATTAGTAACCGTTATTAGAAAAGCCTTCAAGTATAAAAAATATTGCTCTGCTCTTTTTATTGACGTATCTCAGGCATTTGATAAAGTCTGGCATGAAGGACTAATATATAAGATTAAACTTATGTTACCCCCAAATACCCATAAGCTGTTAGAAAGCTATATTACAAACAGAAAATTTACCCTCTCGGAAAAAAGTTTTATCTTGTATATTTTATACACCTCGGACATGCCTTTGAATGAAAACACTCAATACGTTCATAATGATCCGCTAATAGCATCTAGATTGCTTCAGAACCACATAACAGTTTTGGAGGACTGGCTAAATAGATGGAGAATTAAGGTTAACGAGCAGAAATGTATTCATATGACTTTTACTTAGAGAAGAGAAAATTGCCCGCCGATCCGGATTTATGGTCGTAACATACCCCAAGATACATGTGTAAAGTATACATATTGAAAAGTCATATAGAAGCGAAACTTACCCATATAAAGTTAAAGGCTATTCAACTCTCTTGGTTAATCTGTAGAAACTCTAAACTTGCCTTGGATTGTAAACTATTACTATACTACTCAATTATAAAACCCATATGGTGCTATGGAATTCAGCTCTGGGGTACTGCCTCACCATCTAGAATTATAAAAAGAAGGCAAAACAAGCTCTTGAGAATTATTACTAACGCCCCTGGTATGTTAGGAATGACAACATTCACAAAGATCTCAATGTACCCTTAGTTAGTAACGAAATCACTAGACTCTTTTGAATAATGATGGGAATAGGCGACTAAGATGGAGGGAAACTGCAGACCTATCAAACATATGAAGAAACATATGCCATACATATCTATGAATATAAATTTATGAACAAATGAAAATTCGTCTGCTACTGGCTGGACTTAATATTAAGATTTAGTTTTAAGATTTGCATACTTATTGTTAGTTCACAAAATTAGGTGAAGATTTAATAAATAAATAATGGAAAAAAAATATATAATTATATATTATATGATCTTTTTTTTTCAATTAACTGATATTGTGTCACATATAACCACATCTACATATTTATTGATCTTTATAAAATTAGATATTCTTTTTATGATAAGATATGGTGTATATTATATCATATAATATAATTTTATATGCATTTCTAAATGGTTCATATATACTTAAATACAGTTTATGTATACAGAACCATATATACTTATAGAGTATATAAATGCTATCATATATTTGTCATATAATAATATGTAGTTCCTTTTTCTTATTAGTTTTAATATTGTTAGTCCTATAATTATTTATTAATCAATATATTGTCTCATATAAAAATATTTTTATATAATATTAATATACATTGTGCAATATTTGCAAACACATCTGATATGTTGTTTAATATATTTCCATATCTAGAGTATTTTTGACATGACAATATATAAATTGGTAATATGATATGTGGTTCCAAGTCAGTGGTTTTAAATTCCAGCCAGGGAAATTAAAAAAAAATATATATTTTTTTATAGTCTTTTAATTTATTTTGATTTTTTTATAAAATCTTTTAACAAAACTTAAAAATTTTAACCCATTTTGGAACAACAAAACCTACAACTTTTTTTACATGATATGAGATATAATTACATCTAATTATATATGGTTCTTTCACAATGAAATCAAATATCATATAAATCTAATTATAAAAATCTTAATTAATATAAACTAATTATATCTTATATGCTTTTAAAAATATATATATATATATATATATATATATATATATATATATATATATAGGTTAGTTGAAAAGTTCCTGCGCTCACCAAGAGATGGCACTGCTAGCTCCAAACTTTTTTTGTTCTCAAGTTGGTATAACTGTCCTGAGAATACATGCAAAGTTGCAGGTCATTCTGTCAATTCTTTCTTTGTTTACAAGCCATTTGAAGTTGACGTGTCATTGATTTTTTTTAATATGGAAAAAATTGAATATCGTGCAGTCATTAGATTCTTTGTTTTGAAGGGTTTAAAAGCAAAGGACATTTATGAACAATTGTTAGAAGTGTATAAGGAGTCCTCACCTTCAAAACGCATTGTTGAATTTTAGGCTGGTGAATTTAAACGTGGTCGTACCAGCCTTAAAGACGATCCACGCGAAGGAGGACCAAAAACTGCAACCACAGCAGAAATCATTGAGCAGGTACATAATATGGTTAGTGAAGATCCAAGTTTGACTAAGCGTGAAATTGCTAATGCCATAGGCATCTCAGGCGAACGAGTACCCCATATTTTACATGAACAATTACGTATGAAAAAACTGTTTGGAAAGTTAGTGTCGCACACATTAACAATTCAACAAAAACTGTATCGAAAACAAATTTCTCAGCGTAATTTGGAGCGTTTTAAGCCGAATAAAACCGACTTCTTGCGTCATTTTATAACTATAGATGAGACTTGGATCTACCACCATGATCCTAAATTGAAACATGAACGTTAATAGTGGACTGAAGCTGGTTGTTCAGCTCCAAAGCAGGTGAAGTCACAACGATCAGCAAAAAAGGTTATGGCAACAGTTTTTTTGGGATGCAAAAGGAATTTTGTTGATTGATTATCTTCAGAAAGGGAAAACAATCAACTCTAAATATTATTGCAGCCTTTTGGATCAGCTGGATGAAAAAATTCATGAGAAAAGACCTGGTTTAAAGAAGAAAAAAATTATTTTTCATCAAGACAATGCACCTGCTCACAAAAGTGTTTTGACTATGGCTAAATTCAAAGAATTAAAGTACGAATTGCTTGAACATCCACCGTATTCACCAGATTTGGCTCCCAGTGACTACTATCTCTTCAGAAATCTCAAACAATTCCTTCGTGGAAAGCATTTTTCGTCGAATGAAGAGGCCATAGCAACCGTAGACGGTTATTTTGCAGAGCTTCCGGAAAACCATTATAAGGATGGGATAAAATTATTGGAAGATCATTGGAACAAGTGTATTGAGCTTCTAGGAGATTATATTGAATAAAAAAATATATTTCGTAATAAAAACAGTATTCTTTCATTTCGAGCGCAGGAACTTTTCAACCAACCTGTAAGTTTTATTTCCCTGAAACGAGTTGAAATTATAAAGTTTTGTTTTAATAAGAAAGTAAAATTAAATTAAAAAAAAACAAAATATATCTATTTTTTTATTTTCATAAAATTTTTAATTTAATTTTTTATTTTTAATTTTTAATAAACTATATTCGATATAATATATTGTTGATTTTTTTTAAATCCTCAAATACTCGTATATTGCTGGATTTGCCATTTTTCGGATCATTTAGGATCTAACGTAATCCTCAAATATGTTGCTGTATTTTTTTTTATCCATTATTTTTCTAAATTAATAATATTAGCTAGATATTACAGCAGATTTTAAATAATATCAAATTGAATATGTTTAAATATTTTGCCAGATAAATTTTTTTTAATCGGGAACATACAAGCGCCCAGTTATTTTGTTAATTGTTAAGCATGCTATAGGTTGTTTAAATTTAAATTTTTAAATTATAAAGTTTTAAATAACTTTATGGCTTTTAATAAAAGTCTTTCTGTCAGTTCAGTTACTTCTCAAAACAAATCATTAATTTTCTTTAGTTTAACAAAATAAATATAAACTTTTATATTAGTGTCATCCGTTCAAGATCCGTTTTGAAATATTTCTTACCCCTTGCTACGGATATCCACAAGTCGTTGGTATTTTAGCCTTTATTTCCTCTTATGTCACGGTAATCATAATCAAGTGGTGTAACATTGTTTTGTTAAATTGTAAATATTTTGTAACATTAACAGGTCATTGCGTATTCTTGTCTTCAGTTTCTTTGTAAAATAAGTAAAAAGCAGCCAGTCATTTAAGCCAGAAAAGACGGACAGGTTGTATGGACGGACAGAAAGACAACGAAATAGCAACAATGTTCGATGGTCATGAACAATCACTGTCTTTTTCTGAATTTACCCAGCAAAACTACAAATTATTAAATAGATTATAAAGTATTGTTTAATCATATAGATCCGTTCATTACTTTATACCTTGCTTTAGAGATGAATTTTACAGGCGATGAGCCTTAAGGTAATGTTTGGACCCATTGCATTGAAAGTGAAAAATTAAGCAAGCAAATTTGAAAAAAAAAAAAAATTATTAGGTTTGATTAAAAAAGAGGAATCGGAAGTGGCTCATGAATAAAACAAGCAACACGTAAATAATAGTAATACTTTTTCCGTAAAAAAAAATTCACTCGAACTTTAATGACCTCAAAACGTGATTTAAATTTTAAATTTTAAAAATTAATAATTTTTTGTTAGATTTGGTTCGGCTCAAGGTCATATAGTTAAAAATAAAAATTCAAGTTTATATTTCATATTTAAATACTTATTTCCTCAATATTTCGAACATGTTCGCTGTCCATCTTCAGGAGGATATTTAATTAGCTAGTAATTAAACGCGGAGTTGAAAGCGTCCTTATACGTTTAATATATATTTTCAATTATTTTTGTATTTTATAAGGAAAAAGACACAATCACAATGAACCTAATATGATGTCACTTTTACAAGGAAAATAGTCTGGTATTAATTTGTACTAAATTTTCACGTAAAATTGAACAGCGCATTAAGATCGTTGAAGCCCTTTACGAAAATGGGTGATTTTTTGGTCAGCATAATCGACCAAATGTGTCCACAATCGGGAGAATCGTGTGCAAATTTCAGCAAACAGGGAAATGTGAAAACACCTGTGTATGCTCGCCCAGTTCGTTCTGCGGAAAACATTGCAGTTGTTCGCGATAGTGTGGCAGAAGAGCCGTCAACCTCGACTCGTCGTCGTGCGCAACAATTGAACATCTCACGAACATCACTGATTCGAATTTTGAATAAAGATTTGAATTTACACGCTTACAAGGTTCAGTTGACTCAAGAGCCGAAGCTTACTGACCATTTCAAGCGTCGTTGATTGAACAGACGGAAGTGAATGGTAAATTTACAAAAAAAATCATCTTCAGCGACGAGGCACACTTTTACCCCAGTGGATTCGTTAACAAGCAGAATTGTCGCATTTGGGCAAATGAGAACCCACGAGTGATTGTTGAAAAGCCGATGCATCCATAAAGAGTGACTGGTGTGGACTGGCAGCATCATCGGCGTCATCGTACTTCTTCGAAAATGAGTTCGGCCAAGCAGTTACCGCGAATGGTGTTCGTTATCGCGAGATAATAACGGACTTCTTGTGGCCAGAAATTGAGGATATGGATCTGAACGATATGTTTTTCCACTTACCACACAGCCAACGAAATAATGGCTCTTTTACGCGAGAAATAAATGGCCGTGTTATCTCACGTCGTGGCGATGTTAATTGGCCGCCACGATCATAAGATTTGACACCGTTGGACTTCTTTCTTTGGGGATATTTAAAAGAAAAAGTGTGCGTCAATAATCCAAGAACAATTCATTGAAAATATGGACTATCGGATATAAATATACCACCGAAACCGTGGCTAGCATTTGGCCGATATTTTGTTTTACACATAATTGTCAATAATCCTTCTATCATAATAAAAAATATTAATATAATTCTCTGACAACTTTTTGTTTTATTAACAATTAACATCGTGCATCATGGTTAGACCACCCTTTATTAAAATATATAATTGTAGGTTTAATAAAAATATTCATATCAAATAAATTCAAAATGGGGCTCGTGCATTTTTCTTTCTAGTTCTTCCTCAGTTGGGTTTTGGGTACTTCTTTTCGAAAGGGTACGCTAAATTCGTCAATTGGGTGCCAAAGAACGGGAGAACAATAAAATTTTCGTTCTTTTTCGAACGATGTAAAAAACCAAAAAGAAACTGAGCCAAACTTTGATCTGGGTTTTTGTGCCGTAATGGGCAAATCAGGAAGTGATTCTGAGTCGAATGGAAACATCAGCACAAACTCATTATGAAGTGATAACGTAGCGTGGTAGAATATAAACACAAAATAAAGTGTCTAAAAATAGATTTTCAAAATATTTTTAATTTACAATATTCTTTCAAAATATTGTAAATATTATGAATTACCTAATTAATGACTGCTTACTCATTATATTATGTTTTAAAATAATGCAAAATACTGCGAGTAACATTATAAGGAAATGTATAAATATCTCGCATTCATTAACAAAGTTTTGTTGGGATAATATTGCTAACATTTTTCTTTACACCTTTTTAAGTTTTGTATCTAAAATTTATTTTTTTTATTTATTTATTTTTTTATTTTGAACACATAAGTTTTCTTTTTGTTGAAACCGTTTACGTCACGCTTACTTTGCTTTTTATATTAAACATGTTTACGCTGCTATTATTAATTAAGAAACGTAGTCTAGAAGAGGGATTTAAAGTTCAAATTTTAAAATTTTCTAATCTTTAAATCTAATATAGAGTGTTGAGTGTAGAGATACATTATGTTGTTTACTGTTAGTAGTTTAATAAAAAAGTTTTCACTTCAGTAAGAAAATAAAGAACAAACATTTGTTTTTAAAAGAAATATTTATTTTAACTTTTATACATTTGTTTAAAATGATTTTCTGTCATTTACCGATTTTTTCCAGTTTCATTTATTTTTGACATTTGTTTCAAATTAAATAAATATTTACTCACAAAACGGAAATTTGTGATGTATTTGTTTCCATTACAGTTAATATAAATTTTGTTTGCTGTTTCAAAAAAAAAAAATATATATATATATATTCAAAAATTCCACTTTATATACAAAATTATTTCAATTAAAATTAGAAGAACTTCATAAACACACACACATACATACACATTCACACAAAATGTGTCTATAGACTGTGGGAGTATACATTTTGTGGATTAATAAACAAAATTAAAAATACAAAAAACGGAAACAATTTCAAATGAACCCAGCAACACTTTGGTAATTGTTGCGATATTCTTATGCGTTACCTTGTAATGATAGCTCGTTACCTTCTTCATTATTTGCAAGCATAAAGTAATAAGTTACTCATTATTGATTACGTAATATATGATTTATAAATGTAAAGTAATAATTGAAATATATTTGAAAATCTATTCGATACATTACTTTGTGTTTTTTATAAGCAAAAGGGTAAAATATGTTTGTTTTGATAACACTATCGAAAAAACGAAGCGCAACAATTCATTTAAGTTTAAAGCAATCAAATACTATATGTATGCGTCGATAGCTCAGTGGGTAGAGTTCTTGGCTGGCAACCAGATTTCCCTGGTTCGATTCCCATCTCGACCACATAATTTTTAATTAAAAATATTTTAAATAAAATATTTGTAATAATTTTTTTAATAAAAATTCCTCTTTTTTACAAAATCTATTTTTAGACACATTACTTTTTCCATTCTCGTAACCATATAAGTAACCTCTTACATTATCACCTCTAAAGTAATGGGTATATACATTACTTTGAGGCTCATCGCCTGTAAAATTCATCAATGAAGTAAGGTGTAAAGTAGTCTATCGGCCCCTATGGCTATACATTACTTTAACCATTATTTGGTAATGTGTGGTTTTGCTGGAAAATAAATAATAAAGTATTTTTTACGGAATTGGTAGATCAAATTTTAATTAAAATTTTTAATCCTAATTTTTTAAACCCAATTAATTTTTTATTATTTTTTTTTAATTATTTTAACATTTCTTCTGAGGGAACTGTCTAAAATCGAAAGAGATTTCAAACCTTAGTTTTAATACCCTGCACTAGTCGTTCCAAAGTATCTCAAAGTATCTAACATTGGTCGTGAAAGTGTTAAATATATTTTTACAACGACTTTGTATTAAATTTTTTTTTAGTAATAAAATTAGTTTCGTATTTTTGTAACAGTTTAGTAAATTGTATTATAGCTACGCCTTTGAAATGCTGCTTTTATTTTTCTTTTTTATTTACTGTATTTCACTGTGATTATGCGAATATTTAACGCATTCATGAATTTTGTAAGTGTTTTTTTCCTTCTTCTTTGAGCAGGTACATTCTAGTCATTTCTATCTGTTTTCTTCTTATTTTTTTGCATAACCTTGTAGTTGTTGTAGCAGCAATAGAGTTATGTATGTTATTTGTACCAGTCAAGCCGACACTTTTCATTTAGGGTTAATAGTTGAAAAGAGCCAGAAGAGGTTTCTCTAAATTTCTAGTCATTTTTCTGTTGGCAAACGTGTACGTTTGTGCTCTATTCTCTTTTTTCTGTTTGCTTTAGTCTTAACAAAGTTTTAAGTGGTTATTGTCCTGTAAAACACTTTTCAAATTATTTTTCTTGTGAATATTGTAAATAAATATTTATATATAATAAAAATGACTTGGTAAAATGTAGAGCAGAATTCTGCATTAAATTACAATTTTTTATTGTTTAGTATTTAAATTTCTTTAATTTTGTAAGAATTGAAGACACACGAAAAATTTATAATAATAACTTAATGAAGGTTTTGTGTTGCACAGTGTGATGTTTGATAAATTTTTTAGAAATAATTTGATTACTTCAATGACATTTATAAGAGGCATAGGCAAAGTAATATTGAGCTTAAGTTTAGGCGTTGGAACCCACACACCACCCATGAGCGCCATATGTCCCCCCTCATCTTCTATAATTTTTGCATAAATATTTTTAAATTTTCGATAAAATTTGACACATTTTTCTTTAACAAGTTGGGCACCCAACTGGTAAAGCTAATTTGAGTACGCTGAATTCAATGGTTAATGGCCATCTTATGCCGGATCGCTTTCGCCTCCAACTTGATATTTTAAACTGACAAGTATAACCTCCCATTACGCAGTTTTACGGTAGATCGGTTAGAACCGGTCGAACGCTCCTAACATTCTACACGAATAACAAGGTTGCAGTACGTTTTCCAAATGTACGTTTTTGATACATTTTCGATTCCTTAGAACAGAAATTTTTACTGCGAATTTATAAAAGTAATTATGCAAACTCAGCTTTTTATAACAAATTTATTTCAATCAAACAACAGTCAAGGATATTCATTAAATAGTGCCCTCGAGTACTATTCATTTCATAAACTGTAAATACAATACTTGTTAATTATAACCAGTAACCATTTATATTGATATTTAACTTTTTGTTTTCTAATTGAAATTAGTATTCTTTAATTTCAAAATATTTTTATAAACATTTTTAATAGATATTTCCATCATCTTGTAATCAATATTGCTATATTATTAAATTTTCCAAAAATTATATTTAACACTTCAAATTCCTGTAAATATAAAATAGAATCATATTATGAGTATTATATATGCACCCCCCCTTTTTGCTTTAGCAGCCTTTAACTTCGCTTCTACTTTATTTGATTAACTTGATTTAATAAATCCTCTTTTTGGTTGTAAAAGAAGAAATAATTACATTTAAAGACTGTCTAAAAACCTATAAAATAAGAGAGCTAAAGAATTAAGATGCTGTATACTATAGACTTGTCAGTGTAGAAATTAACTAACATGATAAGCATAGAGGGGATTAAGGGCAGGCAGGGCATTGCGGAATGTTGTGAAGTATAGGAGGGGAAAAGCATGTCTAGATTTCTTATAGAGAAAAAGAAATCATTACAGGAATATGTGTGTGGTAAATAAATCCATTTAAAGATACGAATTTATAACCACAAAGTAAACATATAGAAAAAAAATAAAGTACAATCATACCTAAAAATTTTACATTCGCACAATTATATGGCATTCTATGTCAACTGACACGCTATATCAAACACTGTGATGGCATAAATCAAGCATTCTATATGGTCATATACATACCATATATGACCATATATGGCCAAATACACTCAAATTTCGGATTTGATGATATATGAGATCATATATGGTCATATATTTCGATATTTTCATGAGATATTGCCATTTTAAATTCACCACATATAATACATACATCGTTGGTTGTAAGATATCTACTTACGATATTACTATCGTTCTTTACATATTTAACATATTTGTAAGATTTGCCGAGTTTATGGATTCAATCAGATAAAAAAGTAAAAATTAGCAAAATTACCTCTTTTTGGGTTAGGTTCAAAATTTAGCACTTTTCTCACTCAGTCTCACAAGGGTTAAAGATATTTGGTAAAAATATTTTTTATGATAAATTTCATTAATAATTTGCAACAATGAAGATGTTTTTACTTTTTAATATTTTCAACAAAATTGAAAAGGCAAATTAATGTTTTAGGTAATTTTTGACCTTGCGGCATCATAGGATAATGTTGATCAAATATTAAATCCAAACTGTAAAACTATAAACAAATAGAACAATGCAAGAAAAAAGTAATTACTTCGATTTTGTTAATAAATATAAAAAAACGATTTTTCTTAGAAATTTAAGTTAAGAAAACTTGTCGGGGTAAACAAAATTTCTGGTGTGAAACTATTTTTGAAATGAAAACAATTTTTGAGTTAAAACACTATAAGTGGTAATGTGCTATATTTTTCCTGTGAAAAAGTGACATTTCACTTTAAACTTCTTAAAGATTTTGTCGATTTAGTTAACTAACGATGATTTTCGGTTAAGTCATTAAAAATGCTATTCCGTACTTTTTTCAAATATTTGAGACTTGTTAAATTAACAGGAGTTGTTAATTTAAATTTTTTATGAAGTAACGACAAAAATTGTTAACTTGTTCTTCAAAAGAAACTCTGTAGATTTTTAACTACAGGTATCGGTAGAAAAAAGTTATAGAATAACATTTAAGTAATTTTGTTGTTGTTATCTAATTTGACAATGTAACTATCGAATTTTGTCTTTGAATGTTACAAAATTGCACTACAGGATTTATTAAAACTTCTAAAAATTTATATATGAACGAGGCCTACTGCACTTAAAATAGTTTTTAAGTTAAAATAACAAAAAATACCATTTAAAAGAAATGATATTTCATTTAAAAACTGGTGTAGTTACTTTTTATTTAAATCAAATGGTTTTTGTTATTTTTAAATGTTGCTTAAACAACTGACACAGCAGTACAAAACAAATGATTAATCAGTAAAAAATAAATGCTAAAATTTTACCTACGAATTTCGTATAAAATAACTGATTATTCAGTTATATGATAATGTTTCCGTTTTTTGTATTTTGTTAATATAGAAAATATATTCTCACTCAGTCTATAGACACATTTGTGCGGGTCCTTCGTATGTGTTCATGTTATTTGAATTGAAATTATTTTGTTTACGTACAAAACAAATTAAATTACAACAAATTGTAATTTTTAGAATATTGTTTTTTGAAACAGATATCAGACAAAATTTATATATGTGATTACTGGAACGGAAACAAATGAACCACAAATTTCTGTTTTGTGGGTAAATTTTTTATTATATTTGAAACAAATCGAAAAATAAATAAAACTGAAAAATCAGCAAATGACAGTAAATGATTTTGAACAAATGTATGAAAAAGTTAAAATAAATATACATATGTGCAGTGTATCACAAAAGTAAATATGACGAATTATTTATGATTTTTTACACTTACAATAACATATGGTATTACCTTATACACAAATACGAACATGCCTAAAAATAATTATACCGTTATCATGTCCCGTTATCATTTCTAAAGAATTAGCAAAAATCCCATAACAAAAGTAAGTATGCAGTTTTTAAAGTTTTAATCTTCATTTCAACTAAACGCATTTAAATCACGGGAAAAGTGAACGCTTGTGATTATAAATTCGATTCAATACCGAAATTGCGTTTTTATTGCAAATTTTTTTAATTTCGAATTATGGGTTTTCGGGGAAAAGAACTTTCACAAGATTAAAAAAGTGTTATTGTGAATTGTGTTATTGTGCCAACGTGAAATTGCCAAAGATATTAATAAAAGTAGTTCCACAGTACAGAAAATTATAGAAAAATATAATACGGAGGAAAATACTAATAAGAAGACTATAACTGGGCGTCCAAAACCTTCAATGAGAAGAAAAATATAAGCAAATTTCAAGAAAAGCGCCCCAAAAATAAAGGGATGCATTCTTCCGGTTACCATGGCCGTAACATCCGCAAAAAAGCATTTGCGAACAGCACGAATAGAAGAAAACGGTTAAACTTCATAAAGGAGTACCAAAACATAGATGAAAATTTCTGGAAATCAGTTATTTTTTCCGACGAGAGTAAGTATAATATTTTTGGTTCAGATGGGTATCAAAAAGGTATAAAGGGATGCATTCTTCCGGTTACCATGGCCGTAACATCCGCAAAAAAGCATTTGCGAACAGCACGAATAGAAGAAAACGGTTAAACTTCATAAAGGAGTACCAAAACATAGATGAAAATTTCTGGAAATCAGTTATTTTTTCCGACGAGAGTAAGTATAATATTTTTGGTTCAGATGGGTATCAAAAAGTGTGGAGAAAAGTGAACACTGAGCTGGATGCAAAAAAATATGGATGCGACAGTAAAACATGGTGGTGGATCGGTTATAGTATGGGGGTTTATGGCAGCATCTAGTGCTGGAAATGTGGTGATGATCGAAGGAACAATGGATTAGAAGGTTTATTTAAAAATTTAAAAAAAAAATAAATTACATAAAAGTGCAGGTAAATTGGGATTAACAGGATCATTTGTATTCCAACAAGACATATTGTTAGAGAATGGCTTTTATATAGAGCGCCAAAACAATTTAAAACTACCCCCTAATCACCTGACTTAAACCCAATTGAACATCTGTGGGATTATCTAAAAAAAAAATCAGAACTCATAACACTACAAGCAAAGATACCATTTAAGCTGCACTATTAAGGAGTGGAATAAATTTCTATCTTCGGTTACCCAAAATCTTATCGCATTTATGCCATCAATGTTGGAATCAGTTAAAAAGGCCATGGCTATGACATGAATTCGAACCATTTTTTAAATTTTATTATTTTTATTATTTTCTTTATTTAACATATAAAATAAATGAAAAATATAATATTTGTGTTCTTAAGCCAATTTTTCAATTATTTCAATTTGAAATATTTCTGCATACTTACTTTTATTACTTTACTTTTATTTTAAAACTGAATTGAAAACTTTTTTAATTAACTACAAACAGTAAACTACATAATATTATGATTGTATCTGCATTATTGATAGGTATATTTTGTCTATAACACAGTGTTATTTAATATTATTTAGTAATTAAATAATTAGAAAGTTTTGACGAATATGCTAGGAGTTATACTTAATTCCATTTTGCTATTGGTTTATTCAATGTTATTCGCTTGTGCGAGTAACGTTAATGCCACTAAAGTGGAGTTTAGATGTCAAAACAAATGTCAACCATATTTAATGTCAACTTGGAAACAAAGATTAACTGACTTGATACTGTACATTTTACATATGGTATGTGCATTAGGGGTATAACCAAACGATATAGAAAATTTTTCATCAATAAAGATTGTTTTTTAGATAATTTTGAATAATGGAAAATTTGCATTACATCCTATTCTTACATTATATTACACTCAAAAAGAGGTTTAATTTGAATAGTTTTAAAAAACTACAAGTAATTAAGATTTAATATTCAGTGAAAATAAAAATTTTAATTTACTGACAAATTCTTGTAACTGTATTCCCTAGCATGAAACTTTTTATCGATCGCCATGGTTTATGTATTCTTACTGGAAGATTTTAATTTTTTTTTAAATTGTTCAAATGTTATACCTATTTTATACATGAACAAAAGCAGTGCTGCGTACATCAAAAGAAAATATTGCTATAACTCTTTTCCTCAAAAACATGATAATACCAAAAAGTGACTAGAAATTTTCGTATTGCGCAAGACTACCCTGTTGGGAGCAACTCTTACACAGAGAAAACAGATTCATTGCGATAACCTAATTGCCAATGAAATATATTGGTTCCAGCAACCGAATAATTCGGTTGTCCCAACCAAATATATTTCCGATTCGATTGAAGTGTATGGTTTTTTTATTTATTTTTTTTTTTTGAATTTGACGGTCAAACTCGTCACAACATTTCAGTTTTATTTTATTTTTTATTTATTTCAATATAATTTTGGTACAAATAAGACTTTAAGTCTCTTAACAGTATCTCAGACATTGTAAATTTTGTATAAGATGTATATTTAGAACTAAAACTAAGAAAACATTACTATAAAATTTAACAAAAAAAAATAATTTAATAAAAAAATAATAAAATATTTAAAAATTAAAAGAAATTAAATATCAAATATCAAACAAAAAAAAAACATTAAAAATTAAACAATCTTTTGTAATGTTTTATAATGTTTTATAACTGCGCTTTTAAAAAACAACACACGCAAATCGGTTTTCAGATTATGTGGTAAAATATTCCAAAGGTTTACAGCACTGACAAAAAACATTCTAGAAGAGGAGAGATATGTATAATCAGGTAAAATAATGTTGCACGTGCGTGTAGAGTTTCCAATTGTCAACTTATTGTATAAATAGTCTGGTTGACGTGTGTGAAAAATTTTGTGTTAAAAAACAACGCTTCGAATGTTTAAGTATGATGATAAACTACACCCCAAAATCTGCAAAGAGTATTGGGATATTCGATTGAATTTCCTTTTATTGAAAATATATCTTGCGCAATTATTAATAACAATATGCAATTTACTCTTCGACAATTACAGTTTTAACCAATTTTAATTTCGTATCACAAGGTACGTAGGAGGATGAATACCAAAGTTTTCTTAGTACTCTATATACATATCTTCATTATAGTGTAGTCGATATGGTCTCTACAATTGAGAAAGGAGTTTATCCTAAATCCGAGATTCTTAACTGCCCTAACATATTTGACGTGTGCAGTTTTCATATAAATGTGTGGAAGTTCAGTTAAACTGTCGTCCTTGTAAATCGTTACCAAAATTCTGATGTGTTAACCAAACTTCGGTCGCCAAAGCAAATATGTCGGCGGCTCCAACAAAACCATTCGGTTGACAAGAAATTCGGTTGTCACGATGAATGTGTTTTCTCTAAGGAGATTGCATGCTATACGAAATAAAAATCATTATTTGATTTTCTTTCCATATAACTTTTGTTTAAAGTGAAATCTACATTGGTTTTTAAATGAAATTTTGTTTCAGTTATTTATAGAAAATTATTTCCGAGGGACAACTTCGGTTGAGTTCTCAGAATATAACCCTTATGACTTGGATTAAAATATTATAGGTTTCGTTTATCGGAACGCAACAATAATACAAAATTTTACACTGTGCACATTGGGGTGAAGAGTTCCAAAAACGAGGATTAATTCAAAGAATTAAATTAGTTTTTTCGTATAAGTATTTGATACCCTAAAAAAGAAGATAAAATTCAACACAAAAACTTTAAAAATTATGCATCTATGTTGTGTACTTTTTTTGTTATACGCTCCCAAAGTTGAATAATATTTGCTAATTTGGCAATCTTTGTTCAAAAGTGAAAATTAAGATATTTGAATTGCGATTTGTGCGAATTGTTTCTTAGAAAACACTATTTTTTAAAATGGATCCCTGAACTTCAGGTATTTAACTAATTTGCTAATAAATTTTTGTATATAAAAATATTGTGGAATTATTTTTAAACTTTTTTTAAAATTGGTAAAATTATTTGTGAGAATACTGGGCAAACCTTTTTATATATTCTTAACATATGGTATTTCAGCTTGCACAATCAAAAAAAACTTGCCCTTTTTTGATCCATTTGAAAATATTTGAAATTTTGTGAAACACATTAACTTAAATTTGTTTTTTCTGTTTTGTTTTGTTTCTTTTAAGTGATTATTTTAGTTATTGTTATTGTTGTTGTAAAGAGTTTAACTCAGTTGATAAAATGATCGCGAAAGAAGTAAATGTAAATAATTTAAAGTTTATTCATGGATAGAGTAGATTTTTTGAGTGTCTGCTACATTTGTCGTATAAAATGACTATAAAAAATGCAGACGATAAAAAATTGTTTCTAATACAAAATCACCCATTCAAAAAGAATTCGGAGAGCAAACTGGAATTATCGTTGACCAAACAATACCAGGTTTTAGAAATTCAAATGATGGCAACACTGCCAGGCGAAGTGTAGAAGTTTCTGCTAAAATTACAAAAATTGATGTAGAAAGATTGCATATAATACTTATTGTTCTTTATGATAATTATGAAGATGATTTTTAATTTTATGTTTTAGTAATGCATGTGCCTTGTTTCAAAAAAAATATTTATATATATGTATATAATCATATATATATATATAAATCAAATTATGGTAAAAAGTTTCTGATATTAAGGAGCTGCCAATTTGCAATTTTTGCTAAATTGTAAAGTAACACTCTCAAATTAGCTACACAGAAAAAAATTTAATTCAAAATTAAATTTTTATTTTCAAAGATTTTTTTTTATGAAAAATAACAATTTACAAATAATTCAAACAAAAAATGGTTGGAAATAGAATTTGAATTTTAAAAAAAAATTTAATTAATTAATTAATTTTATGATACTTTTTTTGTGTAGGTATCGGTATGTAACAAAAATTCAACATTTTTTAAAAATAAAAATTTGTATTCCTAAAATTTTGTTTCATACCAAAAAATAATTACATTGAATTACAAAATTAAAAAAAATATATATATTTTGCTGGAAATAATAAAATCTAAAACTCGATTTTCATCAAATTTCATACACACAAAACACAGATTCATTGTGACAACCAATTTCTTTCTAACAGAATGTTTCGGTTGCAGGCACCGAAATATTTGTTTGTGGCTGAAATTCTGTGTTTACAATGGAATTTTGTTTAAAACCTATATTTGTGTTATCCCAGGAATGCATTTGGTTGCAACAACCAAAAATTTGGGTTGCTGTAACCAAACCTTTCGTTGGCAAGAAATTAAGTAAAAGTGTTAATTTTGTTTAATAATGTAAAAAAAAAAATTTTGTTTAAAATTGTTTGTAGGGTTTTGTTGTAGTTAAAAGTGCTGTACAATTCTTGTCCAGATTCTAAAAATATGTAAAAAAAACTGATGCTCAGTATGTCAAATATTTAAATCAGTAGCCTAGTATTTGTATAAATACTGACATAAATATATATAGTTTGGGTTAGGTTCCTATGTAAAAGTGAAGGCCAGCAGCGATCACATTCAATTAATCCGTTAGAGAATGTTGTCCGCTAAAAGGACGGAATGTAATTAGAACTACGAGTTAATTAATATTCACTAAGAATACCGTCAAATAATCAACGGCCGGGTTTTCGGTAGAGAATAAAATTTAAAAAAACGAAAAAACTTTTATATTATCCACAAATCCTTAACTAAAATGTTATAAGGCTGAAAGCTTTAAAATCAAGAAACCAAAAAATTTTTGGTGTCCATCTCTGATAAAGCGAGGGAGGTAATTTTATTCTTAAATATTGATTGAGATACCGTTGAAACAAAACTTTTCATTATAGAGAGGCAATCATTACTGGAAATGTCCATTATTGCAAGGTTTCACTGCATTTGTTTGTGAGCATATACAATTGTAAGTGGTATTTTATAAAACTATTCCTATTTGACCCACTAACGAAGTACGCTCATGTGGCAAGCAATTGTTGATCCTATGTTCAAATGCAACATGCATACCATATGCTGTTATTTATATACTTAGTTTGTAATGTACAATATGTGTCCTTTGGTTATTTTGAAAACTATTTTAAAACCTTTACCTCTACATGGAGAGAGAGTTTTATAAGTTTGTGCTGATGTTTGTAACTATCAAAAATACTGTAGTTAGATCTACATTATAAGTATACCAATGGACTCAGAATCACTTTCTAAATTTGAGTACAATATGTAATCTAACTACAGGTTAGAAATATAAAGATATTTATATAAAATTTGGCACATGATCTTTAGGCCCCTAACAACGAACTTTATAAAAAGGAGCTATTTGAATTGGACTTAAATGCTACTTTGATAAACAAAACCGTAGATATGAGTGTTATATATCATACTGCCATAAACCATGTCTCTAAATTTAAAGTAGATTGGACCACATTTTGTATCTGGTCCACATAAAAACTCACTTTCAAGGAATTTTCCCAAACTATGTTTATTTTGTTTACCATATAATAAGAATCAAGTACTTTGAAGAAATAGAGCCAAATCCTAATGTGGAGTAGAGTATCGCATGGTCAAGCTTGACCGATTATAGCGTTTTTACTTATTACCACTTTATATTTAAGTGGTCTCAAAATCATGAAATAAAATTAGTTCACGATAAAAACAATTTTAAAAAAAGTTTGAAGTTCCATTAGGAAAGGTTTTTTTTAAGAGAAGCAACAAGCAGGAAATTCTTCCTACTAAGAAATATTATGCCATACACAAGGTTGCGGACTCGATCCCCAACGACGGCAACATTGATTAGAGAAATAATAAGTATGTGTTTTTATCTCTCATATATATCGCAACGTCCTCCTTCGGTGTTCTTATAGCACTTTACCCCACCGAAATGAAATAACATAACAGTGCTATGAACTTAAAAGCTTTAACATTTCCGCCAACTCGGGCAAAAATTATTCTAAGAATTATCATCTCGCGCAATTACGGTGTTGTCATATTTGAAGCCCTTCATCTTTTCTCTATCTCCTTGCCAAAAAAAGCAACACATTAATTAGTAGGAAGAATTTCCTGCGTATTTCTACTCTTTCCAAAAAAAAACTGTGTAACGGTCCAATGCGCTAAGCATTACACCGCAACGCCTACGAAATTTTGCTGCAGGTTTGCCTTTTGGAAACAGTTTTCGAAAATTTGTTTGAAAATATTCACAATTAAGTTATTTATCGTTTTTCAAGGCCCCAATGGGCGTGATGTCACTGTATTGTTTTATCATTTAAAATCTATATTATTTCTGATGACAATAACTTTGGTATTGTTTCTGTTACTATTACATTGTACAGGCATCTTAAGGGTATATAAAATGATCAATTTTACTGGATACACGTTTACGAAAAATTGGTTAAATCTGCAGTAAATTATGAGATGTTTGTCTTACTGGAAAGAATATTTTGTCAAATAATTGCAAAATAAAAAGAATTAAAATTCAGAAAAACATGTTGAATTCCATTTTGTATCTTCTTGTCTAGGATTTAAATTTCACTGGTTTCCATTTCTATTTCGTTCCTCTATTTAGTTCTCCACTTCATCTCATTCGTCATTCAATTTTATTTCGTTCTCCCTGTTCAAGGTTTCACTTTCACTCGTTCCTTATTCCTTTCCGTTTCAATTCAACTCATTGTCTGTTCCATTTCAATTCACTATCCTTCCCTAGTGTTTTAATTTCATTCGTTCTCCGTTCTAGCATTTCATTTTATTGCTTTAGTTCCACTTGTTTCTGAAATTTCAGTTTTTTAGCCCAAGCGGTTTGAGCAGACCATTAAGGGGGAAGACTTTTTCTCTTTTGATCCACCATTTTTTCTACGTTCCTGGCGAAAATTACAAAAAATAATATATCATTGAATTCGCCTCACACATAATCCAAAAAACACATATCTTAAATTTCGGGATTCTAGTGAAATAGGTTTGGCAGGCCTATTCCCCTTTTTGAAATCCCAATTTTAAGCAATTTATACCACATAACCAGGGCACGGGGAACAATCAGTTCATGCCGATATTTGTAACAACAAAAATATTGAAACTAAACTTCCTGTCCGCCTTAATTTTAACGATTCTACACCGCACCATGTGTGTGCTTTCATAATGAAATATATTGTTGATAAAGGTCGTAGCTAGCCATAAAATGCAGTCTATATGGCTAGAACTACAGGGTGAGTCAAAAACAATAATTCGATTTTCTTTCACTATAACTTTTGTTTAAAAGGAAAACTTATTTGATTTTTAACTGATAATATTTATTCGCACTTATAAATTTTGTTTCAATTAATATTGGTTAATGTTTCATTTGTCCGAAACATTAACCGCCCTCAGCGTTTATGCAAATTTGGTCCCTTTTGATTATATTTTGCATAACTATGCTTATCATATGTGGTGTCATGTTATCAATTTTGGCTCAAATGTTTTTCTTTAACTCCCTCAGGTGCCCTTGTTCGCGTACACCAACGCCTTCAAATATCTCCAGGGAAGAAATCCTTTAAATACCCATTCTGTTCAGTGATGCCAGCAATAATTCCCTACGCCCATAGAAAAGATACTTCCTAAATTTTCGTTACGCACCAAATATATTGTATTAAAAAAACAACATAAGGAAATTTATTTGAAAAAACAAAATTTGCAAAAGAAAATCCCCAACATCTGACATCACTGATTTTATTGCATACAGTGTCAAAAGTAGTCACGTCCTTGATATCAATATCCTCAACTTCCCGTAAGAAAAATTTATTCAGCATGGCTTACCGTGCACCGTAATAGCGGTACCATGGTGTCTTTCGAAAAAAAATCAGTCAAAACGCATTTTCTGACGTAACGGCACACCACACGGTGACATTGAGGGGATCTATTGGTACTTTATGAATTAGGTGTGGATTTTCCTTCCTCTTGAACTGAGAGTTTTGCTTATATACAAGGTGTCCGCCGGGAAGGTATACTACTTTGTTTTGTGGCCGCTGAGATAATAATAAGCCTAGTCACTCATGATCAATTTTGATGCAATTATTACTGCGAAATATTGTCACAAAAA
The DNA here is from genome assembly GCA_949748255.1 of Eustalomyia histrio. NCBI lineage: Eukaryota > Metazoa > Arthropoda > Insecta > Diptera > Anthomyiidae > Eustalomyia > Eustalomyia histrio. The sequence goes on along the minus strand of OX456523.1, from coordinate 58,614,945 downwards.
TAGCAGCACTTTCCTTTAGGGTGATACTTATTGCTTATTACTTATTGTAATAATATTTTTTGTGTGCTCTATAATTAAAAAAAAATAATTTACGGTGCAGAAGCGTTAAAATTAAGACAGACAGGGGGACGGCAGACGGACGTACTTCACTGAGACGACTTAAAAAGTGATTCTGTGTTTTTAGTGAATTATCAAAAATATGCTTTAAAATACGCATTTTTTGACAGCATATGCCATAAAACATTTTTATCAAAATATGCATTTATAGCAAAATATGCAAAAATCTGCAAATCATGTCATTTTGTAGCAAATTTGATGGTCCGCAACGACATATTGTTTATGCTGTTTTCAAGATAACTGTCAAAAACAAGTGTTTGCCTGAACTCCCTTTAATACTTATTTTGCATGAATTTAAATGATGATGAATTTTATAATAAGCATAAAAACAAAAGTTTTTGCATTTTTAGACAAATCCTAGGTAAATTTCAGACTACGTTTAGTATTTGAAAATCTAAAATTTTTGCTCATATTAAAAAAATATCAAATACATAAAAAGTGGGTAGACGTCCAACTATATTTCTTTAATAATTTCTATATTTTTTTTAGATTATTTATTGTATTTATTTAATCTCGCTATAAATCATTATTTGGATAACCTTGTAAGTATTTAATTTTAATATCTTACATTTTGTTTCTAATTTTTTTTTATGGAAGAATTTAATAAACATCTTAATGCTCCAAACTAATCTAAGACAACTTAGAAAAAAATAAATAAAAACGGGTATATAAAACAAAGTTTATTTCAAGAATTTTAATACATCCGTAACTAAGTAGACTAGCTTAACAAAGTAACTAATGAAAAATATAATTTCCATGACATAGGACCGCTAAACAGAAAATCATTCGCTTAGGTTTATGCTTATGACCAAATCAACATTATCACTGAAAAAATATACACCATCCACAATTTAAAAGAAGGGTTGTTTTTTTCTAAGAAAAATAAAGCAATAAAAACAATAAAACAGCAAGTATCGCACTAGGATGAAGAAAGACAAAAAGGTAACCAATATCAAGTTAGACGTGGTTTTAAGCTTAAGGGGCTCTAGTAAAAAACAGAAACAATATAAAGTAAATTTTGTGTTATTTGACACTTTTATGTAAATTAAAAATACATTTTAAAAGCTTAAAAAATAAAAACATAAGATAAAATATATTTAAAAAAGAGAAAAAAGAAAAGATTTGAATTTAGTTTTAATGAGTCAAATACTTTAGGACGACCTTTTAACTTTTTGATTTTGCTATTTATTTTTTGTTTTTATGGAAATTATTTTTCTTTTTCCTTTTTGTGGGTTGCTTAAATAATGATATTAAATAATTAACTAAAAGTTAAAGGACCCTTTGAATAATAAAAAAAAACTTATGCAAGTAAATTTTAATATAATTTTCTTATGTAAGTAAAGTAAGGAATACCAAATACAGAGTTATATTTTTTTTGCTTTCATAAAATAAAACCATATTAATTAATATTTTCTTAATACTTATGGTTGACCCATTTCAGGCTATATTTAGTTAACAAAGAATATCTTTAAACCAAACATCCATATACAAATGCTTGCTTAATTATAATCATGTTAATTAAAGCTCTTGAGAAAACAGATTCGTTGCCGCAGCCAATTTCTTTGCGAAAAAAATGGATTGGTTACAGCCATCAAAACATTAATGACGTATCACTGTTTTCTGGTGTACCAGTAATGATACTAACTTACTTTTAGCATTATTGTAAATTAAATAATAAACAGTTACTATTGACTAGTTACTTTTCCCAAAAATAAAGTATCACCAATTACGACTTATTTTTTATTATTATTTCAGGTATAAAGTAATGCTCTAGATTTGTTTGTAATTTCTTTTAAAAATTTATTTATCGATATACAAACCACATATTTTTTGATATTTTGTATGCTGAAGCGAAAGCATAATTGTGTGCAGCAATTCATTTATATTTTTATCTATTAAAAATAATTTTTCAATGTACATACATACATATATACATATCTTAGATAATAGACTGGTTATCGGAATTTCTAGGTTCGATTTCCGTAACGAAAAGTTAAAAAAACAATTGGCATTAATCATTATATTTTTAATACCGGTAAGCATATGGGTAACCATACATTTTTTGAGTTTTCGTCGAATGATATTCATGAACGCTTCCAAGACGGCCCTGGTACCTTTCAGTAGGTGTAGGAAGCTTGACACAGTGGAGCTGACACTTAATGGCGTGACGGTGGGTTTTTCTGACGTTGATACTTATCTTGGGAATACTCTAGATATAGCTTACTTATGTGTAATTGGAAAAGCAACTAGGTCATTATTTTGTTGTCAAAGACTTTTGGATTGAACTTGGGGTTCAAGGCCTTAAATGATACAATATACTGATATATCAATACCATGGCCAATGGTAACCCATGCTGTTGTAGCATGCGGCTCAAACGGCTCTTGGTGTATTAGTACTCTATTATGTGTCATCAAGGCTTGTTCTGCACTGCATCGAGACTCTGCGGATAAAACAGGCTGGGCACAAGGGGCACATGGGCAACGAACTGGCTGACTGTTTGGCCAATTGCGGAGCCCGTCATTCTTTCATTGGCACTGAACCCTTTTGTGGTGTAACTCTGGGGCAGATCAGGGGAAAAGTTAGGACGTATATGGAAGGGTAAGCCCGCTAAGTGCTGGAATGCCAACATTGGCTAGCGCTAGGTGAATAAATTTAACGTTCTATCCAATGAACACTCTGATAATACTCTGTTATCTTAGGTACTACACGCAGAGAACAAACATCACTGCTACTATATTATGCTTGCTGCATTCGGGTATGGTTGTCACATTCAAGTTATTGGTTTATAAATAGATTCTTACTGGCTTGTTTTCATCAAAAAAATTATATCAGTTCAGTCACCCATGTAAAAATGATATTCATTTACAGCTGGAGGGTATTATTTTCGAATCGCAACTTACACTAACAAATTCATTGACAAAAAAACTTATTATTTTCAATAATAATATATTTTTAAATATATGTTTATAAATTAATTTCTTGTAATATAACGAATTTCTTGAATATATTAATAAAATAATTTAAAAAAAAAAAAGTCTCAAGAACCCAAGAGTTGTTTTGTACGAAAAAGCTTCTTAAAAAAGTACTAGATTTTTAGAAATTTTTTTTTAAATTTAAAGAACTTTTTCAGTTTCGAGTCATAATATTATTGTAGGGACCATATTACGAGACGACGAGTCGAGTTTGACGGCTTTTCTGCGGGCACTGGGCCAGCATGCACAGGTGTTTTTACATTTTCTACAGACCCGGTTTGCTGAGTTTGCGCACAGTTTTCCCGATCGTGGACACATTTGGTCGATTATGCTGACCAAAAAAAGCACGAAGTGCATTTTAATTTGAACGCCCATATTAATAAAAGGCTTCAACCATGGTTGAATTTGTTAAACACTGAAACAAAGAAATGTCAAATTCAGTTGGGCAAATAACTTGACACAATTAACATCGTGCATTATGGTTAGACCATCCTTTATTAGCATTTCAGCTTAAGAGCTTTTCGAGCTTTTAAAAAAAAAACATAAATATACTAAATATATTTAGATATACCAATATTTTTAAAAAATTCTCAAAAATCGTAAAAAGGGCGTCATAAGGTAAAAGTGCATCTTCCTCGTGAATTTCGGTAAAAAATTCACATGGTATCGAATAGTGCTGGAAAAACGGCTTAAGCACTGAGAATTTTAAATATTATGTTAAACGAAATTAACTTAAATCTTTTCTAAATCTGTGTTCCAACAAAACATTTGTAAATATTAGTTAATTCGTTTCGAAACTCAGATTATTCAAAAACATCTTATTTAAAGTGTAGCTTTAGAATAAATCTCTTATTTATAACATAAAATGTTATTGGCATCACAAATATCAAATGTTTACAACGCATTTTATTATGTTAAATACTTAACTTTATTACAATCAAATTCTTATCATCTAGACACAAACATGTAGAGAATTTTTAGGAAAATAACAAACAATATTTATGACTAAATAATTAATGAAATTGTACTTAAATCTAATCTCGGTTATATTAATATTATATAAACCATTATTATATTATATAAACATTATCTATAATGATACTTAATGAATTTAAATAGAATTAACAATACGAAAATTAAATAGCAAACAATGACACAAAAATTAAAATACTACTACTTATGATAAAAAAAAACCGACACTAATGCACAATGACAAATCTAGTTATTTCCCCCCCCTCCAAAAAAAAGGAAACTCAATAAAATCATACACACAGAAAGATTAAGAGCCAATCGCCTTAAAACTTTATTTTGGATGCTACAGCCAAAAAATTTAGTTAGTACAACCATATTTAAATTTAGTACCTAAATATTTAATTAACCATGTTGTTAAACCCAATATTTATTTAAACAAAAAAAAAAATTAGTCGTAGTAACTAAATTTCCGTTGGAAACAGATAAAATTTTTCTTTGTGTGCATCATAAATGATATAAAAATAATATACATGGAATGAAGCAAACAAACAACAAATGAGATCAAATGAAAGACCAGCTAAGACCATCAACACTCTACAACAAAAGGCATATTATTTAGGATAAGTAAATAAAACAATTATAAAAGTGTCCCAATATAAGTGTGTATGAGAATGTGTGCAAGTGAGTGTGTATTTGTGTGCGTATATAACTTTTGTATATGTAGTTGTCTCTTTTTATTTACGCAAACATACAAACGTATATATAATTTTATACGCACTTACAGCTTTAATATCTTTTCATATGCGCATACTATATTTTGATATTCGTTTGGTTGTGTGAGTATAAATCTATTGTACTTTTTCGTAAATGACAACAATACCCTGTAAGAAATGTCGATAGTGAAACTGTACTGATTCACTATTGACTTTGTTACCAGTACTACTGACTAATTATGCCCCAGCCAACGCTTTCTGCTGTAGACATTTAACGTGTGCGTGTCATTGTGAATCTACACAACTATTGACTAGGTGTTGATATTGGAACCAGAGATTCACTAGTACATTTTAGTAATTCTAGTCTACACTTTTGGAACTTTTTACTTGATTTCCACACTAGGAAGGAAATAAGATTAAACAGATGTATTTATTTTGTTAAATTAAATATTTTATAAATAAAAGTTTTTTTTATAAATTTCATTAAAGTAAAACAAATTTTCGTGCAAATTAAATTTTTGAGTAGACAAATCTTCAAAAGACTGCACAAAATCAATTACAGGCTCCGTAAAATATTCATCCGCAAAATATTCATCCGTAAAATATTTCACTAAAAATTGTTGCCTCTTTCTTGTTATTTTTATTTTTATACAAAATTGATAGTTTTTCACAAGTTATTTGTAATTCCTTTTGCTCATTATATATTTTGTTCAAATTTGTATATTTTTCACCTTTTAAATTCATTTTTCTTTATATTTTTATTAAAAACTTTAATTTTGCATGCAGCTATTCACATGTATTTCCAACAAAATAAAACAATAAAAAAATCAAGAACAAGCACAGCTTTGCAGCTGTAAAAATAGAATATAAAAAGTATAGACGCTTTGTAGACATGTCACCAAAAAGTCACCCAAAATAGTCGACAAAAGTGTTGACTTGTAGACACTTGACCCCAGGCTTCCTACAGGGTATCTACAATTTAACTAGAGAGACACACTCATACAAACAAATAAAATGAAATTAAGCATGGATGACAAGTGAAACGATATGGTTGTCGGTAATGGTGTCGCTATTTTAAATTTATTCTTTAACGCCAGTTAAAATTTAACGAAATTTCAGTTCCTTCATTAAAGGTGTTTTTATCCACTTTTTATTTTTATTTTTATTTCCATTTGTATTTTCAGAAATATTCACCTGATATTGTTTCGCTATATCTTTAATTTAAGATTTTTTTTTAATGTTTAAGTTTTTCCATTAATTTTTGAAGATTATATTGGTCAAGTGGGCGCCGCGGTTGTTGGTGATCATTTGAACTCTTTCCGCACTATTGTCGGAAAATCTCTTTGAGACCTTCCATAGTCTGTTTCTTATTCTTAAAGACTCGTGACTTCAAAAAACTAAACAAAAAAATTCTCTTGCGGTTAAATCGGGCGATCACTGCAAATATCTAAAACGTCACAAAAGCAACAACGCATTCTTCAACATGACAGTTCCGCCATGCTGTTGGAACCGCGTGTGTTGAAGTCCCAATCCACCAATTTTCGCGAATAAAAACCGGTTGATCATAGTTTTGTATCGTTCACCATCGTGTCTTTGAAAAAATACGGTCTAATGAGAGCATTCAAAGGCTCTTCCTGAATGATACGTGAATTTACAGTATCCCAGAAGCTCAAATATTATTTGTTTAAGTATCAGCTCAGATGAAAATCTGTCTGAAGAATTATTCCATAAAAAATAGTTACCCCCGTTCTTGAGGAGTTTAGCCTCAAAATTCTATTTTTTGTTTATTGTTTATACAAAATAATTTACAAAATTTAAGGCAGAAGCACAGTTACCCAGCAAAACGCTGGTAATGGGTGCGATATTCTCATGCGTTACCTTGTAATGAAAGCTCGTTACCTTTTTCATTATTTGCAAGCATAAAGTAATAAGTTACTGATTACGTAATATATGATTTATAAATGTAAAGTAATAATTGAAATATTTTTGAAAATCTATTTTTAGATACATTACTTTGTGTTTTTTTGTAAGCAAAAGGGTAATGTATGTATATTTGTTTTGACAACACTAGCGAAAAACCGAAGCGCAACAATTCATTTAAGTTTAAAGCAATCAAATACTATATGCGTCGATAGCTCAGTGGGTAGAGTTCTTGGCTGGCAACCAGAGTTCCCTGGTTGGATTCCCATCATGACCACAATATTTTTAATAACGTTTAAAATATTTGTAATAATTTTTTTTTAATAAAAATTCCTCTTTTTAAAAAATCTTTTTTTAGGCACATTACTTTTTCCATTCTCGTAACCATATAAGTAACCCCTTACATTATCACCTCTATAGTAATGGGTATATACATTACTTTAAAATTCATCAATGAAGTAATATATGTCCACATATTTGTATCCCTTCTAGACTACGGGATATGCATTTATTTATATTGCACACTATTGTAAAATCTAAAAACTACTGCAATCTATTGACAACAAGCAATTTTAGTTTCAGAAATTGTAGCATTAGAGTTTTTATTAGTTTGTATTTCTGTGGAAAAGCCTAAATTGGTTTAAAAAATTAAAGATTTTAAGGGGAAAGTTAAAAAATTAAAAGTCAAAGTAACCAATTAATGTTAACATCTTCGTAATCATTTAGGTAACCAATTATTTTTTTACCCCGTATCTGCAAAAAGGTAACCTATTTCTTTTAATTTTTTACTAAGCATATTGTAAGAATGATCCCATTACTTTGAAGCTCATTGCCTGTAAAATTCATCAATGAAGTAAGGTGTAAAGTAATCCATCGGCTATGGCTATACATTACTTTACCCATTATTTGGTAATTTGTGGTTTTGCTGGTATCGGTAAAAAACGATAATTCAAAATTATTTAAAATGAATAATTTGTATTTCTAAAAACTTCGTTTCATACCAAAGCAAAGCAAAGCTTAAGTTACTTAAGTCAATAGTAGTTAGGTCTTTAATCTGTCTGACTGTTAACATTTATGAGATTTTTTTTAAAAATGTTGCAAAATGTAATGATATTTTAGTAATTTCGGAAACGATGTTGTGAGGATATCGAAAAGTGCATAGAACTATTTCGGTAACGTTATTTTACTGGTTTTCCTTGCCAACTCTGTTACAAAACAGAAAGCTAAACAAAATCTCAGATATAGTAAATTAGACTTTAACGCTATGACATACATTGAAATACTAACAATGGTTGACATACATATTCGTTTTATTCTTATTTTCTTTACTAAACACAATAACATGTGTGTGATTTTTCTTTACTACAACAAAATAATATGCAGGGCAAGTTTAAAATTGTACAAATAAAATTGGCTAACAAAATGGCACAAAGAACTGCGAAATTGGCACGCTTATCCCAAAATTAAAAAAAAAAAAAACAATTATAATAAATACAAACTGATTTAAGTTCTTATATTCATGTTTCTAACAAAAACCATAATACAAATTAGTATGCACCCTAGTAAAAAGTTTGTGGTTTTATTTAATATATACAGAACGATATAAATTTTTATATGCTATCACATATTTGAAATATAATCATATATGGTAACATATCAAAAATAATTTTAAATAATCCAATTTTTAATAGTCCAATATAAGAAATATTTTTGTGATATGGTATAAGATATAATTACTCGTATATATAAGACTCAATATATTGTCTTATATCAAAACTTATATGATAGAAGATGTAATTATATATTGTACAATATTTGCACAGAAATTTAAGAATATATGTAGTTCCATGGCGATCGTTTCGAATCCTTACAAGGGGGAACATTTTTTTCTAATTTTCTTTCTTATTAACTTTTTTTACAAAACTTTAAAATTTCGGGACAACAAGACCTATACATGTTTAATATGATATAATATATAATTATATAAGCTTAACCCTGTTAGACCCAGATTATACAATTGTGAGCTTTGATAAAAATAAATGCTAATAATGCAAAACAGCATTTCATGGCGAAAAGCAAAAACAAACTTGCCCTAAACATAAGTAATGGCAAGTACATTTAAAGTCAGTCTTATAAATAATAAGTTCATTAATATTTAAATAAATGCTAATAATTTTTTTTTTACGCAGGGGAAACTTTTTTTATCTTTATTGACGGAACTTTACAAGATGCTTCTTAAAGATTACGATGTGCTCTGGATATGGATGTCAATTTTTTCACTTGCTTCAGATTAAAGAAGGCGAAAAGTTGCATTGTTGAGCCTTTTTTTTTTAAAGTGATTTTTTAAGTCATACTATTAGACTTTAAAATAATTATAATATACACACAAAAATATTTCTTAAATTTTGTTGAACAACGTGTCCACTATTATTTAACATTGTAATTGATTCAATCAAAAAATAATCAATATTAAAACTTTCGTAATAATCATAAATTTTAATTGAATTAACTTCAAAACTAATTGAATTGTTGTTCATCAAAGCATTTACATTATTTGTTTACAGATTATGACCTAATTAATTAAGGAACTACATGTGGCGAAAGCAAAAAATATATAATTTTTATATTATACTTAAATTATTATGTTAAATTCCATTAATTCATTAGAATTTATTCTCTATGTATACACAAGTCAGCTTTTTATTGATTTGACCTATAGGCCAATAGGTGTTATCGAGAAAAACAGCAACATTTTAAATTTTTGTATTAAAGGCTGACAGAATGATCAGTTCGGTGGGTCAGAGCATTATAAAACTTACGACATATTAAACCGATAAAATAATTAAAAACATATTTCGAAATAAATTTTGCGATGTGTACTAAAAAACCCACCAATTACTGAAAATAAAACCAATACGAAATAAAGACCGTGAGAACTTATTCGTAGTAGAGAAATTTCTCAAAATTTGCAATAATAACTTTCTGAATTCAGAAATTGAACTAGAAAGGTTAAACTCTTGGTATGGTAATAATAATAATTTGAGGAATTTAAGATATATATTTTTTTTTTGAGTATTTTATAAAATATCCCGTTATTCCAAATGTTTCTAACATAAAGACCGAAACTTTTTTATAATGTCCGTTGTGATATTTACCAACGTAGAACTCGATAATACAGGTTGGTTGGAAAGTTCCTTCGCTCGAAATGAAAGGATACTGTTTTTGTTACGAAATATATTTTTTTATTCAATATAATCTCCTAGAAGCTCAATACACTTGTTTCAATGAACTTCCAATAATTTTATCCCATCCTTATAATGGTTTTCCGGAAGCTCTGGAAAATAACCGTCTTCGACGAAAAATGCTTTCCACGAAGGAATTGTTTGAGATTTCTGAAGAGATAGTAGTTACTGGGAGCCAAATCTGGTGAATACGGTGGGATGTTTAAGCAATTTGTACTTTAATTCTTTGAATTTAGCCATCGTCAAAACACTTCTGTGAGCAGGTGCATTGTCTTGATGTAAAATGATTTTTTTCTTCTTTAAACCAGGTCTTTTCTCACGAATTTTTTCATCCAGCTGATCCAAAAGGCTGCAATAATATTCAGAGTTGATTGTTTTACCTTTCTGAAGATAATCAATCAACAAAATTCCCTTTGCATCCCAAAAACTGATGCCATAACCTTCCTTGCTCATCGTTGTGACTTCACCTGCTTTGGAGCTGAACAACCAGCTTCAGTCCACTGTAAACGTTCTTGTTTCAATTTAGGATCATTGTGGTAGATCCAAGTCTAACCCATAGTTATAAAACGACGCAAGAAGTCGGTTTTATTCGGCTTAAAACGCTCCAAATTACGCTGAGAAATTTGTTTTCGATCCAGTTTTGTTGAATTGTTATGTGTGCGGCACTAACTTTCCAAACAGTTTTTTCATACGTAATTCTTCATGTAAAATATGGAGTTCTCGTTCGTCTGAGATGCCTATGGCAATAGCAATTTCACGCTTAGTCAAACTTGGATCTTCACTAACCATATTATGTACCTGCTCAATGATTTCTGCTGTGGTTTCAGTTTTTGGTTGTCCTTCGCGTGGATCGTCTTCAAGGCTGGTACGACCACGTTTAAATTCACCAGCCCAAAATTCACAGGTCCGTTTTGAAGGTGAGGACTCCTTATACACTTCTAACAATTGTTCATAAATTTCCTTTGCTTTTAAACCCTTCAAAACAAAGAATCTAATGACTGCACGATATTAAATTTTTTCCACATTAAAAAAAATCAATGACACGTCAACTTCAAATGGCTTGTTAACAAAGAAAGAATTGTTAGAATGACTTGCAACTTTGCATGTATTCTCAGGACAGTTATACGAACTTGAGAAAAAAAAAGTTTGGAGCTAGCAGTGCCATCTCTTGGTGAGCGCAGGTACTTTTCAACCAACCTGTATATATACCATATATTTGGCATTGACAACTTACTATGGAAATATATATACAAAAATTTTGATTTATCGCTTTATTTAGGCGATATGGAATAATACAGGCTGATGACGAATCAAGAAATACGGTAATCAAATAGATTTGATTGTTGTTATAAATAACGCTATCAGTAAAATAAAATTACATACTGGGAATTGTTACAGCGTTTTTTTGCTTTTTGAAATTGCGAAATTTAGCGAAATTGACACTGAACATTATTAAATTTTACCGAAATTGATTCTATTTACTAGAAAGTCTGTGTGTGTTAGCTGTGCTTATTTTAAAAAAAGTCAGTTTACTAATATTTAAGTTAGAGGGATATACGTAAAACGTGTGCTGATGGTGTCCTGTAATTTCTGAAGCAAAAATAGTAACTAATTTTGCAAGTAGAGACTCTTAACTTCTTTTTCTTGTTGTCAATAATGTATGCTAAAGCAAAAAAATATTTTTTTTTTTTTGATTTAAAAAAATCATTTTTTTTAAACTTACAAAATTTTGACTTTGTATCGTTCTGTCTTGAAAATCGTTCGTTGAACAAAAAAAGTTTAAAGGCAGAAAAAGTAGTAAATTATGTTTATATCGATATCCAGTAATTGCTTTAATAAAAAATTATTATTTAGCCAAAAATTACTTAATATCTGAAAACCGCTTTTTGGCGGTCTTTTGCATTGGAGTGTTAATGCTGAAAACCCAACGTTTATACAATTTTTTTTTTTTGGAATATTTATTATTATTTAAATATGGAAGTTCGCTATTATGATCGAATGTTGTACTTAAATAAATATTTTTTTAAGATTGCATTCCTTGTAAGATTATAACATATCGTATTTTATTTGCAGAATATGTTTTGTTTGTTTTAGAAATACGTATGTTTGTTTGAATCCAGACACATGTCATTGTTTTATATCAAAAGTTCAATGTACAAAGGCCCCAACTCGTTGTTTTTAATTTTTTAAAGAAGGAGAAATAATAATAAATCGTAAATAAAAAAGTCTGTAAAAATTTTTGCTTAAATTAATAAAAATTGGTACCGCAGAAACACTGCTAAATTTAATAAAAATTTGTTTAAAAGGGCCCTGCCGAAATTAGCAGGATCTACTTAGTGTGACAGCAAGAAAAAATGTAAACTTAGCACATTTATTTTTGTATTTTAGTTCACGGAAAATGTTGTTGAATATTAGTAGCTTAAAAATTTTACAAAAAAAAAAAAAAAAAAAAAATTGAAGCAAAAAAATTAAATCAAGAATATAACCTTCTATTATTTTCTAGCATAATTGTTCTTTACATTCTACCAAATTCCTCTACAATAAAATATGACTAACATTTTGTGGATGTAACAGAGTTTATTTAAATCAATTACAAAATTAATTAAATATAACTTTTTTATTCAATAATCAGAATTCTTCTTGCCAAGGAGTAAATACCTAGAACGATTTCTAAACAAGCATAATATGGTGTGAAGTTAGGTCGTAAATGTTGAACAAAATTCTAATATTTTCTTTTGATTAATCGTAATCAATTCTGTGCCAAAATTTGTCACAAAGCTGTCATTGCAGACTGAGTTAATTGATTTAAACTACCGGTTACCTTCAAATTTTGTTTTTAAAATTTTTTATATTTTCTTTTAATTTTTTTTTTTCCTTCTACTTTAAGTAAATAAAAAATCGTGTTGGGCCCTATCAACATTAAGCCATTGATATGTTTAAGTGTTGTATTGTTGAATACCATTTTACTATACATTGGTATTGTTAGCAATTCAAGTCAATTTTATTTTTTCTTATTTTTTTTTTTTAAAGAATAAAAAGGTAAATAACCCTATTATTCTTATTTTTTTTTTTTTAAAATAAAGCATTTTTTTTTTCTTTTCAAGAAAATAGTCAACCTAGTTCGTGATTGTCAAACAATGTTATCAGATAATTGAATTGCGGATTTTAACTTCAGTTTAGAGACAGTTTTTATAGGAGAGAGAGATTTAAAGATTTCACGAAATACTAGTGATTTTTTAATCCTATATAGAGAGAGATTTTTTTCACCAGTTTTAATGAAATTTCTCAACAGAATAAAGAAATTTTCTTTATTGTGTATAAAGCTACACTCACCAAAAAAAGTCTGTAATGGCAACTGAAAATTTTGCTGTTGTTACTGGAAATTCTGCTAATTTGAGCCCAGCGGTATTTTTTGCTAATCTTAGCAACACATGTCTGCTGACGTGTAGTACAATGAAATTAGTAGAAAAATTAGTAGCCGCTACTAAATTTTAGTAGACTTTTTGTAAAGTGGAATTTAAAACCTGTTTGCTAAAATCAGCAAAAAAAAAATTACTAAATACTATTAATATTAGTACAAAGTTTTAGATTTATTTTTTTATCGAGCATCAAAAATTTTGATTATATTTTTTAAAAGATGTTTTATACAAAATGAATAAAAATCAAAGGCTTAAAAAGCTTAAAAATTGTTAAAAGATAAACGAATTTATCATTTTGTTTGAATTTGGTAATTTCTGTTTTGAAAAATATTTTAGTCAATTTTTTTTTTACTTTTAAGGTTAAATTTAATTGTTTTTAGGGCTGGTTTTTAGAACTAAAAAACCCTTTTTAGTGCTATTTTGAGTGGATGTCCTCTTTTTAGACATGAGTCGGTATCTTCACTTCCGATCCCTTTTTTAATCTTATGTAACATTTCAGGGCAATTTAAGTTTGTATGTATAAGTTTAAATTATTAGAAATAACATTTCCTTTAATATCCACTTTTTGAAAATTAGCAATTTTTTTTGCTAATTTTAGCAAATCGGTTTTCAAAAATTTGTAAAATGATTTCTGAAATTAGCAACGAAAATTTGTAGATATTCTGTAAAAATTCTGTAATTTGTAAAATGTAAATAGCAAAAAGATTTGCTAAATAATATTTTTTTTACTAAAAATCAGTACAAAAATAGTAAAGTGGGATTGAAAACCGTTTACAAATTTTTCTACTAACTTTTTTTTTGAGTGTATGTTTGTTTGAAACTTTAATAAATAACATGAAATTTTTTTATACAATATTTTGAAAACCTACATGAATTAATTGAAAAGTTTCAATGGAAGACTTCCAGCGAATCTTTATTGATTGAGTGAAATAATTGATTAATATTATGTATATAATTTTGTATTTTTAGCTGTTTTTTTGAAAACAACGTAAAAAAAGCCATTCTATATTGGCATAATCAGACATTTGTTTCTCCAGTAAAATTTATTTTATTTTCAATTTTGACAGATTGGAAATATTAGATGAAAATGGTGTATTCTGAAACAAGTGTCCCAAAAACATCAGGTGTTTGCTTATTTCTGGCATTTTTTACAAAAATATTCTTCTGAATTATTCTCATGTCTACCATAGATTTGGATTTTTCAAAATAAAGCATACTTAATTCTGAACGACTACTTACTTTAAAAACAAATATTGTTACCTATTTTTACAGAATTAAATTTAAAATATTCAATATAGATTCCTAGTCAATTTATGCCATTTATTTGAAATTTAATTTAGAAATTTTTATATATTGGTTGTGTTAACACTATCCCCAAAATCCCCATGATTATATTTTTTAATCAATCTGGTATTACCAAATATTTATTTATTAATTTTTTTGCTATGAAAATTTTTCAGATTATAACATATGTAAGAAACTTAACGAAAAATTGTATATGTAAGGTTGCTCTAGAACATTCGCCATTTTCTACAGCTATTTTGCTCTGAATTACGCACTTGTAGGTCTGGCTGTGCGCAGTGCTCTGGAGCAAAAATTCATTTAGATTTAAATAGTTTAAATTTGGAAGTCTACTGGTGGTTTTCAAGACCAAAAAATATTTATAAATTATTTTGTAATTAAAATTTATTACTAATTGTAGCATTTTATGTAGGAATTTTAATAGAAATATACATTTGGTAAAGCCTTCAGCTTGTGTGTTTATTCAAAATTCACTTTGGAATCACTGGAATATATGGCTGGCTTGACTTGTAAAAGCTTGTGTTAATTAATTGTTAATACCTTCTTATAACTGCTTTCTTTTGTTTCTTTTTAGAACTTCCCGATAAACGTCCGCAATTATTTACCGAACATTCGCACTATAATCCCGGCGAAACGTTATTAGCAAATTGCAGTACACCTCCATCCAGACCTAAAGCAGAGCTAAAATTTACAATTAATAATATGGTGGTAAGTACAATATTTTTGAAGTGTTATTAATTTTCTAATGTTAAGGGCAAACAAATCGCGATGTGTTGCATTTTTTTTTATATACAAACATCATTTTGAAATTTAGATCGCTGTATTGATAATTATAAAGGTAAACCTACAGGAGTTTATATTTAAAGAGCTACACTATTTTACTGATTTTATACACAGGAAATAAATTGGCCGAAGTTCTATCGGTAATTCCCCAATTTAATAGTTATTAAATAATTTTAATTATAAATATTTTAAATACATCATCAGAATAGTTAAATTCTATTATGAACAAAAAATGATGTCAGAAAATCCAAAACTATGCAATACTAAAAAACAATGATATCTTTTACATAAGTTTTAATACCAACAACCAATAAGTTATCGAATTTTTTGTAATTTTAATAAAATATTGTAAAAATCTAATATTTGTTCTGTTTCAATAAAAAACTATTACTCGACCACGCAAAAACATTGCTTCATAAACTAACGAGCCTATTTACTCGCTTAATTACTTTTCATTATCTTCTCACTTACAAAAAAAACAAAGTAATGGGTGGTCATTACCCTCTCGCTCACTAACACCCAAAAACTATTGAGTAATTAGGAGGGTTAATAGGCTGGTAGGTACCTCGCGAGAAAAAAGGGTCAGTTGGGAATTGGGATCTGTCCCGTGACCAAATATAATCTAAAATTGTTTTATTTTTACAATCGCAGAAAATAAAACAAAATGTTAAGATAAGCAACCGAAATTTAATTATTTTAATAAAAGAAAAAAATGTGTAATATCCCTTCGCGAAAAGGATATATCCCAAACCACGTCACGTGACCGGTTCATTGCAATAGTGAGCTGTCACGGAATCGGCTTTTTTATATGAAAAGGACCGGTCACTTTAACATGGGCTTGTCCTAGGGGGAGATGCAATTACCCTCTGTGACATGTCACAGGACTGTTCTAAAATAACATGTCAGACAACTAACCCCTCTGTCATCACGTGATAGAAGCTTTAAAACCGAGTACAGGTTGGTTGAAAAGTTCCTGCGCTCGAAATGAAAGAATACTGTTTTTGTTACGAAATATATTTTGTTATTCAATATTTGTTATTCCAATGATCTTCCAAAAATTTTATCCCATCCTTATAATGGTTTTCCGGAAGCTCTGCAAAATAACCGTCTACGGCTGCTCTGGTCTCTTCATTCGACGAAAAATGCTTTCCACGAAGGAATTGTTTGAGATTTCTGAAGAGTAGTCACTGGGAGCCAAATCTGGTGAATACGGTGGATGTTCAAGTAATTCGCACTTTAATTCTTTGAATTTAGCCATCGTCAAAACACTTTTGTGAGCAGGTGCATTGTCTTGATGGAAAATGATTTTTTTCTTCTTTAAACCAGGTCTTTTATCACGAATTTTTTTATCCAGCTGATCCAAAAGGCTGCAATAATATTCAGAGTTATTTGTTTTAACTTTCTGAAGATACTCAATCAACAAAACTCCTTTTGCATCCCAAAAAACTGATGATATAACCTTTTTTGCTGATCGTTGTGACTTCACCTGCTTTGGAGCTGAACAACTAGCTTCAGTCCACTGTAAACGTTCTTGTTTCAATTTAGGATCATGGTGGTAGATCCAAGTCTCATCCATAGTTATAACTAACTTTCCAAATAGTTTTTTCATACGTAATTCTTCATGTAAAATATAAAGTACTCGTTCGTCTGAGATGCCTATGGCATTAGCAATTTCACGCTTAGTCAAACTTGAATCTTCACTAACCATATTATGTACCTGCTCAATGATTTCTGCTGTGGTTGCAGTTTTTGGTCCTCCTTCGCGTGGATCGTCTTTAAGGCTGGTACGACCACGTTTAAATTCACCAGCCCAAAATTCAACGATGCGTTTTGAAGGTGAGGATTCCTTATACACTTCTATCAATTGTTCATAAATTTCATTTGCTTTTAAACCCTTAAAAAAAGGAATCTAATGACTGCACAATATTCAATTTTTTCCATATTAAAAAAAATCAATGACACGTCAACTTCAAATGGCTTGTAAACAAAGAAAGAATTGACAGAATGACTTGCAACTTTGCATGTGTTCTCAGGACAGTTATACCAACTTGAGAAAAAAAAGTTTGGAGCTAACAGTGCCATCTCTTGGTGAGCGCAGAAACTTTTCAACCAACCTGTATGTGATAAGTTTTTTGAGAACCGGTACTGTTTTCACCTAACACGGAACTAGTACTTTCAGACCGCAATACGTGATATAGACTTTTTATACCGATCACGTGATAGGTAGAAATCACAGGACTGGTACTTTCAGACTCATCACGTGATATGGACTTTTAAACCGTTCACGTGTTAGGTACCTTAGGAACCGGTCCTCTTTTCACCTATCTCGTGATATGTATTTTTGGAACTGGTCCTGTTTTCACCTATCGCAGGACATGTCTCAATTCCCAACTGACTCCTTTTTGCCCGCAGCGATGTTTTGTTTTATACATAGAGGAAACAGATTCATAGTGAAAACCGAATTTCTTGCCAACTGAGTATTTTGACTGCAGCAACTGAATTATTTAGTTATGTTTTCCTGATGCAATTGACATATTTGCTTTTAACAAAAACTCTGTTGCGACAAACAAATGTATCGGTGGCTTCAACCAAACCAATTGGTTGCAAGAAAGTCGGTTGTTACAATAAATCTGTTTTATCTGAGTACGTTCACATATTTATATTCCTTGTTAGACAACAACTCTAAATGTGTGTGTGGTGCAGGAGGCACAGCTTGTTGGGCTTAGGGTTCTGAGTTCAAATCATGATGTGATAATTTAAATTTTTTTCATTTGTAGCCAAACTAGTATAATATCGTATGCTCTTTACTGCTCTGTTATATTAATTGCCGATCCGAATATATTGATTCTTAGATATGTGTCGTTATATGACGACGCTAGCAATTCAATATATTATATTAAAATAATTTTTAAAAATGTTATTTTGCACGTTCCATATATTTAAAAAATATTCGTATTAAAAAACTTCACAAGATGTATTAAGTGTTGTATCGTCATATTTAAAAACGAAATTTTTAAAATTTTCAATTCACCTTAGGTATGATTTTATGTTGGGTTTTCTTTTGTTAGCACACCAAAAGAAAACACATTAATCATATGTACAAATGTTGTATCGTTCTATCATCTATTATTGTATTTTTTAATATTAAATCTTAATAACTCTATTTTAAATAGAACAATACAACACCTACAATACGTAGTACACAATTGTGAACAATATTTTTATTGTGTAATAATAACATTTTGTATTCCTCCCTTACCAGGAGTTTTTTTTTTATTGTTGTTTATTTTTTAATATATTTTATAATATTTTTTAATCCAGAAAAGAGGTCACTTTTATCCTCAAGATAAAACAATTGAGGGTTTATGCAAGTAATATTTCTATCCCCCAATTGTTTGTACCAAAAAATCTAGTTAGGATATAAATATAGTAAATGGTAGATATGCAGCAAGGTAGATGCATTTAGGGATCTGTATTATGTTAAGTTCGTTTCGAGTTAAATTGATGTCCTCGTTCTTTTTTCAAATTACTTTTCCGTTTGCTTGTTGTAATGACAAACTAAAATATAAAAATGTATTTGTTTTTTTTTGTGGCTAAAGAACGGATGTACTAAGGTTTTTTTGTGAATTATTGTTATTAAAAAATCAATTTTTTTTGTTTTTTATTAAAGTAAATATGTCCAAATTTGATTTGTAGAGGAAGTTTCAGATATCAAAACTATAATGGACGATAAGTCTCCATCTGGCCAAACCTGCTTCTTAGGAGCTCGTTAATTCTATAAATGCACAAAACATGGCCTTCATGACTTATCAACAAAGTACAAAAAAATAAAATAATTTTAAAGATTGAACTTGTAAAGGAATGCTTCCAACTTGTTTATCCCGATTTTTATAAAACTTAGGTGGGTGAAAATTAAGATTGTCCTGGTTTTTCATGCGCTGCGTAAATTTACAAAATCCTAAATGAAATATATATTTGTATTTTATTCAATTTTAATTTATAAAAATTAAAATTGTTTTTTTTTTTGACCTAAAACATGAATAGAATAATGTTAATTGAAATATATATTATGTAGGTCTATTCGTTTACATTTTTTGTAAAAATATAGAATTAAAATGCAAGGCAGTAAAAAATTAGATTTATTCTCTGTTGCATATCTAAATTTAATCAAAATCGGCGTTTAACGTTTGGCAGTGTTTCCTTGTTAAGCCCAGCATACAAAAAGTAATAGAAAACTGCAATAAAATCGAATAGAATATTATGGAAAAACATCTGCATTAAAGTACTTAGGACATAACCATAAACGTAACCATAGTCACAGACGTGTATATACTAACTACACTGTTATAAATAAACAATTTTATAACTTCTATAATGTCATAGACATATTGCCTTAGGGCGGTATATAATTATTGTAGCATCATGAATGGTTATAGACTTGTGCCCAAATAAGATTTTTATGCACTTTTTATTATCCTACGTCGAAGCTTTCACCGGCTAAATTTTTTCAAAATTTTTAATTTGTTTCAAAAATTTTAGTCTTCGTGGACAATCAAGATTTTTTGAAATAATTTAAAGCTCAATTTCAAGAATATTTCTTTAGGATTATAAGGATTAAATTCACAGTTAGGCATTTAACTTTTTGTTTTAAAAATATCAAGATGGCGCCGATAGCAACCCGCTATACACTCACCAAAAAAAGTTTGTAATGGCAATTGAAAACTTTGTAGTTATTACGGGAAATTTTGATAATTTGAGGCCAGCAGTATTTTTTTTGCTAATCTTAGCAACACATGTCTGCTGACGTGAAGTACAATGAAATTTGTAGAAAATATTAGCTGCCTACTTAATTTTAGTAAAGTGGAATTTAAAGTGTGTTTGCTAAAATCGGCAAATAAATTTATTAAATATTATGAACATTAGTACAATCAAATTAGTATACTAAATTAGTAAACGCTACTAAATTTTAGTAAATTGCTGTAAAATCACTAAATTGTAAAAATAGCAACATTTAAATTTATAAAAAAAAATTGCTTAAATGCAAAACTTAACTCAATTATTTTTAGATATCCTTGTTTCACTTTAAAGCTGCTAATTTCTTTTGAAATTGCCTTAGGAATTAGAATATACAAATTTATATTTTTTTTATCGCGCAGTTTTTTTATTTTATTTTCAAAAAATATTTTAGACAAAATTAAAAATAAGTTCAAATGCTTAAAAAATAGTAAAAACAAACGAATTTATCATATTGTTTTAATTTACTAATTTTTATTTTGAAAAGTAATTTTAGTAAATTTTTTGGAATTTAAGGTCAAATTTAAATTGTTTTAAGGGCTGATTTATAGAACTAGAAAAGTTTTTGTGCTATTTTAAGTGGATGTCCTGAAAGTGAATGTATCTTTACTTCCGATCCCTTTTTTTCAACCTATGTAACATATTAAGGTTATTTAAGTTTGTATGTATAAGTTTTAATTATTATAAATAACATTTCCTTCAATATCCACTTTTTTAAAAATTAGCATTTTTTTTGTGCAAATTTTAGCAAATTGGTTTTCAAAAATTTGTAAAATGATTTCTGAAGTTAACAACAAAAATTTGTAAATATTCTGTAATTTGTACAATGTAAATAGTAAACAAATATACTAAATATTAATTTTTTTACTAAAAATTAGTACAAAAATAGTAAAGTGGGATTGAAAATCGTTTACAAAATTTTCTACTATTTTTTTTTCTGAGTGTAAGAAGATCATCGAGAAGGCGTTAGAAAAATTCTTGCCGATAGTGTCACAATATATTAGCGGCATCCTATAAAATCCTGACTATAATACACACGCAGAGAAAAAACATGGTTGGCACAATCATATTCGAAGAGCATCATATATTTTTGGGTTTATGATTGTGGCAACCATAGTCGTACTATAATATGGTTATCATATTATGATAATAAAATAACCATATTTTTACCATAATATGGTACCTACAGTTATATTATGATTCAAAAATTACTATATTATGATTCTAAATAAACATATTATGATGTTTCTAAATATCAAGGATTTTGTGTAAGAAACCTTTTCGTACAAAAACAATTTTGGGTTCTACAGACTTTTTCTTAAAAAAAATATTATATTAATATTATTAGAACTTTTTACAAGAAATGAATTAATAAATATATTTTTTTAAGAAATATCTTTTATCGTTTTTATTGAAACGAATTAAAAAATATAAAATCTTTATATGGAATCATTTTGACAATGAATTGATTAGTGTAAATAATATTATACATATGTATAAGAAAGCACTTAAAAAAATCTTCTAAAGCTAAAAAAAAATTATGTGGATCCTAATGGGTCAATTGATGAAATGTTTTAATGCCACATGAAAGGTATTCTCTACCCACATTCGTCCAGTTTGTGGTAAAAACAAACTGACTGAACTGATAAAATTTTGGTTTTTATGAAAACAAGACAATATTATGACCGTAAATGTCAGAATCATGTTATATTTTATGCATAATTATTTATTGATTGTTGCCAGCATTGAATAATTATAATGTTTTTTTCATAATCAGAATTTTTGTTACCACAGTATGGGTACAGCCAATCATGTTATCAATCATAAAATAGTAAAATAATTCCTATAATAATGATGGTAGCGACCATATTGATGGTTAAAAAGCCAATAACGTGGTTGCGACAACCATACCCGATTGCAGCAAGCTAATAAATATAGTAGCAGTGATCATGTTGCAACCATGTTTTTTCTCTGCGTGCATTGTCTAATTTTTTTAAAACAACTCTGCCGTAGAGCGAATAATTTATATTTTTATTTATATTAATCATATAATTACAAATTATATCCTAATACCTAATCGAGCACTAGAAAAAAAAGGCCATCGACTCGTGATACCGAAAATAGACCATAGCCTTTGGTGGGAATCGAGCCCACGACTTCCGCACTGATAAGCTAGCACGCTACCAACTAGCCTACCGGGGCGCTAGAGCGAATAATTAGTGTACACTGACATGTAGTATATGCATATTATTTTTTTTGCGAAAATAATCTCTATAGGCAGCTTGTAAATGTACTATTTTTCTAGTTATTTGGTATTGTAGTGTAATAAACTGGTATTTTTCTTAAATATTTTTCGACTTCTTTTCTTTGTCCACAATCAAAAGCACTTCATGTGTGAAGCACTTTTCACATGCGATTTGTGTTGAAAAGCGACAAGAGACAATATTTAAAGGTGACATGGCGCATATAAACAAAAACACACAACCACACTTGCATTTATTGTAGATATGTATAAGGACATTATATTTTTATGTAAAAAATACAAATAGTGTAGAAGTAGCACCAGCGGCAGAAGTAGAAGGATATTCAAGCTCTTAAACATCACAAGTACTTTAGCAATGAAAACTATGATGCCAGTGCATTTCTATAGATGCTCAAGGATAAAAGTGAAGTGTTGGACTGTGTTACCTTGTGAACTTGCATTTTGGTTTGTCACTACTAACACCAACAACAGACATACCAACTACGATTTGTGTTAGAAAAGTGACAAAACTACACCACCAGATGAATCAGCAGACACACAATGTACGTGAAAACAAACAGATAAGCGATAAAATTGGCCCACATAAAATACGGCAGACCGAGGTTAGAAAAATTTTACAAATTAAAAAAATTATTTAATTTTGAATCTAAATTTAACAACAAGAAAACAGTATCAGTTGGGGCTACCGAATTTGTTTCAAATCGAGTTTTGGCGGTTACGACAATTATCTTAATAATAAATTATATTTTTAGCTCTGAAAGCCAATATTCAGTTGTTTAATAGTTATATTCCATATAAATATAACTTCGTTCCACAAGATTTTATTTTAAGAAAAATTAAATTTTTCGATATCAAACCACGGCATTCAGATCCTTCGTTATACTCTATTTATACATTTGAATATTATATTTTATTTAAAAAAAAATATTTTCTCGAGCGCCCTGGTGGACTAGTTGTAGCGTGCTGGTTTAAATTCCCACCAGAGGCTCTAGTCTGTTTTTCGCTACAACGAGCCGATAGCCTTTGTTGCTAGTGCTCGGTTAGATTATTAGGATATATTTTGTAATTATATTATTAATATAAGTTAAACAAAAATGAAATAAAATTATTTTTTCTTAACTATTTGCCTTTTCCGGGATTTCGACTCGTAAATTCGGAGTATTAGGGGTCCACTCTACTACCTACACCACAAACACTTATAAATGTTGACATCTAGTTTTCATTTTAAACATTTTGTTAGTAAATTAAAAACAATCTCAAATTCCTTAAGCAATAAAAGCATAACTACTATGGCAAAGGCATCACTTCTTTTCTAATGGTTTCATCGATGAATTTAACATTAGCGTGTCATAGGATGGAAGTATTCAAATAAAGCTACTAGCATTACTCATACTTTACTCTAAGGAAGCAATGATAATACAATAATTAGATATTCTGATGCATGAGTGTAAAATGTTCATATACTTTGTAGTATTTAAGCTTTGATGAAAATTTATTTCATAAGAATACAGAAAAACTAAGTTTAAAGAAGCGAAATTTATGCATTGATATACAAATACTCTTTATTAAAACAAATGAATAATTCTGCATTAGTGAAAAAGCATTTTTGAAACATTTTTCAAAAATTTTAATGAATTTCTAGAAAAATTTTAAAATATTTTTGGATAATTTAAAAACTGGTTGTACAATTTGAAAACATTTTTAGACAATTTTAAAATATTTTTGAACAATTTTAAATAATTTTTGCACAATTTTAAAACATTTTTGGGCAATTTGAAATAATTTTTATACAATTTTAAAATTATTTTGGTAAATTCTGAATTGATATAGTGTTGAATGAAAAACATAATCCAAAAATGCACAGATTGTGTCGTCATAAATATTTAAATTACAGGCCAGCTAGTTTCAATTAAAGGTTAAAAAAATCTGTTTTTCTTAATATTTCAAAACTTTTATAAAAATTACAAAACTGCATAAAAATAAAAAATGATATAATAAAAAAATTAAAAAAGTACATCAGAACTATTTTCTCGATTTGAATAAATGCTTTAGATTAAAAAAAAAAATGCAATATACTTAAACTAATGCTTTAGAAGTAATGAAGTGTTATTTTTTTAAGATATGCATCGGCTTTATATCCAAATCACTACATTTAAATTGTGAACATATGAATTCCTTTGGAAGTGCCTTAGAATAACACCAAAAAATCATAAAAGAATGTCAACTGAAGTTTAGGAAGCAATGAAAGAAGTTATGGTCAGGGAATAACTACCATTTGCTGGGTACCAACCATTAGTTGCATGTATAAACAAATTTGGGTTGGTTATATTGAAACCCTAATTTAATGGCACAATATTTGAATATCGACAATATTTGTTAATAAATTTGACAGACATTATCAATTTCCTAGATGCAAATATTACGTGTACGTATTAGTGTACTTTAATTCGAATTGAACATAATGCAGTGTATTATAAGATCAATATTATCATTATCATTATTTTTTGAACTACAAATAATGATAGCTCCTTACCTTCTAGATTAGTTTTAAAATAATATTAATAAATAGTAAATAAGTAAAAAAAGGCGAAAGAGATTTAGAAGTCTTTTCATTTAAAAAGGCTTGAGTCTTTAAAAATTTAATATACTTTATATTTCCGTAAATTTATACTTTGGAAATATTTGTTTGATTTTCAAGATTGTTCATCCCTGATGAAAATGTTTTGTGCTTTAATAAGGAGCAAAAGGACAAACATTTAGAGGCAAGCTTTAGAGCTTTACTTGTGTATGTGAAAGTGCACAAACCCATATGTAAGTCAAGTTAAGGTGTAAGAGTATGCGAGAGCATTATTTTTTTTTGTACTTTATAAGTATGTATTTTAAATATATTCTGTTTTTACATTACCCAGCAAAAAAAAAAAAAAAAACTGAAAAATATGGTTTTAAAATACTTCTTGTCCGACTTTAAGAATATTTAAAATTAATAGAATTGTTTAGTTTTATTTTTCTTAAACCCCTTCTGCAAATATATTAATGTCTCTATTTCAACATAAAAAACTAATTTTCCCAAACCTGTGAATGCCAAATAAAATTTTATTTTTTTTCATTAAACATTTCCTCAAAGAGAAAATTTTTTTAAAATAAATCTTCCCTTTTAGTGCCTTTAGAGCCACCCTGTAGGCAATAAAAGCGTTTGGGTTTTTGTATCGGCCGCCAAACAAAATGAAATTCTGTTATATTGTTCTCTTCTATAACATATTTGAATCTTGTAAATATCGAAGTATTTATTATTTTTGCTGGGCATACACATTTATTCGAAAGTGGCGTACGTCTACTTTGAGTCATAATTGAGAAAATGGTAGAAAAATATTAAAAATAAAAGATTTCACTCTTATTTGAATTAAATTTAAATACTTTTAAAGCGGCGTCATGTTTAAACGTTAAAAATTTTGGTTAAAACTTACTAATTATAAGGGTTAAAATACCCTTTTTGAGGGTTTTAATCGGAGTAATATCTGATCTTTTTAATATTTATTCCAAAAAAAATATGTAGACCCAGAGAAAATATAGGTTGAAATCAAAACCATTAATATTATTATTTAGCTTGAAATAACCTTTAATTCATTAATAAAGCAAATATATTGCATTGGGA
This sequence comes from Eustalomyia histrio, assembly GCA_949748255.1. NCBI lineage: Eukaryota > Metazoa > Arthropoda > Insecta > Diptera > Anthomyiidae > Eustalomyia > Eustalomyia histrio. The sequence continues at coordinate 58,588,795 of OX456523.1, read as the reverse complement.
ATTAGAAGGAGGGAAAAGGAACTAAAAAAGACAATCCTATTATCCCATTATTAATATTTCCAATAAACTTTAAAAATAAAATTTGTTTAGTAATTGTGTACAGTAGAATCAACCAGTTATTTAATGAATGTCTTAAAGAATTAGTGAAATCTATTAGATTTATTTAAAAATTTTCGATATTCAAATGTGGTTTCTACAAACCCTGACTAATTATACATCTAGAAAACAGTATAAGTTGTGGATACGGAGTTTTTTGACAATCGAATTCTGTCTTCATATTTAGTTCTGAAGCTAATAGTCAGTTGTCCAATTTAATATGTTTATTCCACATACCGTAATTATTATTACATTCCTCAAAATTTTATTTTTACAAAAGTTTTTAGATTTTTCCGGTATGGAAATGGGACATTCAGATTCATAGTTTATACTCTTGCTTTCTCTACCACAAATACTTTTAATTTTCTTTGAGATATTTGCTATTTAATCATTTGAATATTTTATTTTAATTAAAAAAATATTTGTTTAAATGTTTTCCTTTTCAGGGATTTGAACTGAGAAATTCAGAGTATTAGTCTGCCTCTCTACCCACTGCACAACAAACGCTTATAAATTTTGATAGCTTATATTGAATTTAAATAATTTGTTAGAAAAACAAATTTAGTAATACCAATCTTTAGTGGCAACTTTAATCAATACAAGCCAAATAGATTGGTCCGACTGAGATCCTAATTTAATATTACATATTTTTATTAACACTGGCTTTGCTCTAAAGCAACACATATTTTAAGACCCGAATAATTTTAATAGAGGACCGATAGAACTGCAATATAAAAAGCAGAGACAGTTTGAAGTCTTGGTTAAACAAGTGAATTAAAAAGTTGTAAAATATATATTTTAAGTGTTGTCAAATAACATACAGTTTAAAAAAAATCAATTTTTGACACATTTTTATAGAACACTTTTGAAAAGTCATTTAAATATAGAAACAAGAGAGGTTTAATAATAGTAGTATGCAGTATAAACACACAAATTTTTTTTTTTTTTGCCAATTCCCAACTGAAATTCGGTTTCTACAACTGCAATCGGTTGTTACAACTAAATATTCGTTTCCACAACAAAATTCGGTTAATGCAACTGAATTTTGGTTGCAACACCCAAAATGTTCAGCAATCACATTGTTGTCGCAACCAAAATAAACTTTTCAATTCCGTTGAAAATTTATTTTTCTGTGTGTACGTTTTATGTAAAATTACCAGATCAAATCCAACAATTTTCGTATTTGAAAAAACTTTAATGTGCTAAACGAGAATTGCCATATTCTTAATTTATTTTTTTGAGCTTAAGGTTTTTTTTTTTATAAATAAAATAAATTAGTTATAAAAAAGAATAAGGTTACATAAAAGATAACAATTAATTATCAAAAATCGTGAAAAACAAATAAACAAAAATTTAAATTTTGATAAAAATCATCAAAATTTGACCTTTAGTTAACTATACCACCACCACTAGAGGACGCGATAAAATGGCTTAGGTAGATTAGAAGATAACAGATTTAGCATTTAATTTTGAAAAAAGTAGATAAATTGAAGAATGTCAGCAGGGCAACGGTTTGATTTTCGTTGATAAGAAAACCAGCAGTCTTTGGTCAAATTTATTTTTGTTGAAAATTTTGCAAAATGTTTTAATGTTGAGCTTTATGGTAAATAATATATATGGAGTGTGTGCGCACCTACGTCATAAAAATTTTACAAGTTTATTAAAAAAATATATATTTTGGAAGTGATCTAGAGGGCAGTGATAAACGGATGAGTTAATTGGCAACAATAACTCAAAATTTTACATGATAAAAAAAATTCAGAATTGTGGGTTTCACAAAAATGTCAATTATTTGTTTACGGAATAAAACGCAAAAGCTTTAATATACCATTTAAAAGAAAACTTGACTTAAGCTAGTTTCAAAATAAGCAGTTCATATGCATGTTTACTATAAGGTGCCCAGGAAAAAAAATATTTTTTAAGGTTTATCTCCTTTATTAGGTTTTTTTGAGTCCAGATTATTTTATTGGATCTTTTTTTTTAAAAAAATATTTAAAATAAATAAATATTTAAAACATATATCTTTAAATATTATTTAAGCTTAAGTACCCTGCGGGAAAAAGGGGTCAGTTGGGAATCGGAACCTGTCCCGGGATAGGTGAAAACTGAACCGGTTCCGAAAAAAACATATCACGGGATAGGTGAAAAGAGCACCGGTTCCTAAAGTACCTATCACGTGACCGGTTTAACGACTTGTCCTTCTAGACCAGTCCTGTGACATGTCACAGAGGGCAATTGACCCCCTCCAAGGACAAGCCCATGTTAAGGTGATCGCTCCCGTGACCGGTCCCTATCACAATGAACCTATCATGTGACGTGTCCTGGGATAAGTTCTTTTCCCGCAGGGTAGTTATTAAATAAAAAATTAAGACTTATTAAGCCCGGCAGTGCGATTTTTCTTTTTTCTGGTCACCCTAGTGTTCACTTATATTTTATATACAAGATTTTTTCTCTTTATATACATATTTATTTTTTATAACTATCTAACTTTTATGACATGTTTTTTTCCTATTTCAATTTTCTTGTTCCACGTTGTTATTTTTTTCCCTATAAGTTTAGCTCATGTTTTGTGGTCTTGTCGTCATGAGTTAAGTTTCTCTAGGGTCTACTTGTCCGAGTATAATAGGACACTTGAAACATTTGTCCTTTCTCATTTCTTGTAATCGCATAATCTTTTCAGAGGTAGTAGGCCAGCAGTAGTGGGGAATTATTGGGTTAAGTGGAAAATTAGGTAATGTGAGAAACCCGTGTAACAAAGACCAGATATCATTGCTACCAGATGTAATAACATCTCTAAGTTGGGAACAAATTTGGAATATAATAAGATCTGATCAAATCTATGCAGATCTGGGCCACATAAACCATATATTAATTTCATATATGATCAGATATGGCACTAGGTTTATTTAGATAAAGTCATATCTAATTAGACCTAAACAGATTTGATCAGATCTAATCTGTTTAAGTGGGAAAACTTTTTCATTATTTTTTTTTTATTTTCATACACTTCATAAATAAGTTTCAATAAAAATTAAATTAAATCTTTTTAATCACTTTTTAAAGGAAAATTTATTACATTACTGATAAAATCCAATAAAATTCTTCTGTATATAGATAATTTCCTGATTCAGGTTATTACATTTGCCACTTTACCCAATAAGACCCTACAAATACCATGAATGTATTTTTTCTATTATATGTATTTGTTGTGTTCTTAGTTTTTGTGAGCACAAAAGGCGATTTTACTTTTGAATAAGTTTTATGTTCAATGAAGTTATATAAAGGCGTTGAAATGTTGTCATTTCAATTAACTGGAACCTCAAGTTAAATGATGCATTTATTGAGTGGGTTAGGATTTAGTACCAAAGAAATTGTCCATACAAAAAAGAAGAAATAAAAATTCGGTTTAAATTGAAGTATATAAAATATTGAGGATAAAAGGACTCCTACTATAAATCAAATAATTGGCTTTAAGGAATCACAAAAATTTTCTATTTTTGCTTCATAAAAAATCCTTTTCACTTTATCATGAAAACAAATTAAAATCCTGTATGTAAATAAATTTTAGTAAATTATTTTTAAAAAAATCATTAAAACTAATATTTAACCTAAATGTTTAATGTCGTTACAAAGTATTATTATATAATGTACACACTTTTCTTATAAAAGCTCTAATATATATATTTTCTACTATATTTTCAACACTTTACCAGCAAGCAAACTACAAATCATTTCAAATTTTATGCTGATAAATTCCTTTTTATATTATATAATGTCTATGAAGTTAAAATTATTCGCATAACTATATAGATTCCATGTAATACATAAAAACTTACATAAAATAAAAAAGTACCAAAACTCTGTAGTTCCCTTTAAAACTCATTGGTCTTCAAATTTTATAAAGTATTTGTTATAAAAAAGAAGGGAACAGGTGAAGACATTAACTTCTTATGATTGTTACGGGAAAACATTTGTTTTATGCATGCTCACCTATTTACTACATTTTTTATTTTGACTACCATTGTATTTCCTTTTCCTAATTTTACACAAATCCACATTTATTCTAAAATGATTGATTAATTTTTTTTTATATATAATTTTTATAACTTTAGGTAAATGGTGTTAAAGTCATGGATGACGTTGGTCATGTTGAATTGTAGTAGTTAGTAAATAAAAGGGTCTATGTATACATCCTTTTTTGTAGGATAACATATAAAGGGTGGTAGATATTTGATGATATTTTGAGGCCCAGGAAAGAAGTTAATACACTCAGTATAAAAAGTTTCAAAATATTTATAAAACTCTTATATTGCACGAATATCTATTAAGAATTGTCATATTTATAAAGTTTTCATAATGATGAAACTTTAATAACATTTTATGGAAAATAATTCATAAATTCCTTATCATTTCATAGAAAAATGTCATCAATACTTTTTTGTTGGGAAACAAATCTATTAACTCGAATACTGGGAGATTAGGGTAAAACCGACAAATTTGTTAGTCTTGTTGAGTACTAACACAACTTAAAATTGGAGAATATTACACTCATATTACACGGATAATTTTACACTCAGAAAAAAAGAGAAAAACTCCTAAAATATTTCTTTCAATGTAACACTTCATACGTGTAATAAAAGTGTTTTATAAAAATGCAAATTGATAATCACCCTTATTCTAGTTGTCGTCATCGACACAAGACAATGTTGTCTTGGAAGTTTCTTTTGAAATTGGTATTCCCGTTGTCATTATCAAAAATAATTGGTAACTGTCGACAAGAATTTAGTATTCTGTAAGAAAATGTGACGACGATATTGTCTTGAAACGACTCTGATTTTGTCGACACAATTTTTAGTAACGACTTGAGGAAAAGTAATGACTGAAAAAAAAAAAAACGGAAAAAATGGGAAGAAATATAAAATTTATTAAATGCACTTGGCCCACCGAGAATAATGTGAGATGGATGGCAGAAGGTAAAGAAAGCATGATCATATAAAGTGCATTATAAAAATATAACAAAATTTATTAATAGGTTTGGCGAGACTTAAAATTTAAAGTTAAAAAGAAAATGGTAGCCAACAAAGCCGAGTGTAATGCTACAGGTGGCGGAAGATTCAAGCAATTTATATTGAGCCCGCTGGAGGAAGCTGTGGCAAATCTTCTACAGTTTCAAAACAGCTGAACCCTAAGTTAAAGTCGTTTCCAACACTGAGCTGGTACGACCCCTGGGCTAAAAATCTTAATATAGCTGCCAACTTTATTGTTTTGGAAATAAATGTGGACTTGATTCCGGTTTTCAAATTAGGTGCTATTGTTTCCAGTACATCTTTGAAGGCTGTTTTATTTAGCCGAAAGTAACTTTCAAACCTTTTAAAAAATTAGAAGATTAACATTCTTTAAAGTAACAGACTTTGATTTTGCTACTCACTTGTTATCCGGCAGATTAAAGATATTGGATTTCTGTATGAGAAGTCTTCTTTCCAATACTAGATTTTCTTTATTTTCTTCATCACTGGTATCAGAATTTAAATTACACATAAAAAACATTTTTGTCGCAAAAATAATAAACAAAATAAATCTGCCGACTCAATTTTTAGAGATGTGTTTTTGTTTAAATCGATAAACTGTCAACATCGTTACAACACTGTTTTAGAATACCAATTTGGTGTCGAAGTGATGTCGACGTCGAAGCAAAGTGATGTTGACTCAAAAACGACGACGACATTGATAACGACAACTAGAATAAGGGTGAATATGGTTTTTCATATTTATAAAACCTGTCGTAAATATGATAGAAAAGTTAAAAAAAATATTAAGTAAGATTTATTAAATCCTTCTTCATATTTTTGATGAAGTTTCAATAATATTTACAAATAACTTTCTTCAAATTTATGAAGAAGGTTCACTATTAGTATTGTATAGAAGTGTCATCATATTTATGAAAAACTTTCGTCGAGTTTTTAATTTAAATTTCTTTTATTCAAATTACTTAAGTAAATAAACTGTAAACCTAACAAGATCTACGAATAGCAGTGTTTTACAACCGAAATTAATATTTTGCACGTAGAGAAAAAACATGTTTACAACATGATCACTGCCACTATATTATGATTGCTGCATTCACAATAATTGTCACAATCAATTTATTGGTTTACAAATGGGTTCTTACCATCAATATGGTCGCTACCATCATTATTATAGTAAATATTTTATTATTTCATGATTGCCACTTTCTATTTTATACCATGATTAGCTGTAACCATACTGTGGCAAAACAAATTCTGACTATGAAAAAAATATGATGAGATAATTATGCAACTATAAAATGCTGACAACAATCAGTAAATAATTATTATTAATCAAATAAAATATACTGTCTTGTAAGAAAAGGTTTATTTTACAAAATACTAGATTTTTAGAAATTTTTTTGATAGAAACATTTATAGATTCTATCGACTTCTCCTTAAAATAAAATTCTCGGATTCTACAACCTGTTTCTTAGATAAAGAATTATATGTTCTTAAAAAAACAAAGATTTTAAAAAAATCCTAGATTCTGGGAACTTATCATCATGAAAATACTTAAATGCTAATAACTTTTTCTAGTCGATTCCAAGGACTTTTCCTAAAAGAAAAATTCTGAGACTCTAAGGACTATCTAACAAAAATCTTAAAAATGTCCTTAGAGTATAAGAATTTTTCTATTAGAAAAAGTTTATAAAATCTGTGTTATTTTTATTAAAAAAGTTCTTAGCATTTAAAGTCCAAAGAATCAAAAGAGTTTTCTTTAAAAATTCCTTAATATCAAATGTTTTCTTTAGAACAAATTTTTTTTTTTAAATATTCTTAAATTTAAATAACTTTCTCATAGTTTCAAATCATAATATAACTGTAGGGAACATATTATGGTAATATTATGGTTATTTTATTATCATAATATTTTAACTATATTATAGTACGACTATGGTTGACACAATTATAATCCCAAAAATATATGATGCTCTTCGAATATGATTGCACAAACCATGTGTTTTCTGAGCGTGTGTATGAGTTTCTTATTGAACATTTTTACGAAATTTTTTTATGAAATGACGAAAAATTTATCAAAAAGATTTATAAAATAATTCATCACAAAGATTTATGAAATACTTCATTATATTTATGAAGTTTTCAAAAGAACTAATGACGAACTATCAATATGATGAAAATTGCCCGCCTAAGTGTATTTATATTTTTATAAAACAGATTAATCATTTTTGTAAAGTGTTGCTTTTGACGAAAATCTTTATAAATATATGTATAAATAAAGGTGAGGCCCATACATGGGACTCCTTCTTATAAAAGAACCCATAGGTTTTGTAGAACTTTAAAAAAAATTACAGACATTATAATACCCCTCATATACGAGTATTGAACTCTTAGATTCTTAAGACTATATCTTTTACAAAAATCCACAAGTTTTTCCTATAATAGCTCTCTCCCAATCTAAAAGTTTTCCCTATAGCAAAACGCAAAGATTATGAAGGATTTTACCTTTAGAAAAGCCCTTTCTAAAGACTTTTTCCTTTTTAACAATCGTTGAATTCTGAAAATTGTTCGTACATAATACTATCAAATTTCATATATATTTTCTTTACAGAAACTCTAAGATTTTAAGCTATTGTTCTTAAAGCAAAACCTTTAGATCCTATAGATTTACTCAAATAGAAAGTTTCTCAAATTTTCAGGACTTTGCGCCACAAAAAAATCTTCAGATTCTGGGCAGAAGAACACTCAGATTCTTATTACTAATCCGATTCTTAGGATTTTTTTCTATAGAAAATTTATTATATTCTGAAAATTTTTCACTTTATATATTTTTCCCAAATATATTTAAACCTATTTCCGGCCAGTGATGTCACATGGAAGATTCCGTAAAATTTAAAGTTCGACCGCGTTCTTTGAAGACAAGCGAACCCGAACCCGGTTGCAGGTCCACAACATTAACCTTTACTGCCCCTCAGGCGAGCAAAATGCCCGTACCAACCAAAGAGGTCCAAAAATTTTATTTTTTACCGGATTTGAATTAGGATTTTTCCATCACCTCACTCTACCAGAATTTATCATAAAATTCATAAATAAAATGTCCTGGCCGCTATTGGGTTAAAATTGTTAAAGCTGATTCAGACTTAGCCCAAAAATTTTCGTTTTTTCAAGTTTACCGCTTTCAAATTCAATTTAAATTTTAAATGAAGAACTTGAAAAAACGAAAATACTTATTTTGGGGGTTAATATGAATGTAGCTTATTACTGAACCCCAAAAATACATACAAAGTGGGACAATAAGTATCACCTTATTGGAAAGTGCTGCTATTTTTGCAAATAGTATCCTATGTCAGTTAGGTTTTGACATTCGTGAAGTAGACATGTGCAAAATTTATAGTGAATAATAATAAATCGCTGCACGCTTATGCTGTAAAATTTTGGAACACAACGTCGAAGTGGCTGATTTTCCATTAAACTTGATTATGAGAGACGAGGCTCATTTTTATCTTAACTGTTCTGGGGAACATAAAATTCAGCCATAATTCATAAAGCACCACCACAGCATCTCAAAGACACCTTGTCATTTCCAGTTACGTCGAAAAAGGTGACCTTAATGGTAAAGGTAACGCTATTACGGTGAACGCCGACTGCCTTGGACTGAATTTTTCTTACCAGATGTTGACGATATGGATTTGGAGAACAGAGCCACTCTCAGAAAAATATTTTCCAAATATTAAGTAATTTAACTAAATTTTAAGAAATATGGGAATTATTTGGCCCCAAAGAATATTTGACTCAAATCAGGTATAACCTTTTCTTTAAAACAAGTACAAACAATTTACTTAAAATATGTAAATTCTTTTCTTTAAATGCGTAAGAACACGAAATAAAATATGTTTGCTACATTAAATGTGTAATTTGCTTTAAAATCAGTTTATAAATTTGAAAACATGGTTTTCAGCATAAAATATCATATATTTGGTTTTTAGTTTTATCGTATAAGTAAAAGTGCACAATCTAGTTTTTAAACATAATTTGTTTATTTATAAGCATTTTGCTTTATTTTACATAAAAGTATACACACTTAATGTAGCCTTTTTATATACATTTTTTAGAGTGTAATGTGTATGTATGCCACCTCATGCAAGTATAGTCATCATGATGTTTGATTGTATTTTCTGTAACATTTTAATGGATGATGTGTTATATTTTGGTGTGGAAGAGTGAACATTACTTGGATATAAAAACGAGTTCCGAAAAAAAGCTGGAAATCCATATTTTACTTTCCCATAACTCTATCTTTTTTCTTGCATAAGAAATCTTTTATAATTTATTTATTTACAATTCAACTATTTTCAACAAAAAGTAGTGAAGATAAAATAACATTAAGCTCTCATTTTTTATTTAAATGTTTTGATTTTAATATAGGTTTGTGAAAGACTATTTTTATTTGTATAGATATTTTTTTTTTTTTGCTATTAATGTTTTGCGTATCTTTTTTAAACTTTTTTTATGTAGTCAGTCATGTTGTTTTTTTATTCTTTTATGTTAAAAAAAGGGTATCACTTTGATAATAAATTTTTTTTTTGTAGTATTCATCAGAAAGTGATTGCTATTGATAACTCATACCAATATTAAAAATAAAAAATATTACAACAATATCACTCAATCACTTTGTCCTCAATAATATATTTCCGGGATGTTTAATGAATTAAAATCAAATAGTAGATGAAATTTTCTTAATTTGTATATTATGTACTTTCATTTAAAATGTAAAGCATATTTAATAGCAAGAGAAATATACAATATATATATATATAGAAATATAGCAAGAGAAATATAAAAGTGTATATAAGGGGGAAAACCACGATGTGGACAATGTTGTACTGATAATAAAAATCTTTTTAATCCGTAATTTCCGGAGCCAATTTCTAAAATGAAAAATTTTTACTATAACAATATCAGTCATAAATTTATTATAACTATAACAGTCATAAATAACTTTAACAATAACAGTCATAAATCAAATGAAATGTTTTTTATTTATGCCCGTAATTTTTTTTTCTAATATTTTTTGAAAAACGTCCTTCCAAATATCCTTTTCTATGGAAAAAGTGATTATCACCACAATATAGTATGTAGTGTCCCATTTACAACCGTTTATGAAATATATAATAATGTGTGATTTTGTAACGTTTTCAACAGAGAATTTGGCAAGAAATTGACAAATATAGAAGTATTTAGTAACCACTTTAAAAAATATTTTTATAGGTTACCACCTTGGAGCAAAATTCCAAATTTTGAGCTGGCAGAGCACTTGCAGCGTCAAAAGGCCCTTTATTGATTGTTTCGCCAGTGCTCTGCCAACGTTTTAAAAAAGAAGCGGGTAAACCTAGCCCAGCGTTATCATTTTGGCGTGGTCAGAGCAGTTTTTATTTTATTATTGAAAAAGCACTTTATTAATTGCCTCCCCAGTACTTTGTCAACGTCTTAAAAAACAAACGGCGAAACCCAGCCCGGTGTTATCATTTTACGTTGGCAAAGTACTTTCTTTCGTTTCGCCAACGCTGGCATCACCGGTAAAAGCACTGCCACGCTTTGCCGTTCGTATTTTTCTGGATGAGTAGATACATTTCGTTATCTAAACAGGCTATAATATAATTAAAAAGGTATATTTTTTATTATTGAAAAAATTATTAACAATTTTAAAATATTCTTTAAATGAATTCTTGTACATTTTGCCTCTGTCTTTTAACAGAAGAATATCACAAAAGGAAAAAGTTTTTAAATCGGACCATATTTGTAAAACTTAGAAGCTTTGAAATGTGTTTTGTGGCGAGGTTGTCAATTATGGCGCAATATGTTTTATCCTGTGTCAAAACAGAGTTAATAACATTTATATTCTGATAGCTAAATCCTAATCTACCATATCTAAATACATTTGTGGGCACTTGCCATTCAAATACTTTACATTTTATATTTTATAATAATCAACTTGTCATTTTTATGAATTTCTTTTATTGTCAAAATATTTTGTGTAAAATATTTTCCAGTTAGTTTTTAAACTTCAAATAATAAACATCAACTTTTTTAATAAAAAAGAGAATACAAAAAATTGTGTTCTACACATTTAGAATAACCAAATTGGTGACCCCGAAAATTAAAAATGAATTCACAGTCAAACTCAAGTCTAGGTTTCACTGCATCCGCTACAGGAAATCAAGGAGACAATGATTTTATACCCGGTCAATTGGAATCTGCAGATATATCAAGCTTTGCTGCGCGTGTTCAAGTTCCTCAACTAATGGGATATTCAATAGCCAATATCCAATCATGGTTCACTCGGCTGGAGGCATTTTTTCAATTCAATAATTTTGGTAGAATGAACCAGGATCAACGGGATCTGGCCAAATTCAATATTACGGTAATGTATATGGACGAAAAACTACATGAACGGGCATATGAAATTGTTCGCAGTCCACCACAAGAAAACCGCTATGCATTGCTTAAACAAACAATTATCTCCAAGTTTTCTGTTTCACCAATGGCCAGATTAGAACAACTTACAACAGATATCCAATTAGGAGATAGCAAACCAAGCCACATTCTTACACAACTTCAGCGTACCAATGTTACCACTGATACTCAGCTTATAAAGAATTTATGGATTCAACGTTTGCCAGTTTCTGTGCGCGCAGTTATCACATGCGTGTCAAAAAGTAACCCTAATTGTTCAATGGATGAACTTGGTGCATTAGCTGATGAAATTTTGGATTCTGTGCGGGTCAACTCAATAGAGTCAGTTGCAACTACAACACAAAGCAGTATATCTTTAGATGCAGTATCCAACAACGTTTCTGATAGACTCTCACGAATTGAACAAACTTTATCCAATCTAAAGCTAGAGATGAGAAATTTCCGTAAAGCCACTCCACCTCGGACACTTTCAAGTTCGACAATTTGCTGGTATCACAAAAAGTTTGGAGCTCAATCACGTAAGTGTAATAAACCATGTCAATTTAATGCTTCAAAAAACTAAGTCATTCGGCGGTATTATTATGTAATTCCGCCAAAAAGTCTTCACAACAACAATCAAATTTACAACAACTACAACAACAAGTTTCTGCTACAAGTCCCTCAACAGTTGATACAGCCACGTCTGGCCCTAATCGCCTTTTTATAGTGGATCAACAAACAAAACAGCGATTTCTTATAGATACAGGTGCAGATATCTCAGTATTGAAGATCACTGACACTCAACGTAAACATCGAAATAAATCTCCAACAAAACTTTTTGCAGCTAATGATTCTACAAAAAGTACATGTCGTCTAGTCAAAAAACGTTTTGTTTGGAAAAATATGGATCAAGATATCTCAAAATTCGTGAGAAATTGTATTCCTTGCCAACAGTCAAAAATAAGTAGACATATTTCTTCTCCTTTATCGAAATATACAATGCCATCTCAACGATTTGAACACATTAACGTTGATCTTATTGGTCCCCTTCCACCTTCAAACGGATTTTACTATTGCCTTACGATTATTGATCGTTTCACACGATGGCCGGAAGTAATACCACTACCAGACGCAACTGCAGAAACTGTGGCATTTGCGTTAATCGACGGCTGGATAAAACACTTTGGCATTCCGTTAAAAATAACATCCGATCAGGGAAGACAGTTCGAATCATTGTTGTTTAAAGAACTTTCCAAAGCTCTTGGAATAACACACCTTCGAACCACAGCATACCATCCGCAGTCAAACGGAATCATAGAACGTTTCCACCGCACTTTAAATGCATCAATAATGTGTAGCAAAAACCCTAATTGGTCGCGCCAACTTCCCATAATTTTACTTGGATTAAGGTCAATTTATAAACCAGACATCAGTGCTACTCCGACTGAACTAGTTCTTGGTACACAGGTGCGTTTACCTGGTGAATTTCTGGCACCATCTAACACAAATTATCAATCTGAATTTGTAAACGAATTTAAACAAATGATGCAAAATCTTCAACCTGTGAATACAGCACATCACAGTGTACAAAAGCCATTTATTCACCCACACTTAAATGAAGCAGAATTTGTCTTTGTACGAAACGACAAAGTTAAGAGATCTCTTACACCACCTTATGAAGGTCCGTATCCAGTAATAAAAAAATCATCAAAACACTTTACTCTTAAAATTAACAACAAGCTAGTAAATATTTCAGTTGATAGATTAAAGCCTGCATATATATGTAATGATAATCAAGAGTTACAACATCAACCTGCCTCAACTACTCGTAGATCGAAACGACTTTCAGTTCGCTTCGCGATATAAAAGTCTGAAGGGAAGTACTGTGGGCACTTGCCATTCAAATACTTTACATTTTAAATTTTATAATAATCAACTTATCATTTTTATGAATTTCTTTTATTGTCAAAATATTTTGTGTAAAATATTTTCCAGTTAGTTTTTAAACTTTAAATAATAAACATCAACTTTTTTAATAAAAAAGAGAATACAAAAAATTGTGTTCTACACATTTAGAATAACCAAACATTGTTAACCAATGGGTTCAGTAGTTTAAAAATTCTATATTGATTACATTTTTAAACAGAACACTGGTGTATTCTCTGTGTTCCCTTGCGTGTGTAGAAATTCATCAGATTTAAAAAGTAAATATAATTTTCGTGTACTCATAAGAAAACACAAATATTGTAATACCTTTAAGATTACTTTATCTTTTCTAACTTTCATTTTCTTTTCATTTTAAATTGTGCTTTTTTATAAAAAAAAAAAAAAATAATTCTCGTGTGTGTTTGATTGCAATTTTCAATTTTCCATTGACCTAAAGTCAGGATACATAAAAAAATATAGAGTTTATCGCAAACATTGTGCTTATAAGTAGCTATTTTGCAAGGAAGTGTCTTTGGTGCATTTTCGTCGATTGCAATAAAATTTTAACATATTATAAAAAAGAATAAATAGCAGACACACTAAAGGAAATAAGTCATCAAAAACGTTTAAAAAAGTTCCTAAAAGTTATGTTCAAAATGGCAGAAAAAATTACTGATTTCAGCAGAATTTGTTTGCTAAAAATTAAACTGTTAAATTAACAAAATTTTAGCTATACGAGGGGTACAATTTATATTTTGGGAATAGCAAATAATAACAAACATTTTGAAATGAAAATGCCTTTATTGTTTTCGAAAAACTCTCCTTGAAGATCAATACACTTTTGCATTCGTTCAAACCATTTGTCATAGCAGTTTTTTCATTCCACTTCAGACACCTCTAAACATGGTTTTTGAACGCTTCAACTGCTTATTTGGCGCTCCTTAATCATTGGCCACGCATTTTGCCTTTGATATTCGGGAACAAGAAGAAGTCATTGGATTCCAAATCAGGACTGTACGGAGGATGAGTCATCAATTCAATGTTTTGACTACTTAAAAATATACCTGTTTGACGAGATGTGTGAGAGCTCGCATTGTCATGATGGAGAATGATTCGATTTCGGCATTTGGTTTTACGAATTTCTCCAAAGACTTCCGGCAAACAAATGGTCGTGTAACACTCAGAATTGACCATGCTACATTGTTCAAGCGGAACAGTGGGTGAATGACCCGTTTGGCCGAAGAAACAGCCCACCATTTGATTTGCTGTGCTTCTTCCACGAACAACTTTTGTTGGATTTAGCTCGTCCTGGAATACCCACACGGTGCATTGCTGTTTTGTTTCCGGCTTATACGCATATATTCATGATTTGTGACCTGTCACGATTTTATACACGCCTTTTGAAACACCACGGTCGAACTTTTTAGCTATTTTCTTACACAGTTGCTAAATTACGAGAAAAATATTTTTGTAACAACTTAGTGTTCATGCAAAATCGGATGTTTTGAAGTGGAACTAATGTGCAAGGATGCCTCTATCTTACAATATATTTCATGACGATCTTCCATTATCAGTTCCCGCACTGAATCGATGTTTTCTGGTACAACAACCGATTTTGGACAACCTTCACGGAATTTGTCGGCGACCGAACTACAACCACGATTGAATTCACTATACCAGTGTTATAATGTAATTTTTTTTATGGTGCTTTATCGCCATACAAAGAACTGAGTTCATGGACACATTCTTGTTAAAAAAACCTTTTCTTTAAATTTCCATTTTTTTAATAAATTGATTTTCTTTACTCACTGTTAACAAAACAAATAGCTTAAGTACGTTTATGCTCAAAAATGTCTAATTTTAATATATTGTTGCCAGATTTTAGCTATTGATATTAGTGTCGCCAGTTCCCGAAATATAAATAGTACCCCTCGTATATTAGTTAATGATGATTTATCATTTTAAAATCATCAAAAGTATTAGTTAGTAGACTTAAAGTACCACAAAAAATTTTAATGTAACTAAAAAATCTACACCTCGGTTTACTATTTTGTTAGCAAAAATTTCTTTAAATTTCTTTAAATTTCAGTAGGATTTACTGTTTTTTTTTTTTTTTCATTCAACTTTACCTTGAATGTAATAGAAATTTTGTTGGCATAGCAGTATTTTATTTTTTTTTGCTAATTTTGTCTATTTATACTTAGATAAATAACATTTTTGCTAAAATTTATGTAAAATATAACTATTATTTTTGGTTATTTTGTTTTACTAATTTTAAGCAAAACGTATTCTACCTAAGTTTTTGTAGGTTGTTCTGCTTTTAGTATAAAATTTTTTCTATGAATGTATGCTTATTTAAGCGCCTAATTCTATACTTCCTTTGTGAATACAGCCAAAAAAAAGCATAAACATACACCCAGAATACATTTTGTAGTATTGTTTTTACATTTTTACTTTGTAACCGGTTTTTTCATATAATGTGCTCAACTTTGAGTAGATTGCACTCAATGTCATAGATGCGCGACCTAAAGTACCTAAAGACCTAAAGAAATTTAAAACTTATCTTCTTCTTCCATCCAATATATTAAATAATGCCAAATAAGCAAAAAATATGATTTATAATAAAAACTAAAATTTTTCGTTATTTCAAACTAACATTTTACATATATTTTTGTAAATTAATTTTTGGTTTATAGTACGACAGAAAACAATATTTATAGTACGACAGAAAACAATATTCAGTACTCAAAATATATTAATTTGAAAATGAAAAACATACCTGGGTAATTGGGATGAAAAACGAACCAGCTTTAAATTTTTTGTAGTTTTGTTGTAATGAAAATTTACACAAATGGGTTATCAAATAAAAGTTTTTTTTTTGACTAATTTTTGTTTTATATTTGTAAAAAAAACATGTCCCTTCATGTCCAACTTTTTTTTTGTTATTCAACTATATTTTTTGTCGAGAAATTGTAGTAATTGAGGGAGTGTCAGAACTTTTTTCAATATTCGTAATCGTCCGGCTTTAAAGCCACTTCTTCCGATGTGCATTTTTTTATCTACATTTGAAATATTTCAAGTAAATGGCAACTCTGTCTCCATTACATGGGAAACATGAATATCAACACTTTTTTCTTCTTCCGATGTGCCTTTTTTTATCTACATTTGAAATATTTCAAATAAATGGCAACTCTGTCTCCATTACATGGGAAACATGAATATAAACACCTTTGTGACATTTCATAACTTCTAGCGTAGTTTTTCTGCATAAAAGGCCTATGAGTTTTATTCCTTAAAGCCGGCTTCGATAAATCAATCCTTGTGAATAGCAGTTTCTGCTGAAAGGTCGGAATAATCTCTATGGGTGTTATGACTGTTTGTTGTAAATGGTCATATACTCTCCTTTCGCTTTTGGGGATTATGTCAAAAATTTTCGGTTATAGTGACCAAATTTCAGACATTCTTTGATACAAAAAGGTGGTGATGTTAGATCTCACTTGTTAACCCTCAAGCATCCATCACATATCTGGATGTCATCGCAATCGGGTGAAACACATCAACGGTGCTTTCTTGTTGATAAAATAAATACATACAAAGATAAGTTGTATTTGAGATGGGAAAAGTATTGAATAAACTATTTAATTCAAAATTTTTGGTAGTTATTCTAAAAATCGTCCCCAAATTCCCCATTCTGGATTTTGTGACTATGACTGAAACATTTTCGGTCATAATCGCCAGGAGAAAACGTTAATAAACTCAAGAATTGGGGCCATAACCCCTACATTATTTATCTAGTTCCGTATCAGTTTTGTTGGTGAGCGGCCTTTGGCTCAAGGGTATTTCCAATGCCGACTTCACTGTCAAATGATTTTTAATATAGCCAGCCTTCGGCAGGGACTTAGGCCTTTCCTCTCTTGGGTATGTGCAGCTCTTACTTTGCTAACTTAAGCTTTTTTATAAAAAAATACAATATAATTAAACGGTCATATACCCCAATTCCATAATTTTGGCCTAAACTTATGCCTACAAAGTGCCAAACCAGCGAATGGTTTCCAAGGAAACTTTTCTTAGTAATTTTGCATAAATTCGAATGTTTGATAGAGGAGACAAAATCAACGGACCCTTATTTTTTTTTTCGTCCAATCTTATGTTTAGGCATCAAAAAGGCATCAAAGAGGTGGGTAAACCTGTTTTTTTAAGAGTTTTTCATATTTTTTCAAAGCAACATACATATCTGAATGAATTTCAAATGCTATATCATGTTATACAGATGATGAATTTTCATGCTTAGATGTTAAAGTGTTAAATATTAAGCCGCTTAAAATTTTTTTCTATTTTTTCGTTTTAATCTTTTCACTTAGTATAGCGTTTAATTTTCACTCACTTGCCCGAACCTACTAAAAAATATTTAAAAAAAAATCATAAGACGTTTATATAAATCGTAAGATTGCTTTTTTAGTTATCTATTCTTCAAATATGTATGTATACAATACAAAGTTGATAAATATTTGTAGAATTTTATAGGACTTTTATTTTCATCTACCACATTCTGTTTATCTATATCTGTTCTTACAAGTAATATAGATGGATATTGAGATGATAAATTTCTTTTAATAAAATTGCAAAGAAAAAATCTACAAATATTTGTTACTACACTGTAAAGGTTATCACGTGTGTTTGCATTTGCTGTTGAAAAAATAAAATAAGAGGATCTTGCGATTTAACGGTAATAACTTGTTAAGTTGTTCTGAAATTTATGTAAACATTATTGCTAGTACATATTACCTGTGTTTTTGTATATGTAATATCGTATGTGGCTAAAGGTTCTAGTTAAGTACAGTAAGCTACATGTAAGTGTATTAGTAGTACTCCTACTCATATCCACCTACTCACATGTGCATGTAGTTGTTAGCGTTTAGATAACAAGTTACATAAAATATATTATGAAGACACATGTGGTGATGTGTAAGCTGTTTTTTTTTATGCTGCGACTGCATTAACTATATAAAAAAGTACGCGTGTGTGTGTGTGTGTGCTGATTGCAATTTAAGTGTACTTGGAAAAAGTTACTTTACCTTTAGTAAGGGATAAAACTTTAACAACTTTGATTATAGATTACGTATTAAGTTGTTTTTCGTTTTTTTATTGTGTTTTTATGCAACACATAGTAAAAAATTACAAAATAGTACACTCAGAATATTATGTAGTTAACTGTTTGTAGTTTAATAAAAAAGTTTTCCGTTCCATTTAAAAATAAAGGAAGATACATTTATTTTTCAAAGAAATATCTATATTAACTTTTTTATACATTTATTCGAAAAAATTTACTATCATTTACCGATTTTTTTCAGTTTCATTTATTTTTTTCATTTGTTTGAAATTTAATAAAAATTTACCCACAAAACGGAAACTTGTGGTTTATTTGTGTCCGTAACAGTTATTATAAATTTAAATTTTGTTTGCTGTCTGTTTCAAAAAAAATATTCAAAAAATTTCAATTTGTTTTTTTATTTAAATTGGTTGTATATATACAAAATTTTTCAATACAATTTACAAGAACTTCATAAACACACATACATATACAAATACATTCACACAAAAGTGTTTATATGCATACATACATTTTGTATTGTACGAGTATATTAAAAAAAAAAAACAAAAAATACAAAAACGGAAATAATTTCAAATAAATGAAAAAAACATTTATTTTTTAAGGATTGGTGGGTAAAATTTTGATATTTATTTTAACTGATTATATCAGTTGTTTCTTACGGATGTGTCAGTTGATTTATTAACATTTAAAAATAAATAACAAATGGCATTTAATTTAAATGAAAATTAAGTTGACCGGTTTTTAAATGAAACATCATTTCTTTTAAATGATATTTTCAGTTATTTTAACTTACAAACTTTTTTAAGTGTAGAGAAATATAGTTGAATTGCAATCTTAATTTAATATGGTTTAACTATTTGTAAGTGATTTTAATCAATGTTAATATTTTTGTTTAAATAATATAAACTAAATAATATAAAACGAAACGTAGTTATTTGTATTTTAAATAAACAATTTTTAAAACATAGCGCCAGGGTGAAGAAGCAAAATTAGCTTAACCAAATCAATGCCATTTTGTTGCAAGTTTATTGATTCATACAGATATTCAGATTAAACTTCCTTGCCCTGTAAGGCGCTGTTTCGTAATCATCAGAAATAAACTAGTCAAAAGAAAAAATTGTCAGGCACGCCGGGTTTTTGATACCTTTCATCAGTGTAAATTTTTTAGTATAAAAAAAAGATGCGAAACCTGTGGCAATGCCAAAAATGCTTAGAAAGGTTTGCTATTTCTCTATGAATAGACTAACAATCGAACAACGCTTAAAAAATCATTAAATTATCAAAATTCGTGCTGTGCAAGAAATGTGTTTCGTAAATTACGTCGATTTTATGATCGTCATAATTGACCCACCAAGCAGGCTATTCAAGGAATTGTTAACAAATTTCACACCAGTATCACCTAATTGGACATTAATCCGTTAATCCGTATGCGAAGAGTGCGTACCAAGGAAAATATTGCTGCTGTATCGGTCAGTATAAATGAAGATTGCGATATGTCAATTCGTCGTCGTTGTCAACAATTGGGTGATTATTACCTACTTATTTTGCCCAAAATGAAAGAATCGGGCATGGTTGACATGCGGTTTCGACAAGACGGTGTCACCTGCCACACGGCGCGAGATACCATGAATTGAGGCGCATTTGGTGAGCAATTATTCTCACGTTTTGGAGCAATCCATTGGACGCCAAGATCATGCGATTTGATCTCACTAGACAATTTTTGAGGGAATATGTGAATTGTCAGGATCAGCGCTAAATTGTGGGAATCCTACTAGCGCTGATCCTCACAATTTTTCCATCTTCTCTAATATTTAAAAATTAGTGTTTGCTATTCCATTGTAACATTTAATTTCTTATTGAATCTGATGGACGTATAATTGCAAATTGCACCAGATTATATACGGTGTGTCAGATCCGTCTAGACTTGATCAGATCTAATTAGATCTGAAATTTTTTCCCAATTTTGTAATGTAAGTTATTTGGTGCAATTAGATCTAATGAGATCAGATATTTTTTACACTGAAAGGTCAGTCTGAATATGGACATATTCAAAATAAATTCAGCAGGGTATGGGTGCTCAAATTTTTGGGAACTACATGTCTGAAATTTTAGCAGTTTCCAACATATTTTGAAACCGTGATTTGATATAAATTAATTCATTATACACTTATGATTTTTTTATGAATTTGGACAACGATAAATATTATCAATAGACAGTCTCAGTTTTGGAAATGCTTAATCGGGAGTTACTGAATTCTGAACAATCCTAATGTGAATGCAAAGTCATTCGCATTTACTATAATCCAGTGTTTTGTAGTATTAGTTATAAAGTCGTGAATTGTCTTATACTCATCATTAAATATTTAAAAATATTTTTGAAATCTTTTTTTTATTGTGCAACCACAAGACCTTTTAATTTGTTGAAATATTATAACTTTTTGCATAAAAGTTTGAAATTTCATACAATTTTCTATTTTATTTTTTAAATCTTAAAACTATTTAAAATCCCTTTACCATAAAAACGAACAGAAAAAAATGTCAATAATATTTCGTTAAGATAGAAAAAATGTATGACTACACTCAGAAAAAAAAGTTGGTAGAAAAATTTGTAAACGGTTTTCAATCCCACTTTACTATTTTTGTACTGATTTTTAGTAAAAAAATTATTATTTAGCAAATCTGTTTGCTATTTACATTTTACAAATTACAGAATTTTTACAGAATATCTACAAATTTTTGTTGCTAATTTCAGAAATCATTTTACAAATTTTTGAAAACCGATTTGCTAAAATTAGCAAAAAAAATTACTAAATTTAAAAAAGTCGATATTGAAGAAAATGTTATTTCTTATAATTTAAACTTATACATACAAACTTAAATTGCCCTAAAATGTTACATAAGATTAAAAAAGGGATCGGAAGTAAAGATACATACTCATGTCTAAAAAGAGGACTTCCACTTAAAATAGCACTAAAAAGGGGTTTTTAGAATCAGCCCTAAAAACAATTAAATTTAACCTTAAGAGTAAAAAAAAAATTGACTAAAACACTTTTCAAAACAGAAATTACCAAATTAAAACAAAATGATAAATTCGTTTATGTTTTAACAATTTTTAAGATTTTTAAGCCTTTGATTTTTTTTTTAATTTTGTATAAAACATCTTTTAAAAAATATAATCAAAATTTTTGATGCTCGATAAAAAAAATAAATCTAAAACTTTGTACTAATATTAATAGTATTTAGTAATTTTTTTGCTGATTTTAGCAAACAGATTTAGAATTTAGTAGCGGCTACTAATTTCATTGTACTACATGTCAGCAGACATGTGTTGCTAAGATTAGCAAAAAATACCGCTGGGCTCAAACTAGCAGAATATCCCGTAATAACAGCAAAATTTTCAGTTGCCATTACAGACATTTTTTGGTGAGTGTATGCATGTGTGTAACATGAAAAGTCATTTTTGTTATTTTCAATATTTAAAAAAAATAAACTTTTTAAATGATAAATGATTTGAAATAAACCAAACCACAATGACCGACCAAACACTAACGTAACTTATACTCAAGTAAAGCGAACACATACAAATGACAATTGATTGGATTGGTTGAACTTGGAAAGTTTTCGACTTTTTTTTCAAAAGATGTATTTAATATGAAATAATTTTTAAGAGTTTTAAAGAGGGTTAAAAAACATCGCGTATAGAACACAAACATATTCCCTACAAGAAACGATAAATAGACTAACCTATCTTTTTACGTGCACAACCCGAATACTGTACACTACGATTATGAAATGTTGTAAACAAACGCTACGGTATGGTTTGGTATATTTTTACATAAACTAATCTCTGAATTTAGTGTATTACTCTATTATAAGGGGAAATTTGTGTACCATGGAACGATTGTGAAACCGATGATGTACAAATACGATATCATGAAGAAGACTTTAAAGACTGTTAATAGCACATTCTTTGAAAATAAACATTAACACCTGCTGTTGGAGTATTCAAAAAACCGGCCTTTTGAAAAAACCGGTTTCGCTTTTCTTTGAAAAATCGAATTTAAAAAAAACCGGTTTCGGTTTCGGTTTTTGCAGAAAAACCGGTCAACCGGTTTTTTTGGTTTTTTTTAATTTGAATAAAAGCTTATATAATTTGGTAAAAAAATAAAAAAATACATTCTTTGAAAAAATATATATATAAACTTAATTTTTTTATTGTATTTCATTTCAACAAAAAATTAACTTAAAACCAATATTTTTTAATAACTATATTCATATCAAATGAATAGAGATCATTAAGTTTGTAAATTGGTAAAATTAGGTATGTACGTAAGTAATTTGAACGTTAAAAACGTTTGGCAATAAATAAGTTTTTTTAATATTACATTTTAAATACGTAAAAAGAAAATCTATTTTTCACTTCTAAAATAATATTTTAGAAATAATATGCAATTTAAATCTTTCGTTATAAGACGATTTTTTTTTGTTTGCTTTTGATAAAGCTAGAAGTGGAAAATACTCTTTCACTAATAGTAGATGTTGGACAAATAGTCAAAAGACAATTATATAAATTTTCCAACTTTTCAGTTCTTTTGTCTCTTTTTTAGGATTTTGAATACTGTTTATTGTGTTATTTAGATCAGAAATTTAACTATTTGAATTTGGAATACCCAAAGTTAAGTCTTCGTCGGAATCTACCAGACTTACATCTAAATCTTTAAAACCAAACAAACGATTATAAAGATCAACAGCAACTCTTTGCATTCCACCTTAGAGGAAAACTTTATTATGTTATCGTTACATGGATATTTTCCTGAACTAAGGTATATAATAAGGGTATTAATAACTTTTACTCTACGTTCATTAAGTCTTATCATCAGAAGTTCACATAATTCATGTGCATATTGTGTATCAATTTTGCTTAAATTATTAAACAAAAATTTGTGAATAGCTTCGCCCTCTTTTAAAGTAACTGAATTCTTAGAAAGCTCCTTTAATGCCACTTCCAACGGCTTAATAGTCATATTCATAAAAAACCCGGTTAACCGAACAAAAAAGACCGGTTTTCGGTATTCTTCGAATTTACAAAATATTCGAAACCGATCGGTTAAAAAAAAAAGAAACCGGTTGACCGGTTTTCGGTTTCGGTTTTTGAATACTCTATTAGATATACACCAACAGAATTTAAGGTTTATTGTTACGGAATTAAGTTAAGAATATTACTAGGTTTAGCGAAATAATAGAAAATAGTCTCACCAATATTGGTCCAGAAGTATCTGTTAAGACACATTCACACGCGAGAAAAAACTGCTAGATATAGAGCAAAAAGAACCCTAAGTGACTCGGATATAAATGATTTAAGCTATTTGGGGATGTTTTTTGCTCTATCTCTAGCAATTTTCTCTCCCGTGTGAATATGCCTTTATACTTAAAAAAAAACATTTAAATCTTAAAATTTGATGCTTTACCTTAAATTTTAATGTAAATCCATTTTGCCCTTATTTTGAGCATTTAAGTGTTTGATCTTGTGCTATAATATTCCGGCCGTATAAAATTTAAAAAAGAAAAAAAATTAAAACTTGCCTTAAATTTAAATAAGTGAGAAAATCGCTGTTTTTTCGAATCTGCTGATATAAAATCGCAGCACTACCGAAATGAAAATGTTCTACAACATTCTACAATGTTCGGAGTTTTTAATCTCTTATACTACGAGTATGTGCTTATTGAAATCTTAAAAAAATTACTTAAGTTTTATAATTTTCTTCAAAAAATATCTTGAAACCGAAAAAAATTAACGGTTTCAAAACAGCAAAAAACAAAATAAATAAAAAGCTTAAAATTGTTCGCAAATTTGTTTGCCGTCATAACGACGACGAAGAAATGCATTTACAAAATTTTGATGGCGTATTTTTACTCCTTTATTGCGTTTTTATTATAATTTATTATTAGAGGCTAGTTGGTATTAATATTTTGATTAATATTTTGTAATTATTAATATAAATTAAATAAAATGAAAGTTATTTACTTTTTTGCTGCGCGTTTATGAGCCTACATATTTTATATAATGCACGGAATAATTCTAGTTGATTAGAAACGTTAAAACGTTAAAAATGTAGAACTTATAAATCTGTAAATTCTCTCAATATTTTGTTCATATAATTTTTTGATTTTAGAGCATATTTTTGTGAAGGTCTTGTTATTACTCAAAATTTTGATACCAATTTTGTGCAAAAATTTTAAACTTTTTTACAAATAGATGTCCGATTTTGACTTCATAAACAGCAATCCTTTTAGTGGTATAACTTAAATTTTTTCATCAGGAAACTGATGGACATGTATCAAACTGAATTACTTTATATATAAGCATCTATGAGTTCACATATAATAGGTTTGTTTTTTCGAATTTTATATCTATAGCTACTTGTCAAGAAAATTACTATCCCCACTTACCTGAATTTTATTTATTTTTTTTCAACAAATACAATTTGTACGGAAGTCCATACAAATACAATTTGTATGGACTTCGCCGGAACGCGGAATAGAGCAATTATATTGCTTGTCCTGCTCTACCTTTACTTACAAACACATAATTCATTCCTTAGATTTTGTTGTTTTTAATATTTTATCAAATTCAAAATACAAAAATTTCAAATATTTTTATGACAAATATTTTTGTTTATAACAGAAAAACCAATTATTACTAAGACTTGACAGCATTTTTATACATTATTAATTTTTAAGTAGCTATATCTATAACTACTTAGGAAGTCTATATCTATTTAAATTTGTATGATATATTTATATAAAATTCAAAAAATAAAATTAAAACAAACCCAATAATGAATGAATACACACAGGGTGTCCCAAACACGTTCATCCGATTTTATTTTGCTAAATCTTTAAAATGAAACGCACTCTAGTCCGTTATTGTCTTTGAGAGTTTTCAGAGTATGCGGCTGGTATACACAGACACTTGACTTGAAAAAATCCAAAGCAAAATAGTCTGGAGCGGATAATAGGGACTAGCTTTAAAATGCATCCTTTAAAATGTCCATTTTCGAGCGATCTAGCTATGTTTGCAGTTACATCGTCTTATTGTGACCACATGCCCTTTAGTCCAAATGCATTAAATTGCGGCAATAAAAACTCATTGATCATGGTTCTGCATCGCTTATTAGTCACAGTAACCGTGTTTTCTACGGCAACCTCGAAAAAATAAAACCTGATGACAATGGCGACAAGCGCCGTAACTTTAAGTATACATAATGTCTCTTCGTGAATGATTCGTGGATTCTCAGTGCCAAAGAAGAGGAAATTTTGTTTGTTTACCTAGCCGCTGATATGATAATTGGCCTCGTCGTCATGATAACTTTGGACAAAAATCGTCTATTGCAAAATAATCTTGATTTTTTCGAGTTTTTCAACCGTTATGTGGCTTGTCGGCGTGTATTCTGTGTCTATTTATATCCCAAATAGTCTGCATATTATTAAAAAAATTTAATTAGGAATTGAATATATATAATGTAAATATCCTCTGATTTCGGATATTCCATATCATATCTGAGATGTCTTAATGTCAGATATGCATAGAAAAATTAAAAATGTAAACCTTGTTAATCGTTTTTCTCGATAACGCTTTTTTGCGAACACTCACAATATTTTTTCGTTAAAACAACTTAAAATACATATTAAATTAATCGAAAATACAATCAAAAAGAGGAATACTGATTTTTAATCATTGTTTAATAATCAACAAAAGTAGTAACCATTAATTTTTTACGGACAAAAAGTTAGAAAAAACTAATAATTGGCTTTGTGTGTATGTATATTTGAATATTTTCTTGTAATTTTTATTGAAATAATTTTGTATATATACAAACTATTTCGGTAAAAAAACAAAAAAGAATTATATGAATTTAAATTTTTAGAAACAGAAAACATAAAATTTTACATTTAACAGAAAATATCAACTCCTACTGAATGTCTGTAAATTTGTATAGTTTGTTTTTTGAATGACTGATTTAAATAGTTAAAAACTATATTTCTATGAATTTCAATTGATTCTTCATTTAAAAACAAACTTTACGTATTACTTTTTAAATAAACTACAGTCGGTAACGGAAAATATATTGTGAGTGAATAGATCAAACCAATAATGAGCTGATGAAATATCAAAACAAAGCTCAAAGTTGCCACCATCAAAGTTATAACTTCTTCTAAGCCTATCGGGCTAATATATTCTGGTACACCTTGTATAAATTGATTTTTAATAGGTTTGTGTCATTTTTTGCTTGATCAGATTAGTCAAAATTGGTTAGAACCAATTACTTCTGAATCTTCTATCTTTTATCACCAGTGCTATTGAGCAGCTTTTAGAACTGATTTCTGGCCATTGCTGATAGGTCATACACAAAAAAATGTAGACCTTCCCAGAAAAGGAGTAAATTCCTCGTAAATTACTAGCTACAAAATAACAGACAATCTAACAGCTTTAATATTTTAACATAAACAGATCCGTGCATACAACAAATTTTGTACGATACACAAAAAAGTTAAGTTAGGGCAATAGACAGCTAAGTTGTTTGCGTTAGATTCACAAATAATTTCAAAATTTTTTATCAGCTTCACTTAGAGTTGTAAGTTTTTTGTTTTAAGCGCAAACACCACTTTATTTTACAAGATATGCCCCATAAACTTATCAGCCAATTGTCCAATTCAACATTTTACATTTGGTTTATTTAAAACCTACTAATTTTAGAGTGGATAGTTAATTTTTTGCTGGGATCAATTAGGTAGGACCTATCTGATACAGTACAAGTTGTTTAGTAACCTGTTCTTTTGATTTTACCTTTTTACTGGGTACGTATATTTTACCATTATCTGTGACTATTGGTTTTTCTCATCTTCTTTTTAGAAACAAATTTAAAAATAAAAATTGAACAATACATTCTCGTACAATTTGTAAATGTATGTGGTTTGATAATAAATAAATTAGTTTCTTTTCAGGATATAGGGTGATACTTATGTGGAAAATCATGGTTTTTGATGGCGCCTTGATTTACTTCTATAGTTTGCAAAAATATTCGAATTTTTATAAGCAAATATAAAGCACATTTTATTTGCTAATAAATGTTTGCACAAAATTAGAAATTTTTAACAATCTCTTCTTATATACCAAAATTTTTGGTTGTACGCTTTATTAAAATTTTTAGTTTTGACCTCCCAGACAAATTAAGTTGGTGGGTGCATTAACAATCAACATTCTAAATAATAAGTACCATCCTATTGCTCAGACATATGGAAGTGTTGGTACATATGTGCTCATTTGGTATCTTTGTCTATAAATTAGTATTGTTTTTTCTTTGTTGCTTTTACTTTTTGCATTCTTGTGGCGTCAAAGAACCTTAACGAAGATAAATAGTTGAACTTTTCTTTGCCAAATTTAGTGGAAAATTGAAAAAAGCTTTTTAATGTGCGCAAAAAGAAATATATTTTCATATTTATCTAATGTTAAGATTTTTCTGTTTGGCTATATTTATAAATTTTTCATTATTTTTTTTTGGCAATATAAAATATTCTTTGTTTTAAATTTTTTAAATAATAAAAAAAATTTAGGGTAAATAGAATTGAGAACAAATTTATTAATTATACGTTTTTTAAAAATTAACTAGTAAATTAGTTTGAAAAGAAAATTCTAAAGCTTTCTGCGTATTAAAAAACTTGCACTGGCAAGGACAGTCCGCCCACCTAAAAATTCCGATGAAAATGTAATTGAAAGAAGCTCTAAGATTGATCCTCGGATTTTTTCGGGGTTTGTATATTTTAAAGATATTTAAAATTAGGGAAACATTTGCAAGTGTGGTACATTTGTTGATAAATTTTTGAGTTGGCCGTTTGAAAAATTTTAAAAAATTTTGTATACTTTTTATGAGAAGTTTACTGCTGTCACACTTTTTTCTATATTTATATACTTAACCCTGCTGTTAGGTTAAAAAAAACCTTACGAATGTTAGGTTAATGGACCATTTGGTCCATACTTCAATATTCATACTAAATAACCATTTAATCTTATATTTGTATCTATTTTGGATCACTTCTCCCAAAATATTATCAATTTAAGCTTTACTCAACGCTAGAGATGAGCGCGTGAGTGAATTTTGGTTCACGCTCACGCGTGATTCACGTGAACCACGCAAAATGAAGATGTTCATGGTTTATTTGATGCAAAATTTGGTCGCCCCATTTTCCCATCAATTATGTCTGAAGATACATTTCATATGATTAAGGATGCCATTCGTTTCGATGATGTTTTGAGTCGACGACAAATGCGTAGTTGCGATAAATTTGCTCCTATTCGTGAACTGTGGGACCGTTGGCAACAACTTCTTCCAATGTTTTACAATTGTCACGCAAATGTCACCATAGATGAGCAACTTGTTGCATTCAGGGGGCGATGTACTTTTCGACAGTTCATGCCATCAAAACCAGCAAAATACGATTTGAAATTTTGGTTATCGGTGGACACTAAGTAAGAAATGCACAGCCTAAAAGAACCAAGGGCAACGCGTTGTATTGGACACAAAACGCAAAACAAATCGATGGCCAAACATTGTATTTGCAAACACACTTGATATATCCGCATTGAATGCGTAGATGATATTTTCTGAAATCGACGTTTCATGGGCTCCAGCTGATCGAAATCGTAGGAGACCAGAGTTTTTGCGGCAACTAGCACTTTTTCTGGCTACACTCACCAAAAAAAGTCTGTAATGGCAACTGAAAATTTTGCTGTTATTACGGGAAATTCTGCTAATTTGAGCCCAGCGGTATTTTTTGCTAATCTTAGCAACACATGTCTGCTGACGTGTAGTACAATGAAATTAGTAGAAAAATTAGTAGCCGCTACTAAATTTTAGTAGACTTTTTGTAAAGTGGAATTTAAAATCCGTTTGCTAAAATCAGCAAAAAAAATTACTAAATACTATTAATAGTTTTAGATTTATTTTTTTTTATCGAGCATCAAAAATTTTAATTATATGTTTTAAAAGATGTTTTATACAAAATGAAAAAAAAAATCAAAGGCTTAAAAATTCTTAAAACATAAACGAATTTATCATTTTGTTTTAATTTGGTAATTTCTGTTTTGAAAAATATTTTAGTCAATTTTTTTTTTTACTTTTAAGGTGAAATTTAAATTGTTGTTAGGGCTGATTTTTAGAAATAAATAACTTTTTAGTGCTGTTTTAAGTGGATGTCCTATTTTTAGACATGAGTCGGTATCTTCACTTCCGATCCCTTTTTTAATCCTATGTAACATTTTAGGGCAATTTAAGTTTGTATGTATAAGTTTAAATTATTAGAAATAACATTTCCATCAATATCGACTTTTTTAAAATTATTAATTTTTTTTGCTAATTTTAGCAAATCGGTTTTCAAAAATTTGTAAAATGATTTCTGAAGTTAGCAACGAAAATTTGTAGATATTCTGTAAAAACTCTGTAATTTGTAAAATGTAAATAGCAAAAATATTTATTTGGATTCTTCAAAAAATACTTTTTATTCAGGGGCTCGAAAGCGTGGAATTTGTAGTTGCTGCAAGTCTTAGTCTGATATAAAATGCTTTATTTGCAGCACGTTTATTTGTAAAACTAACCGAAAAACATGTTGTTCGTCATGCAATGCCAATTATTATAAAACCAACTAATAAATACTTATTTTTTTAAATAAATGTAAAAAAAAATCAAAGAAAATATCCTATGGACCAAATGGTCCCTTAACCTAAGATTCGTAATTTTTTATTTTTCTCAGTCCTGTTTTAAGTAGTTTAATAAAAAAGTTTTCCGTTCCATTTAAAAATAAAGGAATATACATTTATTTTTCAATGAAATATCTAATTTAACTTTTTTATACATTTATTTGAAATAATTTACTATCATTAACCATTTTTTGCAGTTTCATTTATTATTTTCATTTGTTTGAAATTTAATAATAATTTACCCACAAAACGGAAACTTGTGGTTTATTGTGTCCGTAACAGTTATTACAAACTTAAATTTTGTTTGCTGTCTGTTTCAAAAAAAAATATTCAAAAAATTTCAATTTGTTTTTTTATTTAAATTGGTTGTATATATACAAAATTTGTCAATACAAATTACAGAACTTCATAAACACACATACATAAACAAATACATTCACACAAAAAGTGTTTATAACTTCACATGCATACATACATTTTGTATTGTACGAGTATATTAAAAAAAAAACAAAAAATACAAAAACGCAAATAATTTCAAATAAATGAAAAAACATTTATTTTTTAATGATTGGTAAGTAAAATTTTGACATTTATTTTAACTGATTATAACATTTGTTTCTTACGGATGTGCCAGTTGATAAATCAACATTTAAAAATAAATATCAAATGACATTTAAATTAAATGAAAATTAAGTAGACCGGTTTTTAAATGAAATATCATTTCTTTTAAATGATATTTTCAGTTATTTTAACTTACAAACTATTTTAAGTGTATCAATGGGAACAAAAAAGTATTCGACTGTATTTATCAAATGCTTATGGAAATGTTTGTTTTTTCTTAATTAAACGTAATGTACAATGAACATAAATATGTGTATTGTACATATTTAAATTTTTCAATTAAATGCTGGGTTTACATATGTGTAAACAAATCTATAGAAATTACATAAATAATATAAAAGATAATATGCAATTGTTATATTCAGTAGAAAAACACATGTTTTCACATACATGACGGACTTGTAAACATTTATAAAACAAAAGTTTAATATTAAAGCATTCTATTAGCATATGTCCAATTTAATCTTAACTTAAATTATATGTATGTACGGGGGCGGATCAATAAGTCCGTGACTTTTCAAACTTCCCTCGTAGTTATATGAAATGCAACACTGCTCCCATCAAGTACCACCTGTTAATAGACTACTGTCAAATTCTGAGCAAGTTCCATCATTTACCTTGCGTTTAACAGCTGTTCAAAACATACAACCTCGTGGCTTTAAAAATGGAAAAAAGTGAATTTCGAGTGCTCATTAAACATTATTTTTTGCGAAAAAAACGTCAATCAAACCAAGAAAAAGCTTGATAAATACTATGGGGACTCTGCACCAACGATTTCAATGGTAAAAATGTAGTTTACTGAATTTCGTTGTGGCCTTACAAGCACGGAAGATGCTGAACGTTCTGGACTCCCAGTTGAGGTCTCTACACCCAAAACAATTGAAAAAAATTCACAATATGGTGTTGGCCGATCGGAGATTGAATGTGCGATAGATTGTGGCATCTCACATGGCTCAGTGGATTCAATTTTGAACGATCACTTGGGTATGAGAAAGCTTTCCGCAAGATGGCTGCCGCGTTTGCTCACAGTCGACCACCAATGGAACCGTGTGACAGCTTAGTTTCCATGGCAAAAGTCCATGAAGTAGATTGCGAATTGCCCCCTCATTCGCTATATTCTCCGGATTTA
The DNA here is from genome assembly GCA_949748255.1 of Eustalomyia histrio. Taxonomy (NCBI): domain Eukaryota; kingdom Metazoa; phylum Arthropoda; class Insecta; order Diptera; family Anthomyiidae; genus Eustalomyia; species Eustalomyia histrio. The sequence continues at coordinate 58,556,675 of OX456523.1, read as the reverse complement.
GCCCCTAGTGACTATTTCCTATATCCAATGATGAAACAAATGCCTATTTTATGGACTTTGAAAATTCCTACTTATTGAAAGGGATACAAAAATTGGAGAAACGTTGGACTAAAAGCAGATTATGTGAAAAATTAATGCTGATAAATTATTGCAAATTAATTCTCTTTAAGTTCGTTACTGAATAATTCTTAATGGATTTGACTGAGAAAAGTAATCAAATGGACCCAATATAACCAAAATAATAAATTTGCACAATGGTCGTTGATTTTAGATGAAATATTAAAACTTTAAAAATTAAATATTTTTCTAGTTTAAAAGTTTGGTACAACTAGAGCTTCTGAGTTATCGAATTGTGATCAAAAATAATAAAAATGTTTATTTGTAAAAGATGACCACGTTTTTCTCTTCCCCTGTAAAGTTCTGTAATTGGATTATGTATCATTTATTCATTCGGTTCAAAAAGTTTTATTAACATCAATTCCATTATGATTTTTCTCATTAACACTAAGTAAAATCCAGCATTTAATTTTTTCTTTTTCAAAATTTTTAAATGCAATGCAATTCTTGGCATAAAAAGTATTAAAAATTAAATTACAATTGTCTTCTTTGTGTGCAACAAATATGATTTTTGAATTTTTAAAACCTATTAATAATCTTAGTATTAATATTAAATTGTAATGTTATTTTAAAGTTAATATTGTTTATTTGAATACACAATGTAAAGCAAAATATTAAAATCATATAAAAATACAATACATATGTTTAGAAAATATACTCCATATTTAATTAATATAATACGATAAAATTAATATTGTTAATTCGTATGCAAAAAGTAAACAAAAGAAGTTGAAGACAATTAATTATTAATGATAATAATAATAATGATATTACGTGACTGGAGAATAGAATTATACTCCATGACGTATACTTGATATTTAATAATTATGTTACATATACGGCAAATCACATGGTTTTTATGGGGAATTAAATGGCTTCCATGTTTTTTTGTTAGTTTTTCCCAATTCTTTTTGTTTAAAAAAACAAAAAGAAAAATGTAAAGTAAATAAACAAAGTTACATATATTGCATAAAAATAACTTGCAATTTGCTAGATACATATTTGTTTGCTTCGCTAGTAAAAAATTAACAAACAAACAAAATATGTAAATGAGAATATTCATTAGATCATTGTTGCCTCAATAATGATATTAAGTTAAATGTGTATTTTAAAATGAATTCATTTGATGTTCTTCAATCTTTTCTACTATAATCAGATGATTTTTTAAAAATATTCGCTGAAATGTAAACATCAGTAAGTACTAATTACTGTTAAAATATTTTATGTATATACTATACTCTTTTCAGCTCAATTACAAAATTATACAAATATTTTTTATTCATTTAATACCAAATGTATAAGTAGCTTTAAGCAATTAAATATAAAAATTCATGAAAATACAAGTATTCGTTCAGCAGACTGCTATAATACTGAAAAACAATTCATATAATAAGTAAAATATAAAATAGCCAAGGACAAGAATAAAACCAAGTAAAAACATTTTCTTTTATTTACGGAGAACTGAATATGATAAGAATAAAAATGCTGAAATAATATTTAATTTAAAAAAAAATATAATTGATTGTGAAGTTTTTATTTTTTTAGTTATTTTATTCGAAAATGTATTTCAAGGCTGATTCGATATCAAGGGCACAAATACTTTTGATAAAGGTCGTAGCTGACCAGAAATTGCATTCTATTTGGCTAGTGTCTAAATAAATTTTTCTTTGACTTTTTCTTTTTCTGTGTACACAGAAAAAGTCATTTCGACACTAACCGACTGGAATGCTTTTTCTGGTCAGCTACGACCTTCATCAACATTCTTCGTGCCCTTGATCTCGAACCAGACTGGAAATACATTTTCATACATATAAATATAAATGCTATTTAAACAAAAAGTCCAAAAGTTTATAGATACTTTACTGCAATAGAGGTAATTTTCATTAAATTAAGCCAAATAAACTGTTTTACTAAATAAATCGAAATTTTACATTATTTTTTTAGAAAATTAAAGAGAAATTTCTTTAATTAATGAAAGGCAGTAGGAATCACCGTATTAGAAATCACTGCAGTTTCCGCAAATGGCATCGTAGGTCAGTGCGGTTTTAACATTCATGAATAACAACCCAGCAAAATAAAATGGATGTTATTCTTTACGAATCTCTTTTTCAGAACATCCAAAGAAGTTAATAGTGCAAATTTTTCGATTTGTAAGAAGTCATTATAAATAACTTCCAAAATCTTAATATTAACCCCTACTAGTAAAAAAAAAACAATTATTTAGTTGGTCTATAAATGGTTAATTCCTGCAGTCATTACATGTCTAATTGAAAACATATTTTCCATACCACTGATATTCACTTTGTCCTGGTCGGAATAATAATTCTTGGCGTGTTTAAAATAACATTTTAACCTTAAAAAAACTTCCGCCAACTAATCAAAAAGTCCATCTGCTCATCGATTTTTCATAGCACCGAAACAAACTACTTCCTCCCAATGACACGCCAATGTTAAAATCATTAATGATTCACCGAAATTTTAACAACTTCGTGCTCAGTAGATGTAGTGTTTAACTACTTCTTTCTCAGCTCTTATTTTGCTGGGAATGAATTGTTGAATACCTCACACCACATATGCTGCGTTTTGTTATGCAAAATGTGATCAATAGAGCCCCAATTTGCAATAAAGCGAACAGCGACTATTTGTCCCACAAAATTTTCTGCAATTAATCGAAATAAATCTTACAAGTACTAGTAAGTACAATCAGTTAAAAACTAAACGAGTTTTCACATTAAACAAAAGTAATAGCGAAAGAAAATCAGATGATGGTTTTTGCCCCACTCTGTAATTGTTATAAAAAAAAACAAATTGTTTGTCAAACCTTAACCCATAGCAAATTGCATCCACAGTTACACACAAATTGAATATATAAAACAACAAAATTTCGCTGAAGCTCTTTGTGTGTGGTTTTCAAGAATTCCATCGTTTGTTGTACATGAGGACACGGGGCAATACAAGAAAAATCATCGTTATTTTTTCATAAAAGAAATTTACAACCATAATAATTAGAAATTTTGTGTAAACTTAACCTTTACTGATTTCAATAATGTACAAAATATTGGACAATTTTCCACCATATTAATTAAAAATGGAAAAAGTTATTCACAGAATATCCATTTGTTGTGCTTGGGTTTATGAAAAATTTATCTTCATGTTAAATTAGTTTAAAAAGAAACACAATTTTTCTGCAGTAGTTTAAGTACAATACAAAGAGTGAAAAAATCATAGTTAAATCAATTATTATATCATATTTCAATTAAAATCTTATATTTTTACAAACATTTTTAACTTAAGTATGAATCTTATTGAATCAAGTTAAAATATTCTTCTTCCTACTTAAATTATTGTCAACATTTTTAATTCATTTTTTTCGCATTAAAAAAAAATAGAAACCTATTTAAAGTCAAAATAAAATAAATTTATTTTAATTTCAAAGCTTGATTTTAATTTTTTTTGTGTAGGCACAAGCTCTTCCTTCTTCTAAAGGGTCTAGGTTTTCTTGGGTTCTGAGGTGATCTTTTGCCAGATTGCAATATCAGATCAGTATCAGCATAGCTAAAAAAAGTTAATTTTCTTTGTGTTTGTTAGTATACGGAGCTTGAACACTCACTCGTATGTATAAAAAAAATACAAGTTGTCCAATAAATATGAAAAAAAATCAAGGTAGAAAAAGCTAATAGTATTTAGTTAAAAATTATTGGGTATACAAGTTAATAATGTCGATTTTTTCGCTTGAAAAATGCATTTATTATAATAACAAAATGAATTAATACATTATTCAAAGTATTGTCCATTATTAGCCACTACTTTTACCCATATGCATTCCGCGCCAAAAGAACGGCTACGGTTTTAAGGTAAAGAATGAATCAAGCCAATTTCTGATACCCTGTTCTGAAGTGAAGCGTATTCCATAAGGGCCTTCGAAACAAATGGTAGTCAGAAGGGGCAAGGTCTGGGCTATAAGTGGTTGAGCCAAAAGTTCCCAACCACTGTTTTCCAAATAGTTTTTCACCGGTATTGTAACATGTGGCCGAGCGTTGTCATGATGAAAGCTTATGTCCTCGTGTCTGGTCGAATATTCTGGTCGTTTTTCGTTGATTGCTCTCTTCAAACGAATCAGTTGTGTTCGCTACAAGTCATCTGTGATCGTCTGACGCGATTTCAACAGCTCATAATACAAAACACCCTTCTGACACGCCAAACACAGAACATTACCTTGGTGCAATGGATATTCGGCTTCGGCCTTAATTTAGCTGGTTGGCCGGGCTTTACATATGACTTTTTGCGCTTGGGGTTATCAAAATGTGTCCATTTTTCATCACTAGTAACAATACGATGCAAAAATTAATTTTTTTTTTAGCAATCATGCAGCATTTCCGACATCCAAAATCACCTTTCAACGTCTCTCGGTTTCAATTGATATGGGACCCAATTTCCTTGCTTTTGAATGAATCCCAATGCAAGTTCTTCTTGCGTTTGACAACAATCTTCGTCGAGTAATGCTTCCAATTACACATCTTCAAAATTTTTGGGCTGACCAGGCCTCTCCTTGTCTTCTGTGTCGAAATCAACACTTATGAATGGCGCAAACCATCTTTGATAACTTTTTTGAGTTGGCTTCTACTAACAATCAATAACTTTCAGCAGCAGTTTTTTTACCAAATGAAAGAAGGTTATAAGACTTCCCCGCAAAATATCTTATTTAGGCACAAAATTCGACATTATTATAGCGATTGAAAAAAATGTGTGCTTACACTCTGGCGTCTATCGAATACTGAATTATATGGACAGATCTTTACCCTCCAAAATTCCATATTTGTTATTATTAACACAAACCATATGTGATAGTTATGCTGTCCCAATCGATATTAATAACTTGTATACCCAATACGTTGCATATAAAACTGTTGAAATTATTATAAATAATAGAAGAACATTGTCCATGATTTATTTAGGGTAGTGGTTCAGAATGAAGCTTGCGATGACCTGGACGCTCACTCTTGCGCTGTTCCTCACAATTTTTTTCCATTTTCTCTTACACTCAGAATATTTTGTATTTAACTGTTTGTAGTTAAATAAAAAAGTGTTAGGTTCCATTTAGAAATAAGGGAACATACATTTATATTTCAAAGAAATATCTATTTTAATTTTTTTTATACATTTGTTCGATTAAAACAAACAAACAAAAACACAAAACATGAAAACAATTTAAAATAAATGAATAAATCAGTTATTTTTTACGGAATTGGTAGGTACAATTTAAATTTTTATCATATGTTTCTACACTCTAAAAAATGCTTGTAAAATTACTACTATAAAATGGGCAAAGTTTTACGTAATATTACGAATATTCGGTAAATATAAACATCAAATGGGTAAAACTTTTTGGTTCACACTTTCATATACAATAATACACACAATTAAACACATTATGCCCAAAATTAGTATTGTTTTGTTAAATAAAAATTTTACGCACAAAGATTGTAAATATACTTACTTATAGTAGTAAAAAAAAATATGACATTTTTAAATTGAAAAAAAAAATCGATAAAATTTTCAAACCTAAAAAATAGATTCATTAGTTTTTTAAATTTATCAATTATTTGGAATTTCTAAACAATAAATTTATTGTTTTTATTCTTGCTGTGAGTTAACAAACAATAAAATTATGGTTTTATTGTGAATTACTAAATAATAAATTTATTGTTTTTTATTACAAAACAAACATTTTTTTGCTTTATAATTATTAATATCATGGTAGAAAATGTGCGCATTTTTGTAGGATTTTTCCGCATTGTTCTGTACATTTACAGGAAAATCGTGTTTCTTTATTCAAAAATTTGGTGAATATAACCTTTAATTTTAAAATTTCTTTAAATTTTTACGCACTTTTAATGTAATTCTACCTATTTTGTGTTCATCAACTTACGCATAATGTGTTTACTTTTTCATTTACGCACACAGAGTAAATTTACCCAACTTATAGTAGGAATAAAGTTTCCTACAATAAGTTGGGTAAATTAATTAGTGTGTACTGATGTGCCAGTTGTTAAAAGAACATTTTGAAACAATTATCAAAAGCCTTCTGAGATAAATGAAAAGTAAGTAAATCGGTTTAGAAATGAAATATAATTTCCTTTAAATAGTATTTTCTCTTATTTTACCTCATTTTAATTTCAAACCTGACTAATTCTAGAAAATATATAATTAAAACATAGATATCGAAGCAATATGTACAAAAAATTTATATAAAATTAAAAAAAAAAAAAATTAAACTGATCTCAAGCCTAATAAAAACACTGTGCAAAATCAACTATAATTAAAATTTTATAAAAATTAAAACATTTAAATTTTTTGATGACTACTAATACTTAGAAATATTTTTTGTTTTGCTGATTTTGGGATAGAAAATTGTTAATTTCAATTAACTAAAATTCAAGTGAAATATCCCCAAAATTCTGTATATTTAACAGTTTTATTTTTGCTAGTTTTACCTTTCAAGGATATTAAAAAAATCTGCTAATTTTAGGAGTTTTTTTACAGCATGTCTTTGGCAGCACTTACAGATGTTTTGCTATATATATCTATAGAGGTACATTTTCAGAAAATCCATGAATGAATTTTGAAGTTCTGGGGAATTATTAAATTTTTTTATTAATTAAGGAAAAATTCCTAATAAATCCTAAGAAGTTTATCGAATTCTTTAACTTACTTTTTTGAGTGTATTTTTTATATAAATATACATAAGTAATTATTAAAGTACTTTTATTCGCATGTATAAACAAGAAATATTTTGCCATAACTAAATGTATGATGACTTTGTTAAAAGAAAAATTAGTTTTATTTCTTTTCTTGTGATATTGCATAAAACCACCATCATAATCAGCACCATTTTAATTTAACATTTGAATGGCAGCTAATATTATCAATTATTTTTCATTTCATTATTTAAGATATTCGTTATAAATACTCAACTCAATCAGTGCTCTCATTACACAACAAACATTTTTTAATATGGTACTTGGTTTTTTAAAAATTAAAAATTTTAAAGCAAACATTAATTGAATTTCCTTGAGAAATACAGATATAGATATAAATATAGATATACCTAAAGATATGAAAAATATGACTATGACCAAATTCAAGTTGATCACTAGAAATATGCGAATTTTGCAGCTATAGCAAAGAACCCAAAACCTTTGGAAAATTTTAAAGCATAAAATTTTAAAAAGCAAAATAGTGCCGCAAAAAAGTACCGCTAAACAGCCCTCTAAATACTCATTTCAATGATACCACAGTTGCAACGAATAAATACCAATTTTTGAATCTTTTTTTAAACTCTTAAATTTCCGAGGCAAGTAAAAGGCCGAGGCAGGTAAATCTTAGATTTTTCTTATCACAAATCGAAATTTCATCAAAATCGGAGTGTTTGTTTACATTGGGGTACTTTCCTTATTAGGTTTTCTTTTGATATTTTCAAATAATGATAATAAAAGATGAGAGAGTAAGAAAAAACGTTGTGTAAATAAATAATAAATTTTATCTCACAACTGCAACATTCGACGTTTTCAATCGTCAATTTGTATGGAAAAATACGTTACGTTATTATACTGTTTCTTTACTAAATGTTGCCAATTAAAACAGAATTAAATTGTAAAATATAATATAATATTTTTCATTGCTAAGTATTTTTCGTTTGCATACTGTGATTTAATGCCTGTTATTAATATCGCATAATAAAATTCCTAATAACTACTTAATGGTGAGCAAACGAAAAGAATTTACTTCACCCATTAATATTTCAAGTTGATGATTGGTGAAATAATTTATAGTAAATAACCTTAATTAATTTTACTTGTTTATTATACCTAACATTCTACAGAGTGCAAAATAACTGAGATTTAAGCGAGTTAGAGTAAAACCAGCTTTGGGGAGTGCCCCGGTACCCAATAATTTGAATAACATTTACACGTCAATATAATTAAAAAAACTGTAGTTTTACTAATTTTTATTTAATTTAGAATATCTAAATTTAACAAAATTTAGAAAATGCGATAAAAAAAAGGAATAAATATTTTTAAATTAACAAATTTTTCTGTTCAGCTAACAGAAATATATAGTTATAATTTTAAAGTATTATGGAACATTTTTTTTAATGAAAAAATTTGTAGGGGCGTTTGAATGCAATTTTAATTTCTGTCAAAATGGGAAAAGTCAAACAATTATCTTAGAAGATAAGTTTCGTCTCTATTCTTAAAATGATTTCTTACGCCACTGGAAACATAATATAATCATTTCAGACATAACATGATACTCCATGTTAACATAATATGATAAAATAATGGTAATTTCATTAGTATAATATGATCAATATATTATTTTTACCACTAGATTGGCACAATCATAATCCCAAAAATATACTTATATAATGCACTTTGAATATGATTGCCCTAACCATGTTTTTTCTTTGCCTGAATTTTGCAGTTCAACTGTTCCTTTGACACCAAGGCTTTGTATGAGGTGGCTAAATAAATTCCAAACTAAATTCAAACTGACAACATTGTTTAAAATTTTTTTGAAAAGTATTTGGAAAAATTTTCAAATATCATTAAAATTCTATATTTTTTATTTTAACAGTCTCGAAATATCTTACTAACGAATAGTAAACACTAATTTTTTTATTAAATGGAAAAAATTGTAAGGATCAGCGCAACTGCGAACATTTTTGTAATAAAATATTTTTCAAAATGCTTTCAAATACCGAATAAGAGCTTTTCGGTCGGATATATTTTTATTTATTTATTTTCAATATAATTTTGCTACAAATAAGACTTTAAGTCTTTTAGCAGTATCTCAGACATTGTAAATTCTTTTAAGATATATTTTTAGAACTAAAACTAAGGAAAAATTGCTATAAAATTTTAATAAAGAAATGCTTAAAAATTAAAAAGAATTTCAAATAGAAAATAAATAAATAAAAATTTTAAAACAGATTTTTTTTTAATTCTTGGATAAAAATTTAAAGATTCGTTTTATATATAAATTATAATTTATTTCAATAATATATTTTTTTCCTTAATATCAAACATTTTCTGTTTTTTTTCAAAATAATCCTTTAATGCTTAAATAATTTTACACAAATATTCCATTAAAAAAAAAAATAAACCAAGATACTACATATTTTATTATCTTTTTTTTTGTAAAGTATTACTACATCACATCTAAATACTAAATCGAAAATATAAAAATTGGGAAAAGAAGTAATAGTAATAGGAGTGTCCCGAATCGTGAGTTGCATTATTAACATTTAAATATAAGCTCTTAAACGATGCATAATTTTTAGCTGATTATGAAAAAATAAATAAAAACATTTTTGAAGAGTGCTAATAGATATATGCAGGCGTTTGACGTTTGATATTTCGCAAAAAAGTTGTTTTTACAAAAAAATTAAAAAAATAGGACTATTTATTTTTTATTTTATTTAGTTAAGACCTATTTTGCAAAAATTAAACAATTTTTCCCCAAAATCGCCAAACGTAGAAGTCTGTAAGAACTCTCGAAAGATTATTTCTCCCTTAGTTAGCTTAAAATCACTCCTTTTAACTTTTTATAATTAAAAGCGTTTCGCACATTTACGAGATATCGGCACATATGCGTATTAGGGTTTCTAATTCTTACAAGGAATTAGTGTGGCTCACTCTAATTTGGATAAAATTTCGATACGTAATAAAAAAGCCAAAATAACTCAAATTGTATCTTTTGTCTTTTTGGCGTAATCTTATGTTAAACGGATTAAACCGTTTAACAAAATGGAGGATTTTAATTGTTTTCGTCTTAGTATTTGTACCCAAAAAACTTTAAGTATATGGGTATCAAATGAAAGGTATTTGAAAAATAATTATAAGCCTGCATTTCAAGTGTTTCATTGTGATTTTATTTTAACTAATGTAGAACGAAATGAACTATGTATAATGCCCAAATCAATTATAAGGGAATTATTTATCGAATAGAATCCCTAATACATACTAGTGATATAATCAAAGAGGAGCCCATAAATACAAAAGTATTAAATAAAGAGTAGATATAAAATTAAAAAAAAGAATATGTTTAAATAAATACAAAATGTTCAAGCGTAAATCCTTTTAAACATACTTAAATAAATACAGATACACTGCAATTTGCTGAGCTTTAAAAGAATGCATTCTCTAGTTTAACAGAAATTATTTGGATTGTTTACGCACTCAAATTCTCGTTTTCTTTTATACATTTTGATGAACACAATGAAATATAATTTCAATCAAATTTGTGAGAATAATATACAAACAACCGACACTACGTTTTATAGAAGCTGTCAAAATAAAATGTCAACGTTAGAAGCTGTCAAAACAAAATGTCAGGGTTAGAATCTGTCGAAACAAAATATCAGGGATCTAAGGGTACAGTTTCGTAGGATTTGTCTATACTGAGCAGTAGTTTGGTGATTGAACCCAATATATTGCCGAAAAAAATAAATTATTCTTAAAATATGAGATTTGGATTTATTCACTCAATTGTTTATAACTTCGATTTTCTTCTGGTTTGTCTTAGTTCTTACGTAAAAGTATCAGGTTTACGCACATGAAAAGAAACCAAACGTTTTTTTTAACGATTTGTAATTTTCCGTCGGAAAAGTGTTACTGTAAAATATGATTTTTTTAAAAATGTGACCTAATGTTATCGATATATTTTGAACGGCTTTACCGATCAAAGATCCGATTATACATATTTGTTCGTCATCTCAATACCTTGCATTTGGGTACAAAGAACGACCCAATCGAGATATGTTTTGTCAAGTGAAAAAAGGTCGAAAAATTAAAAAAATCACAATATCTCAAAAACTGTTCCATAAAAAAAATTTAACCTTGATTTTTTAATTCAGCGGGAGAAAATACATAAGGAAAATCACTTCTGATCACATGTACATTTACGGTGTAAACTAGTGTTATTATGAATTTTAAAATTATATCCTGATATTGGTTGATTTAACATAAAACCAAAATATGTTTAAGAAAAATTAATTTCGTTTTTACTATAATCCAGTTATTCATCACAACTCCGGGAAGGCATATTCATTCAGTTTCGTACTAATGAATTCTAACTTGTACATAATTTCGATTCCTGTCATTGCCCATGGTATTTATTAATTTCGGATAATATTTATTTTTCGTTTCTTTTCAGGGAAATCATAATGTTTTTACAAATTAAACACTTTGAAGTTTGATTGAACAAATTCAGTTTTTTTAAACTCTTACTTCAAAATTTGTAGTTATTAAGAGAAAATATCATTTCAGTTTATCTATTTTGTCACAGAACTACACAGTCGTTTCAAACAAAAAGGGGCTTGAACACGAAACCTTCCAGTTACAAACCTTTTTAACAATGCGTCAAAATTTGTATAAATTCACTACATTGATTTTTGTAACGCAGTCATTTTCTGACTGGTTAGTACCCAGAAAATTTATGCAAATACCCTTATCCCTTTTAGTTACTGGGAGGTTATGCGATCAATTTTTGCCATTCAAGTCTTATTACACTCAAACTTTTTTATTAGCACACTCACACTTTTTTAAATTGATGCGAACTTGCTTTCAATTTCTCAGTCAAGTGGAGTGTTTCAATTTACGTTCAGGAAAACAGGTGATTACAATTCTGTTAATCCATTGTTCGTTTTTCTATCATTTTCTTTTTTTCTTTCCGATGACATCTTGGAAAGAAAAATTTCTTTCAAGTTGTGTGCAGCCTACGTCAAAGCTGTCAATTCAAATGAATTTTGACAAGCAGTATGTGTGAAAAACTTGATCGTTTGGCTGCAGTGTTCCAACTTATATTCATTAAAATTCATTAAACCTGTTTTCGGGTTAACGTTTCTTGCCAGTATCCTATGAGTCTTTTGACGAAAAGTACACTCAGAATATTATTTAGTTTACTGTTTGTAGTTTAATAAAAAAGTTTTCCGTTCTAATCAATATTAAATTCTGGTTTCATTTAATAAAATCTACAAAATCCTGCCCATAGAATACAGTGGGACTGAGAAGATTCATGTCACTTATGTAAATCAAATTAGAAACTTAACACACAATATTTTTCCTATTTTATTATGACAACAATTTTACGTGAATTTCACTTAATAATAGCCATTAAGCATAAAATCTGTTTTCGCATGAAAGGCTTTTGTAAAGCACTTTAAGCCAAATGCAAGTTTAAGCATATTATAGATATTTAGAATAACAGCAGTAGCAATCAAGTGGACTTAGGTATATAGGAATAGCACATAGAGTGCAAATAAAAATAGAACAAAACTATAGGAAAAGGAAAAAATGACAAACAAAAACACAACAAAATAATATTAAATACTGCATATGTAGCACCATATGTAGGAATAATGTGGATGTATGCGGAAAAAAAATTACAAAAAGAATAACAACTACCAGGAAAATGCATAAAGATTTGTTGCATTCATTTATATTTACGAATGTATATATGTCTGTAGGTTTTATATCCTCTAAACGGCACTAATGTAAGCAATTGTGACATATTTCACTTCCGTTCTAAACACTTTTAGCAAAAAGAAGCCTAAACCAACAAATTACTGGTAGCACTAAAGAATAGAATATACTTATACTAGTAGTAAAGTAAAGAATATGAATTTCCGCAAAAGCATTTATATTTTGTTGGAAATATATTTTAAAAAAATAGTACGTTTGCTAAGAAAATACAAAGACGCCAAATTTTAGTAGAAATGCAACAATCCAAAAACTAACAAAACTATAACATATTACCACAGATGATAAAGTTTATTTGAAAAAAAGAAACAACAAAATCCCCACTTGAAATATATGGTGTTTTGGCGACACAAACTGTCCTCAACTTGGTTTTTTTATTATTCTGATGTAGCACATACAATGAAGTAGTTTTTCTTATGCTATGTACTACATAACACTTAATACCAACTTTAAGACACATTATATAATATTTTTTGTTTTTCATGTATGCTTTTATTGTTGTGTAGAAAATGTTTCCAAACTTCGAATGAAAAGTGAAAAAAAAAATAGTTGTAGAAAACTTGTAGTGGTCAAGATCGGTCATATCGTAAGATATCATACCCTATTATGACTTATTTCTAATAAGTGTTACTGCGACAATTTGCCTTAACGGTGTTTTTAATATTCTGTCGTCCCCTCTTTGAAACAGCAAATCACGGAGATCAAGGTTTTGTTAAAATATCTATAAATTAATGCACTTTTGGAATGCCAAAGTTGCCACTTTTATCAAGAACGCAAATCTGGTAATCGAAATCATGCGGTAATTGGTAATGGTAGCAATATTTTAGGTTATTTAGGTGACGCCATTTTAAGATTATTAACATTTTAGTTATTTCGGCAATGGTTAGGGGTAACTGTAATCATTTTTTTCGGCGCAAAGCACAAAGTTTGAAACCTCCATATATTAAAAAAAAAAATGAAACCAATTAACCATTTTTAGATAGGCTGATGTATGTATTTCGATCGACCTAAAGATCTCTTCAGATCTCGAAATTGAAGATAAGCTAGAGCCTCCAGAAGAAGGAAGAGCTTAAACAAAAAAACTATTAAAATGTATATTTTGCCCCACTTTTGATAGATTTTCCCTCAAAGCGAATTAACATAAAATAAAGAAAAGACTGGACATATCGTATATATTTGATAGCGCCCTCTTATAGAAGTACTAGAAATATCCACAAGGGTCTGATCTTTGCTGTATCCTAGCGTCCTCTTGTGTTTACTGGAAATATTATGTCGCCATCTAGAGGTATCTAGGGTTGAGTGGAAGGTTGAACTTGCCGGTACAAGAGTTGGCAGTCTAAATTGATTTACAATTTTGGGCAGTCATATGGGGATTTATTTCCCGCGGGGAAATGGAAATTGATGATTTAAATTACCGTAACAATATATGGTATGAATATGATAAAGAATTTTTTAAAAAATATATTAATTAATACTTATAAATTACTTCTTCTTATTTATAAAGAAGTTTCATCAATATTTATGAAAATAGGAGCGCCCCAGTAGGCTAGTTGGTAGCGTATTAGCTTATCAGTGCAGGGTCGTGGGTTCGATTCCCACCAGAAGTTCTGATCAATTTTCGCTACAACGAGCCGATGGCCTTTGTTGTTGGTGTTCGGTAAGGGTATTAGGATATAATTTGTAATTATATGATTAATATAAATAAATTTATTAAGGTATTTCATCATATTTTTAAAGAAGTTTCCTTAATATGATGAATTTATTTTTTTTTTAACTAATTAAGGTAGATAAAAATGCAAACTTAATGGGAATTACAAAACTCAGGTTTTTGCCGAAATGAAAAATTTTTAAGAATCTTATTAAATTTTTTTTTTTATGAAATAATGAACATTTGTCATAATTTTTTTTGAACTACCATGTATTAATGACAATGTATTAATGTATTAATGACAAACGATTTATGAAATAGTTTAAGAAGTATGATAGAACTTTTTATCCTGAGTGTATTAAGTTTCATAGTTACTATTATAGAAGAACCTATATTGGACTTCGGATTTCAAAAATTAATTTGTTTACCTTGTCTCCTTTGGGTTTCTTCATAATAAGGTGTTTTATTTTGAAATGACAATATGTGAATGTTTTCGTGTAATTACTAATACCTCAAGAAATAGCATAATGAAAACAATGTTTTCATTATTAATAAATAAAGGGTTTTCCAATAGGTACCTGACAACTTTGAATGTAATTTGTGAACGCACTACTTATCATCAAAATATTACTTTCCTTTTTTTCAGTAAACTCAACATTTTCATCATGATAAAGTACACGAACGAACACCGTATGCAAATTATAAAAATGTACTACCGAAATTCGGAGTCGGTGACTGCAACTTTAAGAGCGTTAACTCCAATTTTCGGTCATTATTCTAGCCTTAGTAGACAAGCAATAACAAGTTTAGTGCAAAAATTTGAGTCTTCATATTCATTGCGTGTTGATGCCGTGCCAGTGAGAAAACGGGTTGGTCGAAGTGACGAAAATATCGCTGTCGTTCAGGCGTCCGTAGCAAACGATCCAAATCAGTGGATTCCACGGCGTTCTCAAGAACTGGGCGCCAAGATGATGGATTTCATCGCAAAATCATCTTCAGAGACGAATCTCATTTTTGGCTCAAAATATGCGTTATTGGTTTGGTGAAAATCCACATGTGCATCATAAATCACTACTTCATCCACAAAAAATAACTGCTTGGTGCGGTTTGCATGCCGGCAACGTCATTGGGCCATATTTTTTCTTTGACAATAACGATCGTCACGTTACTGTGAATGGCGATCGTTATCGTTATTACCGATTATTTTTCGCTCGAATTGGAAAACATGGACTTGGATATGAGGTTCCAACAGGACGGTGGCACAAGCCACACACACATGCAAAGAAAAAACATGGTTGGGTCAATCATATTTGAAGAGCATCATATATTTTTGGGTTTATGGTTGTTCCAACCATAATCGTACTACATATATTATGGTTATCATATTATGATCATATTATGATTCATAAATTACCATATTATGGTCCTAAATAAACATGTTATATTGAATTTATCATATGATCGCACGTTATCATGTATGCTTTAAATGTTATCATATTATGGCCCCTCATAACTATATTATGATTCCTGGATAATCTTAAAGGAAAAGTTCTTAGAAACTATGAAAAAGCTTTTTAAATTTACGAATATTTCCTTTAGAAATGTCTTTTCTATAAAAAAATTAATATTAAGGACTTTTGAAGAAAAATTGTTAGGGAAAAAATCACAGACTTTAAGAACTTTTCTTCCTTTGATTGTATAATTATTTATTAATTGTTGCCAACATTTTATCGTTGCATAATTATCATATTTTTTTCATAGTCAGAATTTTTGTTACCACAGTATGGTTACAGCCAATCATGATGTAAAATAGAAGGTGCCAATCATAAAATAGTAAAATATTTACTAAATAATGATGGTAGCGACCATGTTGATGGTTAGAAAACCAATAACTTGGTTGTGACAACCATACCCGATTTCAGCAAGCACAATGTAGTAGCAGTGATCATATTACAACCATGTTTTTTCTCTGCGTGCAGCACACGTTACAACCGATTTATTGAAGAGTAAGTTTGGTGAGCGTGTTATCTCAAGAAATGCACCAGTCAATCGGCTGCCTCGTTCAATTTAACGGCTCCAGACTTTTTCTTTGCGGCTACGTCAAATCATTGGTCTATGCCAACAAGCCGACGACGTTGGAAGAACTCAGAGTCAGTATTAAACGCGAAATAGCGGCCGTTACAGCCGAAATGTGTGACCGAGTCATCGAAAATTGGGTCCAACGAATTGACAGCTGCCGACGTGCCCGCGGTAGCCATACCCAGCAAAAAAAAGTAGCAAAAAAAAGAGAAAAAGAAGCAGTGATTTTGATTCCGGTGTTATGAAAATTTGGACCGGAACCAATTATTTTTACATAGGGGTATCATAAGGTGAAAGTTTTCTTTTATGATCCTTTTTCATTACTTCTAAAGAATTTCTTATGGCTTAGTGAATAATGAGATCTTTTGATGTTCCCAAACAAATTTTGAATTTGGAATTTAGATTTTAACAGGACATCAGTAATCGGGCCTTATCCTCATTTTTACAATTTTTCCTTAGCTTTGACCTGAGAATTTAACTGGCACATATGTTTTTGTTTCCCATATAAAGTTTGAATTTGACTGTTGATTAAATTATAACGGGACATTCAGTAATCGGGCCTTATTTATTTAATTACTTTATTCGAAATTCTTGCAATTTTTTCTACAATAATTTTTTGCTTTTCGTAGCCATAAGAACTACGATTTCAAGAATTTAAAATCTTGTAAATTGTACGTTTAAGATTTACACAAATCGCTTTTACTTAAACCAAAGTTAAAAGTGTCAAATTTTTTATAGAAATATCTATGAGTAATGTTTTAATTTGGTTGTTTTAAAAATAAGTTACCCTTTATACATTTGAAAAGTGTTAAATTTAATTAAAAATTACATTTTTGAAAGTTGTGAACAAGAACTCCCTTAAAAGGGGAAAATCAGAACTAAACGAAACTTTGGAATTAATGAAAAAATAATTCCTTAAGAATCACTTTCATTTATTTTTGCTGGGTATAAACGAAGTCGAGTTCCATTCATAAATGTTCCGATTGTATTTTAAGTCGATCATAAAGTTTTGGAAATAACTCAAATGGTTTGCTTTTTATTAAAAAAAAAAGTTGTCAAGTCCTTATTGGAAAACCCGATATTACCATTATTTTTTGGTTTAAAACCACTGTACGGCTACGTCACGAACTCGATCATTTATTTTCCTTTCAGAATTGCTTTAATTTGTTTTAATCTGATAACTACGGTGGCAATCGAAAATACCTATAAGTTAAACTAGTTTTTGCCCTATTTTTTTAGGAAACATGTCAAAGCAATATTAATAGAATTTTGATTTTATCGATAAAAGTCATCATCCATCAAAAGATGGATGACTTCAAGAACACCTTCTTTAGTAGTACTATTGCTTGTTGTAGGGTATTATCTAATATAATACTTGCCAAAATATTACAGTTTATTATTAAAAGGAATATCTTGTTACAAACATTTGAAGTTTATTTAAGTGTGCAGTTTTATTGTGCATTGAGCAACATATGTTTAGAGAATATAAATTATTTAAAGATTTTAATCTCGAAGAAAATAAAGGATTTAAGAAATTGTCATATTAATAAACAAGCATACAAAAATATAATATATATTATTTAAGTAGAAAGGGCTAAGTTGGGTATCTGGTGGAGTTTATAGTTTAAATGTAAATATTCGAAATTAAATTATCTAAGTTCGTTAATATTTAACATTTTATAATATCTACATTCGTTATATACAGTGTATTACAAAATTAAGTATGCAGCAATATTTCAAATTGAAATGATTGAAAAATTGGGTTAAGATTTGAAATAAAAAGACAAAATTAATTTTTTTTATTTATTTTATATGTTAACTAATAAATAATAATAAAGAAATTAATTAGAGAAATTAAAATTAAATTATTTAAAAAATTTGAATTATTTAAAAAAATGGTTCGAATTTATGTCAGTAAGTTGAAGTTTACAAAAATCGGCACTATGATTGAATCTATGAACTCAGGCGGACATTTAATATTTTGTTGGATAGCCCTTGGATTTTAAACTGATTCCAACCTTGATGGCATAGATGCGATAAGATTTTGTGTAACCGAAGGTAGAATTTTATTCCACTTCTCAGTAGTGCAGCTTTAATGACATCTTTGCTTGTAATGTTATGAGTTCTGATTTTTTTCGACATCATCCCACAGATGTTAAAATGGGTTTAAGTCAGGTGATGTGGGGTAGTTTTTAATTGTTTTTGGCGCTCTGTACGAAAGCCATCCTCATACTATATGTTGGAATACAAATGAATTTGTTAGTCCCAATTTCGCTGCAATTTGGTGTAAGTTACTTTTAATAATATGTAAATAAACCGTCTAATCCATTGTTTCTTCGATCATCACCATAACTGATCCACCACCATGTTTGACTGTCGCAGCCATATTTTTTTTTTAATCGAGCTCTGTGTTCACTTTTCTCCACACTTTTTGATACCCATCTGAGCCAAAAATATTATATTTACCCTCGTCGAAAAAAAAAACTGATTTCCAAAAATTTCATCTTTGTTTTTGCACTCCTTTACGAAGTCAAACCGTTTTCTTTTATTGGTGCTGTTCGCAAATGGTTTTTGCGGATGCTACGGCCATGGTGACCGGAAGTATGCATCCCCGACGAATGGTTTGTGGGTTAAAGCAAGGACCCTTGAAACCAGGATGAACAAACTACATTTTTTTTAGCCACGCATGATGCCATGGTGCCATGGTGACATGATGCCATGATGCCAAATGACGAAACTACAAAAAATTCTTAGGCGACACCATGAAATTCTTAGGCGATTTACAGAAACATTTAGCCACTTGCAATGGTACAACCCCAAGTACAGTGATTGTGTTGTGAATGTATACATGTTTGAATTTTTTTTCCTAACATTCAACAAAAACACAATATTAATTATTATTATAACAAACAAATAGATATTTGATTTTTTTGCTTAAGACAACAAACAAAACAATGGTAAAAGTGAGTACGAAAGAGACAAAAAACACAAAACATGTATACATTCACAACACAATCACTGTACTTGGGGTTGTACCATTGCAAATGGCTAAATGTTTCTGTAAATCGCCTAAGAATTTCATGGTGTCGCCTAAGAATTTTTTGTAGTTTCGTCATTTGGCATCATGGCATCATGTCACCATGGCACCATGGCATCATGCGTGGCTAAAAAAAATGTAGTTTGTTCATCCTGGTTTCAAGGGTCCTTGGTTAAAGGTTCTTCCAGTCTTTTTTCTATTGCTGCCAGAACTTTTAGAGCGCTTTTCTTGGGATATTTGTCTATAATTTTCTGTACTGTAGAACTAATTTTATTGATATCTTTGGCAATTTCACGTTGGCTTTTCTTCTCTTTATAAAGTTTTACAATAACACTTTTTTAATCTTGTGAAAGTTCTTTTCCACGAAAAACTATAATTCGAAATTAGAAAAAATTGCAATATATACGCAATTTCGGTATTGAATCGAATTTATAATCACAATCGTTCACTTTTCCCGCAATTTAAATGCGTTTAGTTGAAATGAAGGTTAAAACTTTAAAAACTCCAAACTTACCTTGGGAGTTTTGTTTATTCTTTATAATGATAACGGTATAATTATTTTTAGGCATGTTCGTATTTTTGTATAAGGCAATACCATATGTTATTGTAAGTGTAGAAAACATAAATACTTTGGCATATTTTTCGAAAAACAAGTAAAAAAGGGCTAAATTCGGCTGTGCCGAATCTTTGATTACCCTCCACCAAAGGGGATGAAGATGATATACGTATATACTAAATTTTGCATGAACTGTAATATGAATATGTTTTGTCAATTTATGTAACGAACTTTTGTTATTTAGTTTTATTAATGTTATTTATTTAGTTTTAGCAATGTTATTTACAGAGGTCTGCTCTGTTAGCGACTTTAACATTGTTCATTTTTACGTTAACTTAGTTATCATAGTATGTAAGACAATAAATGTAATCGAACAATAACAAGACTTAATAACATTTTTACTTACTTAACAGAAAAAAAAAAATAGATACAGTAAAATTGTACAAATTTGTATGGAAAATTTAGAGGTACCTTCACATTTTCAATCATAACTTTTGAACCGCTTGACCGATTTTGCCCATTTTA
>OX456523.1:58511171-58531171 GCA_949748255.1 Eustalomyia histrio | reverse complement strand
AAATTATTTTGGAAAATTTTTCGTTTCTAAACATTATTTTGCTAATATAGCAGAAAATTTTGAGGTAAATTTAAATAAAATTTCAACAAAAGTTAATTTAAGCAGATACTGTGAAGGTGGGAAATGGGTCTAAGCATAGAGCTATGACTTAGGGTCTTATACAATCAAAAAAATTTTTAAACGGGTTTTAATCCCAACTTACTATTTTTATACTGATTTTTAGTAAACAATTTTTACTTAGTAAATTGTTTTGCTATTAACATTTTTACAAATTTCAGAATTTTTACAGAATATTTACAAATTTTTGTGCTAATTTTGGAAATCATTTTACAAATTATTGAAAAACTATTTGCTAAAGTTACCAAAAAAAAAAAAAAAATTATCAATTTTACCCTTTTTTAAAATTAGTAAATATTATTTATATTGATGAAAAATTTATTTCTAATAATTAGAACTTATACTTACAAGCCTAAATTGCCTTAAAATCCTACACTCACAATATTAATTCGTTAAAAATAATCTAAAATACATATTAAATTAATCGAAAATACAATCAAAAAGAGGACTACTGATTTTCCATTATATTCAACCCATTTTGTTGTTTATTTGTAATCATTATTTAATAATCGACAAAAGTAAAAACAATAGAAAGTCGCTAAAACTAACCATAAAATTTTTACTCACAAAAAATTAGAAAAAACTTCTTTTGTGGTTTGTTTTTTAAATTGAAAGTTTTTTTTTATTTGTGTGTTATTACAAAACAGAACACAACACATGCAGATGGATATATTTTTATTGGCTTTGTGTGTATGTATATTTGAATAATTTCTTTTAATTTTTGTGGAAATAATTTTGTATTTACACAAACTGTTTTGGTAAAAAAACAAAAAGGAATTATATGAATTTCTATTTTTTAAAGCAGAAAACATAAAATTTTACATTTAACTGAAAGTATCAACTCCTACTGAATGTCTGTAAATTGTTATAGTTTGTTTTTTGAATGACTGATTCAAATAGTTAAAAAATATATTTCTATGAATATATTTCTATGAATTGATTCTTCATTTAAAAACAAACTTTACGTATTTCTTTTTAAATAAACTACAGTCGGTAATGAAAAATATATTGTGAGTGTACATACATTAAAAAAGGGATCGAAAGTGAATATACTTTGCACAATCGACTAATGCCCAAAAATAGGATATCCACTTAAAATATCACTAAAAAATTTAAAAAAAAATTTAAGCTTAAAAACCAAAAATTTGATTTTAAAAATATTTTTTAATACAAAAATTAGCAAAATAAAATAAAATGTTAAATTGTGTTTGCTATCGTTTTACTATTTATTTTTGGGTGTGTGTGAAATGGTAACATAGTATGCTTCTTGGTAAATTTTTGACAGTTTTAAGGTGAATAATATTTCACTAACCCATAGGGCTAGTAGAATTTTTGACATAACAATAGAACATTTTGAAGTTTCTAAGTTTGAAAGCTTCTAAAAGTAAAATGAAAACAAAAAAAAAAAAAAAAATTAAATAAATTTGATTCTTTTTCACACGTAAAAATTTAAAACTTTTTCACCATAGAAAAAATATTTTTACCATGCCACTTTGCTACCGTTTCACACACACCCTTTGCCTAAAATATTTAAAAAAAATCAATAAAAAATAAACAAATGTTGTTCGGCAAAAAAAATTTTAATTTTTTTTCGTAAGTCAATTTCATATAAAATTAGCAGCTTTTAAGTGCAACAAGTGTATTAAAAAAGAATTCAATAATAAATTTTTTATAAATTAAAATTTTTTCATTTTTTACAATTCACTGTGTTCAGTTCAGTATAACTTACCAAAAAGTTTTGTTAATTGGAGCTTATTTATTTAAATAAACTTTGTGCAGAATTTAACCAATGTTTAGAAGCTGTTATTAGCTTTCCTGCTATTTCCATTTCACTAATATTAAGTAAAATTTTTTGCTGATTTTAGCAGATCGATTTAAAATTGCAGTTTATAGCAATTTACTAAAATTTACTAGTGCTTACTAATTTTTTATACTAATTTCATTGTACTAATATTATTAATATTTTGTAAATGTTTTTGCTGATTTCATCAAACCTTTTTTAAATTCCACTTTAAAAAAAATTTACTAAAATTTAGTAGCGGCTACTAATTGTTTCTTCTAATTTCTAACGTCAGCAGACATGTGTTGCTAAGATACTCCTGGGCTAAAATTAAAAAAAATTTCCCGTAATAACAACAAAATTTCCAGTTGTCATTACAGACTTTTTTGGTGAGCTTTTTGTTTTGTCTGTCCATATACCATCTAAGCCAAATTCAGGCAAAACCCCCAGCAAAAAAAAAGTACCGAAATAAGAGAAAAAAAAAGCAGTGTTTTGATTCCGGTGTTGTGAAAATTTGGATCGGAACCAATGGTTTCTACATAGGGGTGCAATAGGGTGGAAGTTTTCTTTTATGATCCTTTTTCACTGCATCTACAGCCCTTCTATGGGTGAAAAATGAGATCTTTTGATGTTCCCAAATAAATTTTGAATTTTGTATTAAAACTTTAACGCATATAGAAACTGTTTTGTAAGATCAATATAAAATTTTCTACATCAATGGTAATAAGTCGATAATT
Source organism: Eustalomyia histrio (assembly GCA_949748255.1). Lineage (NCBI taxonomy): Eukaryota > Metazoa > Arthropoda > Insecta > Diptera > Anthomyiidae > Eustalomyia > Eustalomyia histrio. The sequence continues at coordinate 58,528,537 of OX456523.1, read as the reverse complement.
GGTAATAGACAACAAACTGACTAATTTAGTTAAGCATATTAAACAATTTTTCCATCTTATAAAAGTCATTGGCATCTTTTTCTTAAGTAAAACTGTTTGATACATAGTAGTTGGCAATTAATGACCTTCAGGGTTCAACTGAATATATTTATAGACAAATAAAGGTGCTTAGTACAGAAAGTGCATTTCTGCAGTTAACAAAGCTTTCATTAATTCACATTTAGTAACCGAGCCTTATTTTTTAATTACTTTTTTCGAAATTCAAAGTTAAAAATTGATACAAATCACTCAAACCTGATAACTTGGTTCAAAATAATCAAAGTTTAGTACCTAACTATAGTTATGAATATCAAATTTATATGATAGTATCTATTGTAAACGTTTAACTTTGGTTGTTTTTAAAATAAGTTACCCTTCATAGATATAAAAAGAGCTAAATTTAATAAAAAATCATATTTTTGGAAGTTGTAAAAAAGAACTGCTTTAAAATGGGAAAATCAGAACTAAATGATACTTTGGAATCAGTGAAATATTGATCCCTTAAGAATCACTTTTATTTGTTTTTGCTGGGACTTAGTAAGAAAAGTTTGTATTGAATGGAAAATAGAAAAATCTGTAAACGGGTTAATGCCACTTTACTATTTTTGTACGAGGCGGCACTCGCGGCCGAACGCCTCTGCCTCTTATCTCTTGGCGAGCTATATATAGGTGATTTCGGAGCAGATCATTAGTGTATACTGGGCACGTTGTCCGGTTACACACACTCATCTGACATGCCCAACCGTATACCAGAGACGGAAATTGTCGGAAACTGCGAGATTATGATCCCTGATAGGGGAGAACTCTGGGGCGAATGCCCGTGGGGATCTGTTGCTACACAGACGGATCTAAGTTGGGAAATAGAACGGGTATGGGGGTCTACATTGAGAACCCGGAGACCGAGATATCCTACCGTCTTCCTGATCACAACACCAGCTTCCAAGCGGAAGTCCGTGCTATAACGGAGTGTGTGAGATGGATTGAATCGAATATGGGGCGAGTAGACGCTAACATATTCATCGATAGCCAAAGGGCGATTAGGCGATATCAGATAGTAGGGTTAAGTCCAGAATCTTGCTGGACTGTATAAAAGCCATTACTGAGTTTTCCTCCGGGGGCAGGATCCATATAATATGGGTACCGGGCCACTCGGGGATAGCCGGGAACGAAAGGGCCAATACACTAGCCGTCGGGGGAAGAGAACTCGAGGCAGTTAACTTGGCAAAAACAAAACCATTTGCGGCAACGAAATCGGAATTAAAGGCGTGGGCAAGAGAAACCCACACGGCCTGTTGGAACAACGGGACGGTGGCCAGGACCACTAGGATTTTGTGGGGTAGCCCGGACGAGAAGAGGACAAGAGGCCTCCTTAATGGAAGTAAGTCCAAGGTCTGATGGTACGTATCCTGACTGGTCATGTAGGATTACGGGCACAACTGTACCGGATTGGACGGGCAGATTCTGACGAGTGTAGAGCACTTTCTCTGCCACTGTCAGGCATTTGCACAATTAAGATCCAGGCACCTCGGGGGCCATGTTATATCACACCTGGAATACCTGAGGAACGTCGACTGGAAAACCTTGAGGAGTTACGTCCGGGAATCCAGGCTTCTGAAAACCGGACGTTAACAATCTCTATGTTCTTAAGGAGCGCACAACAGGCCCAGAGCAAAGGCCTAGGTGTATATCGTAGCGATATGAGGTTGCATTTCGATGATTCATCCTCCTTTCGACCTAACCTAACCTTTTCGTGCATACTAATAAATAATATTTTTTGTCTAAATTTAACAAATCTATTTTAAGTAGCTGATTACTATTTTAATACAATTTAGTAGCGTTTCACTGTACTAATATTTAGTATAATTTGGTGCTGGTTTTAGCAACTCAATTATAATTTGTAATTTACAACAATTTTACGTAAACAGCACTGGCTACTATTTTTTTTTTCTACTTATTTCATTCTACTAGAAGTAAGATCTGTCTGCTTAGAAAGTAACTAAATTCGTCGTAATATTGCTTCGAACAAGTTGACCATATTCGTGCGGTTAAAAGTCTTAAAATTAAAAATGTTGTTATCCTGTTTTAAAGAACATTTAAGAAAAAAAAAATTATTCTATATGCCCTTTCCTCACAATATTTCAACCGCATTTAAAAATTGAACAGAGATATAATTTGTTATTTACTATCCTACTACAAAATAAGATTGATCAAATACTTTGGTTTTTAGTGCTTTCTAGGCTATAAAGTTGATAAATAACATGGATGTTATTTGAGCGAGATCTTCAAATATGTTTTTTATTGAAAACTTTTCGTTGGCTATTCGACTTTGCTATAGTTCCTCTGAGGTTTGAAAGAAAAAAAGAGTGAAAAAGAGTAGATAATTTTATATGATGTACTAAGAACTAAACGAAATTAGTAAGTAACTACTCGGTATACTAGTAGAGATAACATAGAGATGTAACTACACGCAAAAAAAAAATTTGCTAATAAAGTGGGTAAAAAATAAAGCTCCATAACTAATTTTTGTATAAATTACATAGATTTTAAAATTTTTCCAAATTTTTGACTGAAAAATTGTAAAAACTTGTATGTCAACATTTTGGTGCGTGTATGTAGTATAAAACAGCAGCGCATTATGTAAGTTAATGCCTCGAGTGTATTTAGTGTGTTTAAAAAAGTTTGCAAGCAAATATATTTCGTGAGTGTATTTGTTTCTGAATTATGTGAATAGCATAGTATAGCATAGTTAAGTCTGTTAAGTCTTCTAGCGATTTGTGTGTGTTTGTGTTTTTTTTTTGTTTTGCCCTCCGAGAGTTGAGGTTTTTTTGATGAGTCTTATAGCTTTAGGCTTTGTTGATAAAATTTGCAACATTGCAGTTCCGCCTGTAGCATTTAAGCAGGAAAAAATATATAAAAAGTTTTAGTTTGTTTATTATGAAAGGTTTTATATTTATACAAAAGTTTCTCATACTTTGTGCAAAATAATATTTGGTGTAAGATTTAAATTATTAAATCATATAGTAAATAAAAAATATTCAAAGTACTTCGTTTAAGCCTTAAATCTTAATCAATTTACATTTGTTTTCTTTTATTTTTAGGTAAACAATATTGAAACTCAATATATACGCACCATTGATAATTTAATTGCTTCACGTATTAGTTTAAAATTACAACTACAGGGTATACATTTTAGTAGTGTTAATCCATACGGTCAAAGTGTCTATGGTGTGAATTCCGCACAAGGTGGTGGTTTAGTGTTGCGTTGTACGGCAACAATAGGTGAATTATACCAGGAATATAAGGAAATTGAGTTGGGTACACCACAAAGAGATCCCGTACCAGCAAGAGGTAAGTAAAAAGTATTTTAAGAAAGGAATCCGGTAAAATTAAAAAATTACTACGCATGCATGGTTTATTTTTAGACAATTTACATTGCACTATTTTCATTAATAGATAATTTACAATGCAGAGTTAATCTAGACAAAAGTGAAAAAAACTGCTAATGGTTGCACTAAACATAAGCAGTTAATTCACTTTTTACTCGGTTAACCTTCGAGTCTAAACGCTTCATAAACTGAAGTATTAATGAAGAACAAAGTAATCAGAAACAAAATGTTTTGATTGGTTGCTTTTAAAATTAAAATAGTCTCTCCTCAACGTTCCGCTTCCCCAATACTAACTAAAGTAGGGCCAACTTTAAAATTGTAAATAAATTTCCGTGGCCTTCGTCCCAAAGTCTATTACAGGCGATGGGTCATACATAGCATATTTCCTACAGACCCGGTTTGCTGAAATTTGCGCACAAATCTCCAGATTGTGGAAACATTTGGTCGATTATGCTGACCAAAAAATCACGATGTGCATTTTCATTTGAACGGTCATTTACGTAAAAGGCTTTAACAATCTTAACGCGCTGTTCAATTATCTACCTCTCCATGGTTGAATTTGTCAAACACTGAAACAAAGAAATGTCTAATTAAGTTGGGCAAAAAACTTTACGTTAAGGTGTAACTCACAATTAACATCGTGCATTATGTTTAGACCACCCTTTATATAACATATTATATTATTAAATGAGACCACATATGATTGTATCTAAACGTTTTTACTCAGGAATCCATGCTTAAAAATACAGATATATTTTTCGAAAATTTTTTTTGTAAAATATACAAATATTTTGTAGATATTACAAAAATTTCGTATATTACAAATTTCATAAATTTATAAATTTTGTAAATAATACAAATATGATTTCTTAAATTAATTTTAATTAAAAATATATAAAAAAAATTAGAACATCCCAGGTGAAAATGTTCATATATGGTCATATATGGCTACATATATGGGTTCGTATATTATTCAATATATGCCCGGATCCGAAATTTTAGGGTATATAGTCATATATGGACATTTCTATATGCCGGTATATTAAAAATGCTTTTTTTATTTTTAAACAAAATTATTGCTTTTTTATTAAAATTAAATTATGTAACATTAAATCAACATTAATTTCAAGGGAAAAGGGATATTTACATGCAATAAATTTAAATAAATTGTGTTTTTTTACCTTAAGGTAAATTTTGGGAAAAGAGTACCAATATTATTTTTAGATTATAGTATCTTCATTTTATATAACAATTCAAACTTTCTTGTTATTATTAAAAAACAGTATTAAAAAAAGAATAAAAAAAAAATAAAAAAATAAACATCAAAATATGAATTGTTACATACAATGAAGAGTTGTTATACTATAATCTAAAAATAATATTAATATTATTATTAATATTAATAATAATACCGATTGGTAGTTTTTTCTAAAATTTATGTGGGTTTTTTTACTTTAAATTTGTTGCATGTAAATATCCCTTTTTTCACACATAACTGTATATTTAAAACAGTATAAAGATATAAAAAGGAACATTAACAGTGGTGGCGGTTTTTGAGCCATAAAATAATTCATTAAAATAAAACTAAATGTATTGTTTAAAATGTATACAGCTATGTGTGAAAAAAGGACACTTGCATGCAATAAAATTAAAAAAAGACATACTTAATTCCGTAGAACAAAGGTTTAAATTTCCCTCATATATGGCAATATCTAATGAATATTTAAATATATTACCCCATATATGGAATAATATATGTACTCATATATGAACATATATGGCGTATATGAACCAATATATGGAACAACATATGGAATATATTACCATATATTGGCATATATGGATTCATATATTACCATATATGAACTTCATCTTTAAATGTATTGGCCCATATATGCTTCCATACATGACATATATCTTTATATATGCTCATATATGAAAACATGTACGATCATATATGAAGCCATATATGATGATATATGAACATATATGAACATTTTCACCTGGGATCACAAAATTTTCATACATAGCTGATGGTAAAAACTTTCTTTAGTTTACAAATTTCGTAAATAATATTTTAACTATTTTTATGAAATTTCCTCTATGATATATGATATAAAATCTTATTAATACTATTCATTTACCAAAATAATATATCAACAATACATAAAAAACTTCTTTACTTTAAACACAAGGATACAGTGCAAAATATAATTTAAAATATTTTCTAATCATTAACTATCAACATAGATTATGTTGTAGATTTAATATTAATTAGGACAGACACTTGAAAAGAACGTCTTCATAACAAAAACTGTAAAAAATAAAGCATAAATATAAATTGTTAAATTTCGTTGATGTTAGTCTAAATGTCTGTTGTTTTCGGGTTTGTTGTTTCCAAACACTCAATATAAAATAGACAATCATCAATAAGCAATGACCCAAGAGGAGAACGGGGATACTGAGAATGGTTTTGTTGCGGCAACCGAAAATACTATTCTGCTGGCTTTGTGAAATTTCTTCAATTTTTATTCTGTATAATTTACTAATAAAATTTCCAAGTTTCTTTGCAATAAAATAATTTATAAAAAAGAATATGATTATATGATCTCAAATCCTATTAATACTATTCATTTACCAAAACAACAATACATAAAAAAATTCTTTATTTTGTAAAATATTTAAATCAAAATTTGCTACTATTAACGATGTAATTTTTATATATTACAAAATTATTTGTAATCTCAAAATAGACAAATCTTTTGTAAAATGAACTACAGTTTTTGTGTATTTTACCTATGTATTATCATGAGTGCAGATGTGCAAAAATACGGCACAATATAAGTATGATTAAAAAAAAAAATAATGTAATATAAGATTATATATGATAATGCATATTGAGATACACTCACAATATTATTTCGTTAAAAATAATCTAAAATACATATTAAATTAATCGAATATACAATCAAAAAGAGGACTACTGATTTTTCATTATTTTCAGCCCATTTTGTTGTTTATTTTCAATCATTGTTTAATAATCGACAAAGGTAGTAAAAACAATGTAAAGTTGTTTAAAATAACCATAAATTTTTAACTGACAAAAAGTAGAAAAAAACGATTTTTGTGGTTTGTTTTTCAAATTGAAAATTTTTTTATTTGTGTGTAATTTTACAAAACACAACACACACAGATGTATATATTTTTTTATTTTCTTCTGTGTATGTATGTTTGAACAATTTCTTGTAATTTTTATTGAAATAATTTTGTATATAAACAAACTATTTTGGTAAAAAACGAGAAAGAATTATATGAATTTCTCTTTTTAGAAACAGAAAACATAAAATTTTACATTTAACTGAAAATATCAACTCCTACTGAATGTCTGTAAATTTTTATAGTTTGTTTTTTGAATGACTGATTTAAATAGTTAAAAAATATATTTCTATGAATTTCAATTGATTCTTCATTTAAAAACAATCTTTATATATTACTTTTTAAATAAACTACAGTCGGTAACGAAAAATATATTGCGAGTGTATGATAATATATTATTAGATAAGGCCACATATGATTATGTGTATCTAAACTTTTTTACTCGGGTTAATATGAGTTTATAAAACACTTATAATAACTGACGTTATTTGCTTTTCTTTTTTAAATATTCTAAAATAATAATAAGACCTCTATGTTTCTTATTACAAAATTTTTCTTATTACATTATTATATTCTTTTATTTTTTCATTACAGTTACTCTATCATCTGGTTCTACAGTAAGAAATTTCCTATCATTTCTATCTTCGGGTAAATCTAGTATATCCGCAATGGAAATAACTAAATTACTTTTAGTAACTAGCATGTGTCATGCAGCATCAATACGATCTCTTATCATACAAGTAGTATTTTCATTTTTACAAATAATATTAAGGTTCAAATATTCTTTAAACTTGACACAACATTCCCAGAATGTTTATTCATATTTGCGTTTATTATCTCAAAGATAACTTTTTGTTTGGTTAAAGTTAAGTAATAGTAATTTAGAAAAAAAGGATAACGAATATAATTAAGAATTAAAAAAAAAATTGATATTTATATTATATTTACTTAATGTAAATTGTTATGTTCTTTGCAGCGGGAGTATAAATAAGTTAATACTTTTTGTAGTTTTAATATGAATTATATTTTTATAGTTACTATTAAGATAAATAAACTTAAAATATTGATAGACATACACTGACACCCGCTGAGATACTTTGTAAATCATCAAGAAGTCATTTGACATACTTACATATCTCAAATGAATAGTCAATGTATGATCATTAATATAACAATAATTTAGTATTTTTCTTTGTTTTTTTTTTTGTATTAATAATATATATATATTGAATATAAGAAAAAAAAATAATTGAAAACCTAACAAGTTTTGTGAAAAAGTGTAGTTAATTAAATGAGATGATATATTTTATAATAAATTATATAATTAAATGTTTTTAAACAAATGAAATGATAATGTCCTCTTAATGTAATAAATCAAAACATTTTAAATGTAAACAAAAAACTCATTATTATAATGCGCATAATTGCAAATAATATTGATACAAACAAACAAAAATTGTATAATAATTAAATAAATATTAATTTAATACGCAGATTGTAAAAGTATGATATTACGACATTAAAGATAAAAAAAATAATAATAAAACGTTAATTTTAAATAAAAATTTTAATTATGTTATTTATTTTCAATCGAAACCAAAATAATTTATTTATACAAATACTGAACTGGAGCCAGATTCCCCCAGTCATGGTGTTACGTTAAGAATTAAACTTTTATTTATTTACAATCTTGGGACCGAACTGCAATACCTTCAATCAAGTTAAGTTCTTTAAGTCTTTCAGACCCATTAATGTTTCTGAAATGTATACTCGATATAACAAACAGTTGGTAAAAAGTTTGAAAAAATTGAAAAAAAGTAAAAAACAAAACACGAGAATTATTTGTAAATAAATATTTTAACCCAGAAAAATTTGGAAGTGGTAAAAATAAAAACTGCTTATTTTCTGCTTCCTATATGAATTCTTAGGACATATAGCTTGTAAAGAAGTGCTAGGAATGCAAAAGAATTTTAATTGCCGCACTTTATCCGTTTACAAAACTAAGGCAACGATAACAAAATTTACTTTCTAAACGAAGTGAATTCATTTCATTATTTTAAAAATCATGCCATATATTTCAGGCAGCGACATTCATGCACTAAAAAAATCGAAAATATGTGCATAAAATATGCCGTAAAAATGCAAAAGTGCATTAAAATATTTACCAAAAACCAAAAAATATGCACTATAAATATAACAAGTAAAAAAGGCTTAAATTCGACTGTGCCGAATCTTTGAATACCCTCCACTAATATCCTAAAAAAAATTTCTCTACTGTTGATGCAAATAATGTAAAAAACTTTGGAAGTAAAATTATGGAGCTGAAAAAAATTTTTTGAGGTGAAAAACTTTGAATACGAAATAGAGTATTCAAAAACCGAAACCGAAAACCGGTCAACCGGTTTCTTTATTTTTAAAAACCGATCGGTTTCGAATATTTTGTAAATTCGAAGAAAACCGAAAACCGGTCTTTTTTGTTCGGTTAACCGGTTTTTTTAATTACATCTCCAATTGGGTTACTTGGTCTTTTTTATTTTTTCCCGAACACTTTTATAATCATAACCAATGAAGATTTAGGTGTAAGTCTGATAGATTCCGATGAAGACTTAACTTTGGATATTCCAAATTCAAATAGTTTAATTTCTGATAAACAGTATTCAAAATCCTAAAAAAGAGACTGTACAAAATCATTCATCATTATATGATGATTTCATATATCTTGATAATTGCGACAAAAGAACTAAAAAATTGGAAAATTTATATAACTGTTTCTTGACTATTTGTCCAACATCTACTTTTAGTGAAAGAGTATTTTCCACTTCTAGCTTTATCAAAAGCAAACAAAAAAATCGTCTTAAAAGGAAACATTTAAATTGCATATTAATTCTAAAATATTATTTTAGAAGTGAAAAATAGATTTTCTTTTTACATATTTAAAATGTAATATTAAAAAAACTTATTTAATGCCAAACGTTTTTAACGTTCAAATTACTAACGTACCTAATTTTACCCAATTTACAAACTTAGTGATCTCTATTCATTTGATATGAATATAGTTTTATAAAATTAATTTTTAAGATATTATATTAAAAAATATTAAAACCAGTGAATGAAATGTTGAAATGAAATACAACAAAAAAATTATTTTTTTTTTCAAAGAATTAAATTTCTGATTTTTACATAATTAACAAATTATATAAGCTTTTTATCTAAATTAAAAAAAAAAACCAAAAAAACCGGTTGACCGGTTTTTTCTGCAATAAACCGAAACCGAAACCGGTTTTTTTAAAATTCTATTTTTCGAAGAAAACCGAAACCGGTTTTTTCAAAAAGCCGGTTTTTTGAATACTCTAATACGAAAACCAATTTTTTAGTTGAAAAAAAAAATTTTGAGGTGAAAAGAAATTTTTTGAGGTTAAAAAATTATTTTGTGGTGAAAAAAATTTTTTCAGGTTAAAAATATTTGTGGTGAATACAAAGGTATTATTCATTTCTAAGCAAGTGGTGAAAAAATATGAGAAAATATATTATGTACCAGTCGCTACTATGAAGTTGTACTAAAATACACTAATTTGTATGGAAAACTTGGAGGCATCTTCACATTTTCACTCATAACTTTGTAACCGGTGGGCCGATTTTGCTCATTTTCAATACAAAACTTCTTGGGAAGATGTCCAATAATCTCGATAAAAATAGGCACCCCCGCTTGCGTCTTCGCGTCGTGATCGCCATTTCAACAGACAGACCTACAGACGGACATCGCTAAATCGACTTAAAATTGCATAAGGATCACGAATATATATACTTTATGGGGTCTTAGACCTATATTTCGACATGTTAGAAATGGAATGACAAACTGATATATACCCTCACCATATATGGTGAAGGGTATAAAAATATGTACCAAAAGTAAAAAAATAGTTAAATTTTTCCGATTTTTATAAATTATATTTATTTCCTATATCAAGGATACAAATTCTCCCAATAAGTACTTATGGTGTTTTCCAATTTCAAGCCTTGATTTATACTATAATTACACTTTAATTCAATAGCATATTCCAACAAAATAGACACTGGAATTCAAGTCGAACATTACAGTGAGAATATACTTTAAATCAAGCCTTGAACCACAGTTCAATTCAAGTTCAAACAACATAATAATAACACTTGTTTTCAAGACCTAGCTTCAAGTTTAAACAAAGCCATAAAAACACGGTAATGATTGGTTTTGGTGCACTTTATTAACATACATACAATTTATTAACATACATACATTTTTAAAATATTAGTTTTCTACATTTAATCTTGAGTTTTTGACTTCTGATGGGATTTTCACTAATACTTTTTTATTTTGAAGTGTAGAAATTTGTAAAATCTTCCTGAAATAAGAAAAAAAAATGTCAGGACAGAGCGTAGCTCTAAATAAATAATGCTTACCTTTTCTTAAAAATCCATGAAAGAAATAAAGGTTTTATAAAAATCTTCACAGGAAAATGGTAAATTTTAACATATGCTTTTATTTGATTTTAAAATATTGACAATAAAAAAAAAACATGACTGAAATAATTTTTATTTGTATGAACTTAATTTTGACTGTAAAAAAACACTTAAAATAAAGCACAACACAAGCAATATTTAAAGCACTTGAATATTTTACTTTTCAATGTTTATTGGACTTCCTTTGGTTATTAACTTAATTATAATTTAAAGAAAATTTTCAAAAATTATGCACCAAAAATCATCAAATATGCCAAAAATATGAACCAAATATGCAATAATATGGAAAATTAAATTGATAATATCGAACAGCTTTACATCTAAAAGTGATTTTTAAGAAATTGGTTTATAAAAGGTCTCGGTATGAATAAAATATTTGCCTTGGGCATAAATTTATACAATGAATTAATGAAATGATATGCAAACTCTTGTCAGAGCCGAATTAAATTTAAGCTAAATTTAACTAAGATTGAATTTATAGCTTCAAAGTAGTTTAAGATATAAAAACAATAAAGTATCTATAATAGTCTGCTCTGTAATAAAAAATTTTATTTAAAAATTTTTTAATTTTAAAAAGGTTTAATTTTTGGCACACTTCTAATTACTTAATATGATAATATACATAAATATTTTAAAAGTAATTAAAAATTCAAAGTTAGTATTTTTATGGTTATTTAAATGACTAAGATTTTTGACCTTCTTTTTGGAATAACAACCGCAAGGCATTTTCTAATTAAACATAAACTTTTTCTTTTTTATCTACGTGAAATTTTATCTAAATAATAGAAAAAATATATAAAAAAGGAAAACATCAGGGTCATCATTAAAACATCACGCACAGGCCGCAACTTTTTTTATTTCATATTATTATACATATTTTTTTTTTATTTTTTAAATAAACACACGCAAATTATAAAGAAAACTTTGTTTAATATTGTAGTGAAAGTTGAAACAAAAAAAAAAAAAAAAAAAGAAACTGTAATTAGTGAGCTTTTAGTGACTTTTAGACAATATCTTCTTTGAAGACTTTAGGAAAAAATATAAACACACGCATCAACACAAAACATAAACATTAGAAAAAAATAATGGCATTAAATGCTTTTTTTTTGTTTATTTATATAAAGGACGAAATGTGAATTATGAGAATGCGAATGTAAATGTACAAACGTGTGTAAGTTTATATACATATATATGACAAACACATCAAACATTAATAAAAAAACCCAAGAAGAAAAGCACAATTATAAATGTATAACAAAATGATAAACTAAATCAAAATAAAATATTAGTAAGAATTAAATATACACAAAGGCCGACATAAATTTAACTATATTTCATGTTGTTGGTTGTAAGTGAAAGTTTAAAAGCCTATCCAACACACATTCGCACGCACGCAATATTAGTTGTATACCCATGATTTTCTTTATCTGTGCTTTTGTTTGCTTCTGTCTGATGTTGTCATGGCATATAATGAGCAGCATCATGTGCCAGCAACATAGCCATACAAAAAGGGCTTCGTACATCCCTACACACAGTTGTATTTCTGCAAAAGGAATTTCAAGGCAAATGTGTAAATGAGTGGATAGAAAAATAAAATAATTAAGTAAACGCACACAAAAATTTCCCTTTATGTTTCGAAAGAAAACACATAAATAAAATAATATTCAACTTATGTTATGAATACATAAGAAAAACTCCTTCTTAACACTCCTTTTTGAGACCATAAGCAACGAAAGTAATTCAAATTTTGACTTTATCTCTTCAAATTTAAGTTATTTTAAGAGGGTAAAGATGTGTTGACTTTTATTTTATATTCAACAAATTTTTAAATTTTTAGCGCATAGTGGCAAACCAAAAAAAGTATTAATAAATATGCAAGTTAAAAACTACTGGTCAAGTTGGAGGAAAAAATTCTGACTAATTGAAAAAGAGGTCCAAGGCCTTTTGATAATTATTCTTATAATCAATAAAGTTGATCATTCTTCAAAGCTTTTGACTATTTTATGTGTCAATTTCAATAATTTTAGACCTGTTGCAATCTACTTGATGAGGTGAAGAAAAACATGCTTTACACTTAAAGAAATATGCTAGTTAATAAGATCTGTCAAAAAGTATTGAACCGAATTTGGGTTCAAACTAAATCGTTTGGTTGCTGCAACCAAAAACTCGGTTTGCATAACCCTATTTCTGTTGTCCCAACTGAAACAGAAATGCTGCAAACCGTAAAAGAATTGGAACAACAGAATTAGGGGTATGACAACCGATTTTTTTTTAAGAGAAGCAACACTCATGAAGTACTTCCTACTTATTGCTCGCAACGTGTTGATTTCTTTGGAAAGGGGATAGATAAGAGATTAAATTTGGTGAAAGATGATAAATCATAGAACAGTTGTTGCTCTGTCTTATTGAAGCTTTTTAGTTAATATCCCTGTTTTGTTATTTTACTTCGGCCTGGTTAGATGCTATTAAAACACCGAAGGAGGACGTTGCGATGTGTATGAGGAAAAGAAAAATCACACATATTTTTTTCTAAATTGATGTTGCCGTCGCAAGGAATCGAACTCGCAACCTTCTGTGTAACAGTCCAACGCGCTAACCATTACACCACAATAGAACTATTCCGTTGAAAACAAATTCGGTTGCGACTTCACATTTTTTCCGGGTGTACCCGGAAAAAATGTAAAAAAAAAATATATGAAACTGAAAAAAATTGGTAAATGATATTAAATCGTTTTAAATAAATGTATAAAAAATAATAGATATTTCTTTGAAAAATAAATATATGGTTCTTTATATATTGCTCCTTTATTTTTAAATGGAACGGACATTTTTTTATTAAACTACGAACAGTTAACTACATAATATTCTGAGTGTACGTTATCTTATAGTCGCCATGCCCGACTTTCTTCTTTGTACGAGTTTATTTTTTGTAAAATTTTTATAAAATGGCTCACAACTTGAAAACCAACCGAGATAGAGTAAAACGTTTTCTTTTTTTTGATGTGCCTGGACTCTTAAAAGTTTATAGAATTGTTTATATAGTGTTTTTTTTAATTTTTTTCTTAAAAGATAAACTAAGAAAAGACAATAAATTTTGGTGCATCATGGCGATAATTAAATTTACTTTCGTAATTTTAATTTAAATTTGTGGCATACAATATATATATATATGTATATAGTTTTTTTCTGTCCAGATGCTAGCTTTAAGTCCTACCGCTCACACGCATATGTCCTTATATTACTCTTTCCATGAAATTAAATGACAAACAAGATATAGAAGTATATAAACCCGTTTTTTGTTCATTTAACCATTACACATATGTTTGTAAATATATATTAAATAATTAATATACCAGACATATGTAAGTAAACAATGTATACTTTAATTTTTATTCAAAATGCCCTTAGGCAATATCAACCTATATTTGTATACGATATTCTTGCTACTATTTTTATATTACACTAAGCAAAATTCAATATAATCCATCTTATTTTTCACGCATATTTTATAGAAATTTCTTCTAAAATAATCAAAAGTGAGTAGTGAACATTAACTGATGCCTCAAAATTTTATCAACATTAGTAACATAAAGTGACTCCATCGCATAATTACAAAATTTTACTCTACATGCTAATCTTTCGAAATGTTAAAAAAACAACATTCTTTATGATTACGCTAAATTTACAAAAAAAAAAAACCAAATGATCTTAATGTGCTCAGCGCATAATCGGACAAAAGAGAGGAGAATTGCCAAAAATGTCGAAAAAGAACAATTAATATTTTGTGTCATATCATTTGTTTTGAAGAACGGCCTGTAAACATTTTGGAATTAATTTTACTAAATTTAGACATACTCCGGTTGTATGTATTTCCATGCCCCTAGTAAAGCCTTAATGTGTTAATTTTTAGTTGGCACACTCTTCTGTTAGTTTCTTCCAAAGATGTTTAATTACACTAAAGTCTGGGTTCCGTGACGGTGTTTTGATGAGGAATTGTTTAGTTTTAGCAAATGAACAATTAGGTAGTTGTAAACAATTTTTTGTAATTTGTGGATTTAGCTTAATGTACTACACTCAGAAAACGAATTCATGCTGACAACTAAATTTATGGTTTATCGCAAGGTTTAGAATTTTTCGGTTGCTACTAGAGAATTATTATTTTTTATATTTTTTTAGACTTTAGGTTGCTTTTATAGAATAATGCTAAGTGTATGCACAAAGTAGTAGAGTGGACCGAATTTAAAAAAGGCTGAATCTTTAAAAAGTAAACGCGAAAAAGTTGTATATTTTTTAACAGTTTCAGATTTTTAAAAAATTCCCAAAGTTACTAAAATCGTTTGAATACATTTTCTATTAAGTTTTGGTTTTATTTTTTTTTTTTTTCAAAAAGTACAATAAAAAATCGATATTCATATCAAAAATTTTATAATATTTTTGCCTAAAATCAAATTTTGTTACAAAAATACATATCTACCACGCTACACAAATATATAAATTATACAATGTTTAGAGCTTTTTTCTATACATTTTCAAATTTTTCCACACAAATTTGGTTTTTGAATATTTAGCATCTTTTAATTTGCGGCCCACTCTTACAGATAGTGTGTTGGTGCTAAAACTTGTTTGTCTGTTGGGCTCAAAATCAGTTTATGCGTAATTGGATTAAATTTTCGCGTGTAATTAATTTAAAAAATGGTGGCTATAATTTTTATATGAAAAAAACGACTAATCAAAAATATACTGGTAGGTAAAATTTTGACATTTATTTTAACTGATTATATCATTTGTTTCTTACGGATGTGTCAGTTGATTAATCAACATTTAAAAATAAATAACAAATGGCATATAATTTAAATGAAAATTAAGTAGACCGGTTTTTAAATGAATTATCATTTCTTTTAAATGATATTTTCAGTTATTTTAACTTAAAAACCTTTTTAAGTGTAGACAAATTTGTAAACCGTTTTCAATCCCAGTTTACTATTTTTGTACTAATTTTTAGTAAAAAAATTATTATTTAGCAAATCTTTTTGCTATTCACATATTACTATTTAGAGAATTTTTTCAGGTTATATACAAATTTTTGTTGCTAATTTCAGAAATCATTTGTTAAATTTTTTAAAAGCTGATTTGCTAAAATTAGCAAAGGGATATACTAATTTTTAAAAAGTAGATATTGAAGGATATGTTATTTCTAATTAAAACTTACACCTACAAACTTAAATTGCTTAATAAGGCAATTTTTATTAAATTTCAAAAGTTTTAATAATTAGAAATAACATTTCCTTCAATCTCCACTTTTTTAAAATTAGTGATTTTTTTTTTTTTGTTAATTTTAGCAAATCGGTTTGGAATATTATTTCTGAAGTTAGCAAGAAACATTTGTAAATATTCTGTAAAAATTTTATAATTTGCATTATGTAAATTTCAAAAAAATTTACTAAATAATAATTTTTTTGACTAAAAATCGGTACAAAAATAGTAAAGTGAGATTGAAAACCGTTTATAAATTTTTCTACTAACTTTTTTTAATGAGTGTAGCTTAAACCATTCTCGGAGTCTCTGGTGACTAATTTTATAAGACATATGTAGATAAATTGAAAACCACACATAAATCAAAATCTTTCTCGTAAAACATGCGAATATTCTCCCCACACATATTCTGAATATGAGGCGAATCAGATTATAGAGACGTACACATTTTCGTATATATCTCGACTCCACTAATATAAGAGTATATTCTGGATATGAGCCGTATTCGACCATAAATACAAATTTTGAGAATTCTTCGACCCCCCTCCTATCGAACACAAAAAAGTTATGCTAATCGGAGAACCAATCGAATATATGGAAGATTTATACGCATAACGTATACTATTTCTTTTTAAATTCGCTTAAAGCAGCCGTAATCATTTCCGATCATGGCAATTTTTTCTACAAAGACATAAAACTTGACATGGAATAACCTTGCCAAATTTCGAGTCAATATTGTGTCATATAGGGTTTTTGCCAAAATAATAATTCCCCATAGTGCAATGGCTAATATGCCTACTGCTAAATATAATACTGTCCCTGAGCGTATAAGTAATATTGAAATTTAATTAATATCGATCATACGTCTCATACACAGGCAGATACACACAATCTAAATTTATAAAAAAATATATGTATATATCGTTAATACATTCAGGGATCGCCTTAAAATGTATATTTTTAATTTTCCGTCTTTCGATTTTGATTATACACGCAGAGAAAAAACATGGTTGGGACAATCACAGTCGCAGAGCA